>JBBGZY010002458.1:0-544033 GCA_037952925.1 Lithobates clamitans
AACTTACAGTCAATGCAGCTGAGAGTCAACAGTAGTAGTAGTTTGCGTGACCCAAGATGGCCACCAGGGTCACCTGGATTCAGCATAGCCAACAGAAATGCTGCTCCAGGAAACTGAGGGAACCACAGAGAAATCAAGTCCTCCAGCTTCAGTACCACCCTGGCAGAGCACCATCTACTGTGGGGAAAATAGACTGCATCTGCCTACACACAGTCTATTTGCCTTTAGTAAATCAACCCCAGTGTGTCATTAACCAAACAGTGGGGTCCCGATGGCCCTCCCCACAATGTTTAACAACCCCAATTGTAATTAGCCTAAATACCAAAAAGATAACAGTACCATCGTTATACCCAATCAAAATGAACGTGGGCACCCTAGGCAGGATTAAAACACAAATACAGCAAACAAGCTCTTTTTTAACTGAAGTCTCACCACTCTAGAATGCTGAATTTTAGTTGTGCCCAAAAAAAAAAAAAAATTGGAACACTATGTGGATGTTACACTTCAAACTCTCTGAAAGAAGCTGCCAATCTAGTCAGCTTTTTTTCACCTTGGCATTGAGTCACGACAAGTGATTGATATCTGTCCGCCTACTTTCATGAACTGCTGCAGGGATGAGGTGAGTAAAATTTGGAGTTCAAGGAAAATGTGTCCTCTAAGGAATTGTACTGCCATATTATCTTTTAGAAACAGAAAGAAATTACACAGAAAATATAATGAATAATAAAACTACATTGCAAATGATTTTAAAAAAATGCTGTACCATAGGAGGGGAACTCAGGTGACCATTTTTTTTTAAATAAAATTTTTATACACTAAAAAAAAAAAAAAATGAGCTCCTAAATGTCTGTGGTTCAGCTAAAGAGATTTTTTTCTTCCTATCCAAGAGAAAATAATGATGATATGGGGCATGAAGTGAGTGGAATTTTCTAAAGGGGACGGATACAGAAAACTGATAGATGACTTAGCCTTCCTCGGTACAAGAGATAGTTTGCTTCCTAACACTCACATTCATAAATTTGGTATATGGTCTTCTTAATTGACCCAAAAAGAGTTTGTTCACACTTTGTATTCAGATTCATATTTTGCTGGGGTTGTACCCTTGATAAAACTGAGCTGTGCCTCACCATTGATCTGATTAAATGGGCATCAGTTTCTACGTATGCTTCTGTCAAGTGTGCATGTGTTCTATATCCTTCTATGAGGTGTACCTTATTCATAGACAGATTAGATAGAGAGATAGATCCCCCCCCTCCAAAATATTAAGTTCATGTATTTCCATTAAAGGGCAGTGTTAAAGATGCAGCATACAAAGACATTTTAGGCAATTTTGTGCTTCCAACCTTGTAGAAACACTTTGGGGAAGGCCCTTTCCTGCCACTATGACTGTTATATTGTGCACAAAGCCAGCTCCATGAAGACATGGTTTGATGAGCTTGTGTAGAGGAACCCAAGTGGCCTCACACAAATCGCTAACATCAACCTTATTGAGCACCTTTGGGGTCAGCTGTAATGCTTCTCATTGAACATCGTTACCTTAAAACCTCCGTAGTGGGAGCTGAATACCTTATAGTATGTGACCACTATAATTCGTGGGTAGTGATTGCAACAAGTGATGCCATGCATATACTAAACAAGGAGATGTTCAGAATATGTGCACTGTTATATTGTGCACAAAGCCAGCTCCATGAAGACATGGTTTGATGAGCTTGTGTAGAGGAACCCAAGTGGCCTCACACAGATCCCTAACATCAACCTTTTTGAGCGCCTTTGGGGTCAGCTGGAATGCTTCTCATCGAACATCGGTACCTTAAAACCTCCGTAGTGGGAGCTGAATACCTTATAGTATGTGACCACTATAATTCCTGGGTAGTGATTGCAACAAGTGATGCCATTTATATACTAAACAAGGAGATGTTCAGAATATGTGCACTGTTATATTGTGCACAAAGCCAGCTCCATGAAGACATGGTTTGATGAGCTTGTGTAGCGGAACCCAAGTGGCCTCACACAGATCCCTAACATCAACCTTTTTGAGCGCCTTTGGGGTCAGCTGGAATGCTTCTCATCGAACATCGGTACCTTAAAACCTCCGTAGTGGGAGCTGAATACCTTATAGTATGTGACCACTATAATTCGTGGGTAGTGATTGCAACAAGTGATGCCGTGCATATACTGAACAAGGAGAAGTAAAGTCAAGAGCACTTCAGATGTATGTTTCACACATTTTTTTGTGGAAATGGTGTCACATACATCAGAAATGAACTCACCTGGATCCCCTGCTTGTGGAACTGTGCTTCCCTGAGCAATTTGTTGTGGTTCTATTTTCCACCAGCGGGTGTTTCCCAGCAGCCAGCAGATCCCAGTAATCAGTTTCCACCTGATGCTGGCTGCTGGGAGGGTATATAGTTCCTCCTCTACCTGTCCTTCTCACTTCAGTGTTTTGCTTTGCTGACAGTTAGTGTTAGCTGTTTCCTGTCCTGTTCAGGCTCTTGATTGTGCTCTTTGCCTTGTACCTATACCCTTAACCCTGCTGCCTTGTTCCTGCTCCCCGTGGTTGCAGGAAAGAAATGTGCACCATCAATGGCCAGCCGTATGCTTTCTGTTACTCTGTTAGGTTGTTTAGTTTAGGTATTTTGTTACTGGGGTTTTGGTTCACCTATATCTTTATGTTTGCTGTAGCAAGGCAGATTTGGCCATCCCTGCTGCTTATTCCTGACACCAACATTTCAGGGCTTCACATGGTCCCTTTCCTAAAGTCAGGGCCCCCGAAACATTGTCTGTTTTCTGATGTTGTTTCCACAATAAAGGTGTGCAACATACATCGGGAAGTGCTGATGACTTTACATCTTGTTCAACATCAGTATCTGACTTCACAAATGTCCTGTTTGGATGAACAGGCAACAATTCCCACAGCCACTCCAGAGTCGTAAAAAAAGCCTTCCCAGAAGCGTGGAGGCTGTTAAATCTGCAAAGGGGGAGCCTGCTTCATAGATAGATAGATAGATAGATAGATAGATAGATAGATAGATAGATAGATAGATAGATAGATAGATAGATAGATAGATAGATAGATATTTTTCTTCCTGTCCAACTTTCACTACATTAATCAAAGCTAGTTGCTGATTGGTCGCTGCGGTTCACCATGCGTTGCCTCTTCTGCAATCTGTTTATGAATAACCTCTACTCTCATTGCCGAGTTTGAAGGAACATAATGTATTTATCAACAGTCTGTCTAACCTAATAGAAAAGCTAAGTGCCTAATGATGCCTGTTTAATGTCACTTCATTAAACCTCAACTTTACATCAATTACTATTCGGCATTTAGGAATATGTATGCAGATAATGGGCCCAGGTCTGACAAAGAAAAATAAGAAGTGCCTCAACAGTGAAAATTCCTGCCTATCGTAGCAGATTTCTGCATAAAATAAGCCGTTTCTACGATGGATATATTATGCTTTATTGAACTATTTGCTTCATAAATTTTTATGTTTTTTTTTTTTTTTTTAAGGATTATCCTGCTGGTATCACAAGACTTTCGAGGTGCCCAACCTTTCAGCGAAACAATATGCTGGGGAAACAATTCTCATCTAATTTTTATGATTATTACTATTTTTTTTCTTTTACTGAAAGGAAAACTGCTGTGATTTTTCAGTAAGTATGCATTTCATTATTGCACCATTTACCTAAAAGTAATATCTGACAAGTTGTTCACAATGTTTGAGTTGCTCGATGCTCCATATTTTCATTACTGCCTTCCGTATATATAGAGTTGTAAACCCCTGTTTGTCTCCTCAATATCAGGGAATGTGATAAACACACATGCATCAGGTGCATCTAAAAGGCTCCATTATGAAAGAAAAACTACTTATGATCTAATAAGCTAAGCACAGCTAGAACTGTTTCTTCTTATACAGTGAGATGAAATCTCTCCAAAGTAAATGGAAACCCCTCTAATGCCCTGTACACACGGTCGGATTTTCCGACGGAAAATGTGTGATAGGACCTTGTTGTCGGAAATTCCGACCGCGTGTGGGCTCCATCACACATTTTCCATCGGAATTTCCGACACACAAAGTTTGAGAGCAGGCTATAAAATTTTCCGACAACAAAATCCGTTGTCGGAAATTCCAATCGTGTGTACACTAATTGACGCACAAAGTGCCACGCATGCTCAGAATAAATTAAGAGACGAAAGCTATTGGCTACTGCCCTGTGTATAGTCCCAACGTACGTGTTTTACGTCACCGCGTTTAGAATGATCGGATTTACTGACAACTTTGTGTGACCGTGTGTATGCAAGACAAGTTTGAGCCAACATCCGTCGGAAAAAATCCATGGATTTTGTTGTTGGCATGTCCGAACAAAGTCCGACCGTGTGTACAGGGCATTAGACAGTTGTCACCAGAACAGCTGTCCCCATTAAATTATTTCTCCTCCATTCCTCTTCTAGTGATAGCTTTGCAATAATAGATGTTCCATCATTTTCTGTTCCAGAGGCAATGGTCACCAGGACAAACAGAGAGGTTTTAATCCCTCCCTACTTGGCTTTATATACAGTATATACACTATATTACCAAAAGTATTGGGACACCTGCCTTTACACGCACATGAACTTTAATGGCATCCCACTCTTAGTCCGTAGGGTTCAATATTGTGTTGGCCCACCCATTGCAGCTATAACAGCTTCAACTCTTCTGGGAAGGCTGTCCACAAGGTTTAGGAGTGTGTCTATGGGAATGTTTAACCATTCTTCCAGAAGCGAATTTGTGAGGTCAGGCACTGATGTGAATGAGTAGGCCTGGCTCGCAGTCTCCACTCTAATTCATCCCAAAGGTGTTCAGTCCGGTTCAGATCAGGACTCTGTGCAGGCCAGTCAAGTTCCTCCACTCCAAACTCGCTTATCCATGTCTTGTGGGACCTTGTTTTGTGCACTGGTCCAAATCATTTGGTGGAGGGGAGATTAAGGTGTGGGGTTGTTTTTCAGGGGCTGGGCTTGGCCCCTTAGTTCCAGTGAAGGGAACTCTTAAGGCGTCAGCATACCAAGACATTTTGGACAATTTCATACTCACATTTCATGTGGGAACAGTTTGGGGATGGCACCTTCCAGTTCCAACATGACTGCACACCAGTGCACAAAGCAAGGTCCATAAAGACATGGATGAGTGAGTTTGGGGTGGAGGAACTTGACTGGCCTGCACAAAGTCCTGACCTCAACCTGATAGAACATCTTTGGGATGAATCAGAGTGGAGACTGCGAGCCAGGCCTTCTCATCCAATATTGCCTGACCTCACAAATGCGTTTCTGGAAGAATGGTCAAACATTACCATAGACACACTCCTAAACCTTGTGGACAGCCTTCCCAGAAGAGTTGAAGCTGTTATAGCTGCAAAGGGTGGGCCAACTCAATATTGAACCCTACGGACTATGACTGGGATACCATTAAAGTTCATGTGCGTGTAAAGGCAGGCGCCCCAATACTTTTGACAATATAGTGTATATATTGTTATGACTGTTCAAAAATGCTCATTTAAAGTCTTGTAGAAAGTCTGTTTTTAGTTAAATCTAACTTTCCCAAGAAAGGAGCGGTAAAGCACAATCACTGTGCTGCACTACTATGCAAGAAGCATAGCCTGTATGAACAAATATGGCTTCCCCCATGTACATAAACTATTCAGAGGGAATAATGAATATTATTCAGTTATTGATAAGGTTGCTTAAAATAAAATGATCAGCCATCAACTAGCAAAAACTGGCATTTTGGGTGGACTGATAAAGAGCACGTCATGTAATTTTGACCCCTTTCAGCATGGGTTGCACCCATTCCCCACTGCAGTTCTTTTGCTACAAAAAATATCCAAAGGACAGAAAAAAATAACTTAATTGGGAAAAAAATTATCACAATTTCTTAAATAGTGAGGCTTAGTGCTGCCCCCTCTAGCCCTCCTAGCCCTCCTCTAGCCCTAAAGCCGTATACTCTGGCCCACAGGTGCCAATATGGAGGCTGGGCAATGCAGAAGGAGCCTGCACACCTGCAGCATCAGAAAAGCGTGGAAGCAAATAAGAGAAGTTCATACACTTTATATGCAAGTTGAAGACTGAGGTCACCCTTTTAATCAGTCTGTATAGTTGGAGTTTTCTACCTCATAAACACACCCCCACTAACCGTACATTCACCCTGTGACAAAGAGTAAGCTTCGCATTATCTGCCGTCATGAGCGGCGATATTAATCACGGTGTCGTTATATAGATCTTTTCATCCTCACATCTCCTATCTCTTTACATAGGCAATTAATCAAGTTCCACATTTTTTTTTATTAAGAAAATATAATTGGCTCTCTTTCATATACTGCAGAAAGATGAAAGGGAAAATTGATCATGAAATTTTGTGATGAGACTCGGTGCAGGGAAAGTAGAGGGATGGACAATTTAAATTATAAATTATCTGGCTTTAAAAATTCTACGGGTAGTGGGAACGTGACAAAGGGAAAGGAGAGATGGAGCCTTCAGATTAGCGAAAGATGAGCGAATGGACGCGTAAACGCCAAGGAAAAAATTCTATAGGGATTTTATGGGTTATATTTCCCGTAGAGATGTAAAGACCCAAACTTTATGGAGGTGGCATTTTAACACATAGACTATAATTTTACAGAACAGTTTGTGTAATTCTGGACCGGTCATAGATGGTTGAAACCATGCATGGGCAGGCTGAATGTACCATGTTGATTGATAGATCAACTTGGGTACAACCAGACTACTTGATTTTACAAACGATTATCGCTAGTGGCTATACATGATCACTATCGTCTACCGGTGGGGATGGCTTTCCTGCCGGGAGAATACAATGACCTTGCCGGAGGGATTCCCCTGTCAACACTGTCACACAGACAGTGTTGATAGGGGAATCCCTCCGGAAAGGTCATTGTATTCTTCTTTCCTGAAACCACGGATTGATTCTCCCATCAACACATGATGAGAGAATCAATCCGTGGTTTCAGGAAAGAAGTTTTCTTTGTATATGGCCTGCCTTACACATTCAACTGGACTTGTTCTGTAATGTTTGAAGACGTTTTTTAGCTTATCCAAGCTACTTCTTCAGTTCTATAAGTATAAAGAACATACCTCAGTACTCATATCCACACAGGTAGCACCCACACCATGATCCAATCACAATGGAAAGGCAGATGGTATTCTCCAAAACCAGGATGGGTGGTGTGAGCTGTGGAACCAACCTCTTCTATTTACAGTATACCGTATAATCCCATCTTTGATGTCAGGAAGGTTTCATAGGCATTAATGGTTTGATTGAAATGGCTTAAATGTGTGAACCGTTGTCAAACCACCATTGGAGAGATGTTAAAATGTTATACATTTAAAAATTCACACCGCCATACACAGAAAATCACAGGCATAACACCTATGAATCCTTCCTGACATCAGTGATGGTATTATGTCACTAGAACGTGGCGGTTCCACAACTTTCACATTTTTTTATACTGTTCTTGGATAATACCATCTGCCTTTCCATAGTAACGGGATCAAGGTATCGATGCTACCTGTGTGGATATTTCCTGACATTCGTTAGAAGACAAAAAATGGTGTGGAGAAGCTACAAAATGTCTTTAACGGTACAAAAGAAGTATAGTTTCATGTCACTATAACTACTACTAGATATATCATGACCTAGATAAACGAGAACCTTAACAGATCTAAGGTATAGACGTGCCCCAGAAAAAAAGAGGAGAAGGCATAGACATCTCAAGATTGCCAAGGCATTAACTGCTTATTGCCAACCTAGCACAGTAAAAGACACGTCAAACAAGCAGTTAAAAATGTGATTTCTGTTAAAAAAAAGAAAAAAAGAAGAATTATTTAGCATGATTCTATAATCAAGGCGACCTAGGCAAAGAAATAAAACAAAACAAAAAAAAAAAGACGCATTCACCCAGTCTGTCACAACAGCTCCTTGCAATTCCATAAAATTGTTGACTTTCTGAAAGTTGGTAATTGCATAGGGCCAGGAATAGCCCCAATGTGAGACTGTTCGAGCATGTACTGTAAATTAAGTTTTGTGTAAAGATGCACAGTCGTGATGTTGCTCGTAGTGACTACAGCAAATGGCGTCGCCTAAAACCAGTATTAAAAGAAGGAAGTCACCATGTAAGACACTTTTAAGGGAGACTACTGTAACTTGCACAATCAGAATACTTCAGCCTCCTGGCTTACTCTCTTGACACATGGCTGCTACAGGCCTCAAGCCTAAGCCTTAGGTCTGCTCCTCAGACCAATACAAAGAGTTCTTTAAGGTCAAGCTCTCTCATAGCTTACTCACAATCAGCTCCTTGCTGCTCTGTACCAGACTAAATATGCCTCCTACAGGCAGGCACACTCTGGCTGCCCCATGCAGCCTCTCAGACTCCTGAAGAGGATTGGAGTCCTCCTGACTCCCATGCACAGACCTTCTGTCTGTTGGGTGGAGCCCTGAGCTTTAACTCCTGGTCTATTATGAAGCCAGCCCCCACCTGAACAATCAGTGTGCCTGCGTCTCCAAAAATCTGGGGTAAACCACCAATTTTCTGAGGAGCACTCGGTCCCACTGCTACAGCTTTTTTTTTTAGGTCCATGAGAATAGGGTATAAATAAATGTCCTAAGAATAAAAGTTAGAGTGTTGCATTTTAAAACTCATAGGCTCTACCCAGGTGACCTGGGATCTAGGGGTCTGGGGGTCAGGGCTGTGTGTGAATGGACACACAGAGTGCAGCTCGGAAGTGAGCCTGCTGGAGTGCCCTCCATAGCAAGAGTCTTGCTATTGGAGGCTGTCACGTTTACCCCAAATGCAAGTGGCCAGACACTATAGCTGGCTATTGTGTTCTTTACCTATAGCAGCCCCCTTTCCCATAAGGCAAGCAGGCCTACCGGTACTCGGTTGCCCCCAGGACTTATACACAATGCTATAATGCCTGGCTACCCTGCCTGGGCAGAGGCGCAAACTGAGCAAAGCAAACAGGTATTTGCGGCTGGCAGTCAGGTCATTATCCGGTCCAAGGTCATACACAGAGAAATCCAATCTAGCATAGCAAACAAACAGGGAGCTTGGAAAACGTGTTACAAAGCATGTGACTGAAGGTGTGGCTGACTTAAATCAGGTTTGGTCTCCACCCAGAATCTGGCCACAATCAATTACCTTGCAGGTCGACAGACAGACAATGCCACATCCAAAACCAGGATGCTGCAATCAGCAGCTATGACGGAACAGGAGCACATTTGCAATTTACAGGGGCACTTGGCAGCATTCGTAATGGAGAATTAACATTCGTGACGTGGCAAATTATGAAATCTCGAAATGCAGAGCACAATTCTCTTCTTCTTTAATGGGATAATAATGAAGCTGCTTTGCTGGTGATACTGATGGATTTATTGCAAACAAATTTTGACAGGCTTTTTTTTCTAGAGATATCAAGAATAATATTATTATGCTCGTTATTTTTTTCTTGGTGCAAGTTACCACAACACCATTATCCCGTAGTTTTTAAGATCAAAGATACAACTATCTTGGTGTCCCTTGTTAATTTTACATTGTATTTTTTAAAATGTAACTGCCTACTCCCAAACTGTCATTTGAAGTAAAACACATAGCCAAGTATTATTCTCCACAAATTTTTTATTGTGCATTAAAAAAAGAAAACAAATAAAACTAGACATGCTATCTGCCAATAGAACTTAACCAAAAAGTGCATTCTATGCATCCAAAAATATAGAAAATATACCAAATCATATCATTATGCAACCAAAAAATAAAATAAAAGCCTCATACATGTGTCCTGCTTCTTAATATAGGGGTTCAACAATGCCAAGAGTTGGTGAAAGCAGGGTTCTGTCATCCCGGAGATAAATCATCTGGATTATTCTCCTGGAGCTCCCGCAGCAAAGGCATATAACATAATTGGTCACGATTAATAAAGCAACCAATTTTTGGTCCAGGAAATCCTCCTCCTCCTGTTCCTGGACTGGATTTGGGTCAAAGCAATAACTCCAAGGCCAATCATAAATAGCATGTTATCTCCTCCGATTCCGCAACATGGCTGGTTGACGAACGGCCGTTCAGAAACTAACTGAAAAGCGCAAACTAAAAAGCGCGAAATGAAAAGCGCGAATCCACACTCACCAAACTTCTACTAACACGAAATTAGCAGAAGGGGCCCAAAGGGTGGCGATAAGAGCTGAAAAACCACGTAGTACGTCACTACCTTCAGGTTTGTTGGCTGACAATTGTGTGGCGTTTGTATGCAAGACAAGTTTGGGGCCAAAAATCTGCGGTTTCGTCGGCCTAAAATCCGATCGTGTGTACAAAGCTTGAGACAGCTTTCACACTGGGGCGGTTTGCAGGCGTTATTGCGCTAAAAAAACCGCCTGCAAACCGACCCAAAACAGCTGCTGCTGTTTGTTCAGTGTGAAAGCCCGAGGGCTTTCACACTGGAGCGGTGCGCTGGCAGGAGAAGAAAAAAACTCCTGCAAGCCGCATCTTTGGAGCGGTGAAGGAGCAGTGTATTCACCGCTCCTTCACTGCTCCTGCCCATTGAAATCAATGGGGCAGCGCGGCTATACCGCGGCAATATAGTGGGTATAGCCGCGCTATGCGAGCGGTTTTAACCCTTTTTCGGCCACCAGCGGGGGGGGGTTTAAAACCGCAACCGCTAGCGGCCCAAAACACCCGCAAAAACGACGGTAAAACAGCGCTAAAAATAGCGCTGTTTTACCGCCGACACCCCCCACCGCCCCAGTGTGAAAGGGGCCTAAGAGATGAATATTGCCTCACCTTAATGAAAATGAAATTTTCCTATTATCTCAAACAATTACACTCTCCCAATCTCCCAGCAGCATGGCAGCGATGTCAAGGTAGCTCTTAAGGAAACTACTTGTTTTCCAAGAAATATTTTGTGTTGGGAAGAAAATTCTCATCAGAGACTTGGTAGATTACTTAGTTTTATTGTGTAATGAAGTGTAGTGGAAACCAGCTGTGCCTTCCCATAATGTCACACTATGTGTTTTCATCATGTCACCTAGCCTTCTACGAGAGAAATTATAATGACTTTAAAGCGATTTTATGCTACATTTTTCAAGTTTATTTTTACTGTTTATATAATATATTTCTTTTAAAAAATATGGATTCAATACAAGGTGCAACCATTGCATTAAACATTACTTTATTTTTTTTTTATTTTTTTTTTCTAAAATGAGAACACAATGGAAGGAAGACTCTATTTTTAGTTTAAACAGTGGATAAGGCTGCCAAGAGAAGGTGTGTTTGTGTGTATGGGGGGGGGGGGGGGGGTGGAGGATGATCCAGCTGAGTGCGTAATTTGAGCTTCAGCTATTTTCAGCCTTGTACATAGTTTTTTCTTATCTCTTTTTTTTTTTGTGTCTTTTTTTTTTTTTTTTTTTTTTTTTTTAGCCTTTACCTTGGTGAATATGAGAAAAGAAGCCTAGAGGGAACCTATACTTGTTGATATAAAATATTTGTATGCATTTTTTCATATTCATGTGACTTAATTAAAATGACAATATCATTTTTAGGCCCGATGAATGAATAAAAACAAATAGAAAAAAAAAATTAATTTTAAAGGGAAATTCACAGGAGTGTCCTTTTTTGGAAATTATATTCTGGTCTAGTAAACATGAGAAAAGGAGCCTAGAGGGAACATATAAACTGTTGATATAAAATATTTCTATGATTTTTTTTATATGTATGTGACTAAATTAAAATTTATTAAAATATAATTTTTAGGCTTGAACAAAAAAAAAAATGAATAAAAACAAATAGAAAAAAAAAACAATTCCTTTTAAAGGGAAATTCACAGGAGTGTCCTTTTATGGAAATTATATTCTGGTCTAGTAAACATGAGAAAAGATATAAACTGATATAAAATATTTCTATGATTTTTTTCATATTTATGTGACTTAATTAAAATGAATTACAATATAATTTTTATGCCTAATCAAAAAAAAATGAATACAAATAAATAGAAGAAAAAAATCATTTTAAAGGGAAATTCACAGGAGCGTCCTTTTATGGAAATTATATTCTGGTCTAGTAAACATGAGAAAAGGAGCCTAGAGGGAACATTTTATCTATTGATATAAAATATTTCTATGAATTGTTTTCATATTTATGTGACTTAATTAAAATTAAAATGACAATATAATTTTTAGGCCTGAACAAAAAAAAATGAATAAAAAAAAAAAATAGAAAAAAAAATCCTTTTAAAGGGAAATTCACAGGAGCGTCCTTTTATGGAAATTATATTCTGGTCTAGTAAACATGAGAAAAGGAGCCTAGAGGGGACATGTAAACTGTTGCTATAAAATATTTCTATGATTTTTTTCATATTTATGTGACTTAATTAAAATTAATTACAATTTAATTTTTAGGCCTGAACAAAAAAAAATTAATAAAAATAAATAGAAAAAAAAAATCCTATTAAAGGGAAATTCACAGGAGTGTCCTTTTATGGAATTTATATTCTGGTTTAGTAAACATGTGAAAATGAGCCTACAGGCTAACTGTAAATTGTAAATATGAAAAATATGCAAATATTTTTTTAAATATTTTTCAGACTGTAATTAAAACATTTACATTTTTTTTGATGTCCGGAACATAATAAATAAAAATAACCACACAATAATGGTACATTGCCTTTAAAGTTTAGTAAAGTGTCATTTTCTGTAAATTATATTCCAAAAGTGGCTAAAATGTCCATAAGAACATACATATGTATCACAATTTAAAATTTGTAATATAAACATAATTATTTGTACTTTGTTAAAGAATAAGTGCAGTAATTTTTTATTATTATTTTTTTTTTTTTTAGAAAAATACCAAACTTGTCCTTTAAATCCCAAACCACAGCCAGTTTTTTGTTTTGGATAGAGTGGGTAAGATTCTGCCCACAATATAACATTTGTAATACAAGCATAATTATTTGTACTTTATGAAAGAATAATTTCTGTATTTTTTTTATTATTATTATTATTTTTTTTTTTTTTTAAACACCAAAATTGTTCTTTAAAGCCTGAACCCCAGCCATTTTTTTTTTTAATATTTTGGATAAAGTGGGTAAGATTCTGCCTATTCCCATTGAGAAGATTTTCCTTTACTTCCCATCTTTTTTTATAGCTGTATAAGAAATAGGAAGGAGGATGGGGTGGGCTACTGGGGGGCAAAACAGAAAGCAAACAGAAAATTATCAGAAGTTCTAACCCTTCCCCACTCAACTAAAAATGTGTTTTTATCTGTGTCCCCAATGTAGAGATTTCTCATAACCTCCTGTGCCGCCAGGAAGTTGAGAGGGGTTGTAATTTCTCCAACAGGGCGAGAGATAGCAATGAAAACCTGATAGGGGCTTAAACTCTCTTTCATTCCTTCTGAAATTTAAAACAAAACCAGATTGGATGTAAAAATGTAATTTCCACACCTTGACCACTAGGGGCACTGTTTCACTGCAATCTATGTCCATAATAGCCTACAACGGGGGCAATAGGAAAACTTTCAGGCAATGCTCCTGCAAGAAAATTAGTAAACAGGATTCTGGGTAATGTACGGCAACAACATTTTAATTTGACGCTTTATTTTTTCTTGGTGGGAACGAGCCTTTAGGAAAACCGGGGTTTACAAATGAAACCGCTACTATGCTAATAAGATTTTTACAAAGTTGCTGACATCGTCTTTTCTTAAACACACTCTCAGTCACAAGGCTACTTCCTGTCTTATTTCCCCATCTATTAAATAATATTGCAACCATAATTTTAGAAATCGTAATTAATCTCACTTATCTGTCAGAACTCTACATCTTGGCACTTATAGTTTGTCACATGTGCATAAAACAAATTTACTCTAAAAATATTTGATAGTGTTGTATACTATCCAACACTTGGCTCTTTTCAGGAGCCACAGCTGCTTTTAGCCTAAATCATACATTTTTTTGGGGCTTTGTTGCATTTAGCATGGGAGTTCAACCGATGAGGTTAAACTCCAGGGATGAAAAACCTTTACCCTTGCAGTAGGTGGCCTTCCGCAAAGGATACCTGCTTGTTTTGCCGAGGGGATGAAGAATGAGGTGATATACCAGCTGAAACCTTGCGGCTTCACAGCTGGTTCCCTACTACGCATGCACGAAGAGCGCTGCTTTCTGGATGGCCCCGGGGGTGGTGGAAGGAGGAGGGGAACAGAAAGCGGCAAGGTCTACTGGAAGTGGGGACGGGTGCCTGTCAAAAAACAGGTACCTGCTCCCCCCCCCCCCGAAAAGTGCCAAATATGGCAGCGGAGGGGGGAAGGAAGCAAATAAGAGGAGCTTCCCCTTTTGGGTGGAGCTCCACTTTAAGGCAGCCCGATTAATATGAATGGATTGCTAACACACTGCAACAGACCAAAAAATACACATGCTAACGCACCTGGACACACATATGACTATTTTTGGCAACGTGATCCACCACAACATATTGCACTGGCCACTATTGCATAGTGGGGTTCCATTTTGTCATGTGTCACTGTGTTTTTAGTTTGCACATTGAAATTTATTATTGACATGTGTTGATGCGCGTTTTTAATGTGTTTTTCGCTTTTGTAGAGGTAGCTAGATAACATTAGCATTAACATCTATTGACCAAGGCTTAGTAACCTCCCTGAGGGTAATCCCGAGTGTGGCTCGAGGTTAAATTTCAGCACCACTCGGGATTACATTGCAGGATCCTGGTGCGGTGTTACTTACCTTGTCCCCAGGACCCTGCGATGTCCCCCGCTGTGTCTGCGGGCTCTGTCTCCTCCGAAGCCTCTCTGTGCCAGGCTCTGTTTCCTGCGAGCGTCGCGACGCACGGGGGCGGAGCCTGCCAGCAAATTCAAAAAACTGTAAAAATCATAACACATACAGTACTGTAATAATTACAGTACTGTATGAAATTATTTCACATCTCTTTTGTCCCCAGTGCTTTGTCCAATGCCCTGCATGCAGTTTTATATTATATAAACTGTTCTTTCCTGGAAACTGGAGATTGTCCATAGCAACCAAAAAGTGTCCCTTTACATCAAAAGTGGCTTTAGACCAGCTAGAAAACAGCGATAGTAAATTAGAACACTTGCAAAATTGAGCAATAGTGAATCGTGGGGAAATTTATTTTGTTATTATTATATTTTTTTTTTTTTAATTATTTATATTTATTTATTATATTATAATTTATGTTTTTGTGTTTCAAACTTCATCATACCCGGGATATCTACTAGACTCTTGTTTGGACAGATTTAAGTGTGTTATTGTTAAGAATTACAGGCCTACAATATAAAACGCCAAATTTCCATGCAAAATAATTGTACCGCTTTCAGCACCTAAAATCCGAAATAATCATACCGCCAGGGAGGTTAATACCTGTTGCCGATCAAAATGCACATTATATACATTTGGTACATTACCATTGGCTTTTATAGGCTGGCCAATGCACTAAAATGCAGAAAAAAGGAACATTTAGGTAGTCCTGGAGCAAAAAGAAAGAAGGAAAATGAGCGAAGAGACAGCATGACAGGGGTGGACAGTAGGACAGCCAAGAAAAGAATAAGGTTGGTAGCTTTTAAAGGCAGGTGGTGTTGCTAGGAGCTGGGAGGGGTCCCAGGAAATTTAGGCGGAGGGGTGATCAGTGAGAGGGCCAGTCGGGAGCTGAAGGAGAAGAAGCAGCTTCCCACCCTCCGTATGTGTTTTGGTGTTCCAATGCGGCTGTCATGGCAGCTTGGCAGTGGTGGGTCTTTGGAGGAGGAGAAAAAGTCTTGAATATAAAATAGATGGGACCCATCTGTGGTATGGGGTTCTCGGGTACATTCCAGTTAACGAGGGTTTTAACTAGGAATAGGTCAAATGTAGGTCACTGCTGATGAGGAGTATTGTCTCCGAGTTGGTGTTTTGCGACTGGAGGCCTAAGTTGAAGAAAAGTTTATCACAGTGACCAGGTTGTGTGTTGTTGCCCTCAAAGACAACCAAGATTTAGTCTAGCAATTTTGGCTGATGGTCATGTTAAAGTGGTTGTATACCTTTTTTTTTTACTTTTACCTACAGGTAAGCCTATAATAAGACTTACCTGTAGGTAAAAAAAATATCTCCTGAACTTGTACGGTTTAGGAGATATTCCCCTCGCAATGAGCCGCTGACTGCGCACAGGGGATTCTCGGCTGACAGCCCGGCAAATTCCGGAGCAGCTCTGGCCACTCACAGCGCCGGAGCCGCGATACCCGGAAGACACGCCAAGGGGAAATGTCAGCTCCCTCGGCGTGGGCAGGATGAGATGCCGGCGCCTCGTTCTAAGGTAAGTATCTCATAAAGAGCTATTATGCCTTTTCCCTTACAGGTGTAGGAAAAAAAAAAAACAGCGGGTATACAACCGCTTTAAGTAAGTTATTTATTTGAAGTTATGTATTTTGTTAAATAAAAGGCTGCTATGGCCATTTTACTCCAAAATATCTTTGTCACGTCTTTTATTGGGTAATTAGGGGGTTCGAGGTTATGGTCTAGCAAGTTTGGGCAAGGCTGGAGGTTATCTGTCCTTCACATGTCATGTATTTTTTAAAATACACTGTGGCACTGAGATGGAAACAGACACTATTTTTACTATTTTAGCATGGTGCAAGCATGCATTAAAACGCAACAATGTAAATGGCCCCTTACTCTTGCAATAATTGTAATCAACCACTACATGATTTATTATTAATGGTTAGCAAAGAAAAAATTACTTTGTGTACAGTGCAGACTTGGCTAATTGACTAAGACTTGCATAGAAAAAAAAAAAAAAAATCAACATAATAACTTTATTTTCCCTCTTATTTATCATTCTGACTCTTTCCTGTGAAGCAAAATAAATAGCAATTGTATGCGGCATTGATTTTAATTTGAACAACAGTTTCCTGTAAGTTAAGAATTCTGCAGAGTTATTTAATTTGAAGAACCGCGAATAACGCAAGAACATTTTTTTTTTGTTTTCTTTTTACCCCACTGAAGTCGTAATGCAAAATTAATTTTCGCCGCTGCCCAAGATGAAACTTCGTGCTGAGCATTTTGAAAGCACCTTCACAAATAAACAAAGATAATTGGTTTGAACAAGTTGATGCACGCCACATGCACCAAGCTTTTATCCAATTTTCTTTAAGTGATTAATGCTTTCTAATTCTGCAAATGTGACGTGCCGCTCATCTCTAGGTCGCCAGAGGGAAAACAAAGTAACAAAGCTTTTACCCTCGAAAAAAGCAAATTGCCCTTTGTGGGCTACTCTCCCTCATAGACTTTACGGTTTTAGATGTTTCTTTTGTTTCGTTTATAACATATGTTGGTGCGCTTTTTTTTCATAATTGCTGTTTTAGAGGCAACTTCCTATTTATTTTTATTGTTTTCATTGGGGTAATTTATCATGGACAAAGGATGGTTTAATTGTGGTGCATTTTTAGGAAATTGAAAAATGTATGTAGTTTATCGTCTTATAGTTGAGACTGCGGTAAATTCAGTCTTAATCCAGATCCCTAGAGTTCTTTGTTGTAATAAAGCTCCCATTTAAAATACCCTATTTTTGTTTTAATGAAGCAAAATTCTTTTTTACAGAACAAAGTTGCAAATCTGCCTGCTATTAAACTTTATAGTTCTGGTAAGTTTATACATTCTTGTGTTTCATCATTTTTCCAATTTTTCCAACTTTAAGTCCATCTCCAGGGAAAATAAAAATCGTTTAGGTCTACAGGATGGGAAAAGCAGTTACTCAACCAATTCTCCACTAATGGTGGACATGGAGCTGGCCCTCATTTGAGGTGATCATCTACCCTATAAACACGAAGTAGCTGCAGTGGACCAGCACCCCAGAGGATGCCTTATTAGGACGAAACGTCGGAACGGGCTCTGCTGATGCCACTGCGTTGCTTTGATTTTATCCAGTGCTTTTAATGTCTTCTCGAATGTGAGTGACCATTTTATCACTTTTCAATAAATGCTTTATATTTCACGGTATTACACTACGTGGCCCTATTTTTTCTCCTTTTGCCATATGTCATATTATTATTATTATTATACAGGATTTTTATAGCGCCGACAGTTTACGCAGCGCTTTACAACATTAGGGCAGACAGTACAATTACAATACAATTCAATACAGGAGGAATCAGAGGGCCCTGCTCGTTAGAGCTTACAATCTTGAGAGGAATCGCTCACGAATTTCAGTCACTATTCCTATGGTAGACAGCTATTGATGTCAAAACGGTCACGGATCCCTATCTGATTTGGTCTATTTTGGAAGTCCTGGTTGCTGTACCTCCTTGGGTGTGTTACACCAAAAGCTTGGTTGACTCATCAGGCATATGCCTAGTTGGGTTCAACCTGTCTGGTAAGCCACTTTCCTTATGGTGGTGGAGAAGCTACAGACAACCAGTTCACGTAGATTCACAGTCACTATATTTGATGTCATATATGGACTTTATGCACTTTATATGCACTGACACTGTTGGTTTATACTATTTTATCATTATCGTTGTGATATTTTATTGCTGTGTATTTTTGTTTTGAATATTCATTTATCTTATTCACTTTATATTGATGTAATTTTACTGCTTATTTCATTTTCATCAGCGCTGCACTATACTACTTTATTTGTCCACTAATACAGAAGCTGGCGCTCCCCTATACTCCAGTGGGGGACTTTTCTTTGGCATCCTCATGTCCAAAGCAGGGCTGTGGACCGTACATTGATCCTGATTACCACAGAGCATGTACGTCATAGGGGTCTACCCTACAGCATGGAAGTAGCCTGCAGAAGAGGAGGATTAGGTAGATAAAATAGATTTTCTTGCAGGGCCAGATCTAGGGGAGTGCTAAGGGGGGCTGCGCCCCCTCATATTCTAGTTGTGCCCCCTCATATTCTAGTTGTGCCCCCCAGGTCTCTGAGAGTGCATCCTTGATCCATGGGCCAGTCTAATGCAGACAGCTGATGTACCGAATCACACTGGTAGAGACAATCCATGTAAGGCGGCATTGAGGTGGGGACAATTGATGTAGGGGGGCACTCTGATGGGGATAAATGATCATGTGTAAGGAGTCACACTAAAGGAGATATTTGATGTAAGGGGGACTCTGATGGGGACCCTAAAGTGAGGGAGCTCTATGATAGGCACACCTAGTATAAGGGGGCATTCTGATAGGGATAAGTGATCACATGTAAGGAGTCACTCTGATGAGGACATTTGATGTAAGGGGGCACTCTGATGGGAACCTGATGTAAATTGGGATTCTGATATGGACATCTAATATAAGGGGGTACAGGTTCTCTATAATCCTAGATTGTACGCTCTAATGAGCAGGGCTCTCTGATTCCTCCAGTATTGAATTGTATTGTAATTGTACTGTCTGCCCTAATGTTGTAAAGCGCTGCATAAACTGTCGGCGCTATATAAATCCTGTATAATAATAATAATAATATTAATATAATCACCTTAACCACTTGACCTCCATAAGATTTATCCCCCTTCATGGCCGGGTCATTTTTTGCGATACCGCACTGCGGTACTTTAACTGATAATATGCGCGGTCATGCAACACTGTACCCAAATAAAATCAAAGTCCTTTTTTTCCCACAAATAGAGCTTTCTCTTGGTGGAATTAGATCACCTCTTCGGTTTTCATTTTTTGCGCTATAAACAAGACCGAGAATTTGGGGGAAAAAAAGAGAAACAATATTTTTTACTTTCTGCTTTAAAACATATTCCAAAAAAAAATTGAAAAAAAACAGATTTCTTCATCAGTTTAGGCCAATATGTAATCTGCTACATATTCTTGGCAAAAATAAATCTCAATAAGCGTATATTGATTGGTTGAGAATGACTGATTAAAGATGTAGCACCCCCTTACCCCTGGACAGATGAGGAAGACCCTCAGGGGGCTTGGTGGGCCAGCATTGCAACTCTCCAGGTGGAATCCTTGGTTTGTTTTGAGACAAAAAAAGGCACTTTAGAATGCCGTGTTTTTTTTTTTTTTTTTAACTCGATAAATTACAGAAAAGAGGGTGCAGGATACCCCAAAATAGGCAAAAAATACATCTCCAGACTTCCTTTGTAGTAAAATACAAAGCCGGCTTTCTAAGAATAACCAATGGCACAGGTACCCTATTGGATGAGCAGAAAGAACTCCTTGCAATGACCACCAAGCCACCTGTGAGTCCTCCTTATCTGCCCAAGGGTAATTTGGAGCTACATGGAGAGCTGGCTTTTTCCCAAATTGGCCTTTGTTTTTGTAGCCATGCATGGCTGTTGGACAGTAGATTGTAAGCTCCTTTGAAACAGAGACTGAAGCAAATGGTTGAGTGTTATCTATAAAACACTCCAAAAATAAAATAAATGTAATCTTAGTTGGCCAAGAGAATAAAATCGAAAATACTCCAGGACCAAGCGAGGAATGTGTTAAATTTCAATATAACCCCTTTACTGTCAACAAAATGGTTTTAATCAGCCTGTGGCGCTCTCAGCGGTGGCCGTCGTAAAATCTAATGAACCTGCATTTACTGTGAAACCCCCCCGAGTATTTTCATCAGCGTGTTGATTGTGAGGTGAAGAGCGTATTTAAAGATTTTTTTTATTTTTTTTTGTCTGGGAGCACCGGGAGCAAAGTAAAGTAACCCATTTTGAAAATGGACTGAAGCCAAAAACTGCATTAATTATAATAGACATCCCTGGATCCAGGCATATTTCAAGCCTAACAATGACAAGGCTTGTGCAGTATTTCAGTCACCTGCAGCTGGGTATAGCGGCACGCTGTGTTAATCCTCTTTCACACTGCACCGTCTGAAGCTCCCAGAACTATTACATTAGACGGAATGCTATTTTCACTTTCGCGGGTGTCTGAGCCAAGATAAAAGGTACCATGCCTTAAAGTGAGACATTTTATAGGGCCCATTTAGGTCTAGGCGTGGGCTTAGAGGTGCGTTTTTTAGGCAGCTACATTGTCATGAGTCAATGTGCATTTCCTTTGTTGGTTGACATGAAATTTCACGTGCAAGAGATTTTGAATTCAGAATATGGGCGGATACGTTACGTATAACAGCCATCGGCCAAACACAGATCCAAAAACGGCCTCTCCTGCACATGGCCAACCTGGGTGCCAACCATCAGTTTGTCTCCACTCTTCATCGAAAATAGGAATGCACTCCAGTTCGTTTTACTTGCAGTATTTTTAATAATCAGTGAATTAACTGCATACACTGATGTCTCCAACCCAAAACCAACCTTCCTTCCCAACCTTTTACCACTCTTGGCTTGCTTCCAAGGATAGGGGAAGGCAAACTTCTCCTATCCTTGGAAGCAAGCCAAGAGTGGTGAAACGCATCAAGGAAGATTGGTCTTGGGTCTAGGGTTGGAGACATCAGTGTATGCAGTCAATTCACTGATTATTAAAATTACTGCAAGTAAAATTAACTGGAGAGCATGCAATATATTTTCCTATTAGCCAATTTTTATTATTATTATTATTATTATACAGGATTTATATAGCGTCAACAGTTTACGTAGCGCTTTACAACTTGAGGGTAGACAGTACAAATACAATACACTTTGATACAGTAGGAATCAGAGGGCCCTGCTCCTTAGAGCTTACAATCTAAGAGGGAAGGTCAAAAGATACAAGAGGTAATAACTGTGGGTGATGTGCTGATTGAGAAGATAAATGTACAGTTGTTAGGTGGGGGCCAGATAGGCTTCTCTGAAGAGATGAGTTTTCAGGGATCGTCTGAAAGTGGATAAAGTAGGAGAAAAACGGACGGATTGGGGTAGAGCATTCCAGAGGATGGGGGAGGCTCTGGAGAAGTCCTGAAGGCGAGCATGGGATGAGGTGACAAGGGAGTTTGAGAGCAGGAGGTCTTGGGAGGAGCGAAGAGAACGATTAGGTTGGTATTTTGTGACTAGGTTAGAGATGTAGCTGGGGGCAAGGTTGTGGATGGCTTTGTAAGTTATAGTTAAAATCTTGAATTTCATTCGGTGACTGAGTGGCAGCCAATGGAGGAATTGGCAGAGGGGTGTAGCAGATGCTGAGCGGTTTGTGTGGTGGATGAGCCTGGCAGCAGCGTTCATGATGGACTGAAGTGGGGATAGCCTATTTAGAAGTAAACCAGTGAGGAGGGAGTTGCAGTAGTCGAGTCGGGACATGACCAGGGAGTGGATTAGAAGCTTTGTGGTGACATTGGTTAGGAAGGGGCGTATCTTGGAGATGTTGCGGAGATTGAGGCGGCAAGCTTTGGATAGTGATAGAATGTGGGGCCGAAAGGTTAGTTCAGAGTCCAGGATTACACCTAGGACCCTGGCGTGGGGAGATGGGTTGATAGTTGAGCCGTTGATATTGACAGGGAAAGCAGGGGAAGTGGCACCTGAGGGAGGAAATATCATGAGCTCGGTTTTGGATAGGTTGAGTTTGAGGTAGTGATGTGACATCCAGGCTGATATGTCTGCTAGTAAGTTGGTAATGCGTGAGGAGACAGATGGAGAGAGCTGGGGGGTGGAGAGATAGATTTGGGTGTCATCAGCGTAGAGATGATATTGAAAGCCATGGGAGGCAATCAACTGACCCAAGGAAGTGGTGTAGATTGAGAAAAGGAGAGGTCCAAGAACAGAACCTTGGAGGACCCCAACGGAAAAAGGAAGAGGAGAGGAGGAAGTAGAGTTGTAAGTGACACTGAAGGAGCGGTGTAATAGGTAGGATGAGAACCAGCGAAGAGTACAGTCACGGAGACCAAAGGAGTGGAGTTTTTTGAGGAGGAGGGGGGCAAAGACTTCAAAATACACGTAGCCAATGCATCAAAACATATTCTGAAAGTTGGCCATTGACTTCTATGTGCCTCCCAACATGCTAAAATTTTGTTCACGTGTGCGGTTGAGCCATGGCTTTACTGCCCTTTCGACTACCCACCTGAACACTAAAATGCAGCTGCTTTCAGCTGTACACATGCCACATCTGCTGCAAAATAGAAACAGCATGTTGCTTTTAGTGGGCA
Organism: Lithobates clamitans; assembly: GCA_037952925.1. NCBI lineage: Eukaryota > Metazoa > Chordata > Amphibia > Anura > Ranidae > Lithobates > Lithobates clamitans. The sequence continues at coordinate 23,043 of JBBGZY010002458.1, forward strand.
GTGCCGCTGCCAAACGGACTAATGTAGCTCTACTGGGTCCACATCACAATCGCATCGCAAACAAATGCAATGCAAGCGATTTCGACATGGTAGTACGGCAATTATAGGGTTAAATCAAGTGGTGAGGTGGTGACATATCACCTCCTCACCACCTGTCAGTCGCCTCTAAAAAGCGATTGGAGCTTGGAGCACCTATCAGAGGAGCGGCAATCACTGTCGCACTTGTGAACGAGCTCATAAACGCAGAAAAAAATGGACATTGTTATAAATATCATGCAAGATTTCGTTAGCGCTTTGCAAACTTAAGGGCCGTACACACGGGCCGAATATCGGGCGGCATCGGCCGGTTCAATAGAAACTGGCAGACGTTCGGCCCGTGTGTACGGCAGCCAGTCCGACAGAAGGCGGCCATTCGTCCAGGGGCATGACCAAAAAAAGGTCTGCTGATGTGTTCTGGGGCCATCACCCTGTCAGAACATAATAGCTCAGTGTGGGGGGGGGGGGTGGGGTGTGGATCGCTGTACTAACATTGCATAGTTAGTAAAGTGGCTTCTCCCGAGCTCTCCAGTTTTTTTTTTTATTCAGCCGGTTGGGTTGAGCAAAAAAAACCCCAAAAACTACAGTAATACTGTGTACACCGCTTAAAAGCGATAGTAGACTTTGCATTGTAAATTTTTACCTACAGGTAAACTTATAATAAAGCTTACCTGTAGCCCCGTTTAGGTAATATTTGCTTGTTTGGCAGCTGATGACGTCACCAGTGCACGCGCTCTGAAGGAACAACGTACTCATGCTGTTTCTTCACGGCTCTGTGCTGCAGCCATGACTCCCATGTTCATGCGCAGAAGTGACATAATCGGGCCGGAGCACACGAACCCCGGAAGGATGATCAGGTGAAGATGGGAGCCCTGTCAGTGGTGACAGCGTGCCGCTGGAGAGCTTCGTTTTAAGGTAAGTAAATACCGTGCAAATTCCAGCACTCCTCTCCTACATGTAAAAATCATCATTTTTTTGCCAGAAAATTATTCAGAACACCCAAACAATATATATATATATATATATATATATATATATATATTTTTAAAATTAAATTTATATATATATATATATAAATTTAGCAGACACCCTAGGGAGTAAAATGGCGGTCGTTGTAACTTTTAATGTCACAAGGTATTTGCACAGTCATTTTTTAAACGCTATTTTTTTTTTTTGGGAAAAAAAAACACTTTTATGAATAAAAAATGTATATTTTTGTATAATGTGACAGATGATGTTACGACGAGTAAATAGATACCTCACATTTCACGCTTTAAAATTGCGCATGCTGTTTTGCAGGGTTTTTGTTTTTTTTCTTTCTGAGTTTACAACCACTTTAAAGCCTCGTACACACGATCGGATTGTTGGCCAACAAAACCGTGGAATTTTGTCCGAAGGGCGTTGGCCCAAACTTGTCTTGCATACACACGGCCACACAATTGTTGGCCAACAATTACGAACGTAGTGGACGTACTAGATGTACTACGTGGTTTTTCAGCTCTTTAGCGCCACCCTTTGGGCTCCTTCTGCTAATTTCGTGTTAGTAGAAGTTTGGTGAGTGTTGATTTGCGCTTTTCATTTCGTGATTTTCATTTTGCAACTTTTCAGTTCGTTTCTGAACGGCCGTTCGTCAACCAGACATGTTGCGGAATCGGAGGAGATAACGTGTTATTTATTATTGGCCTTGGAGTTATTGCTTTGACATAATTTTTTTGGTTGAATAATGATTTGATTTGTTATATTTTCTATATTTTTGGATGCATAGAATTCACTTTTTGGTTAGGCTCTATTGGCAGATAGCATGTCTAATTTAAATTTATTTGTTTTCTTTTTTTAATTTCCAATAAAAAAATTATGTAGAATAATACTTGTCTATGTGTTTTACTTCAAATGACAGTTTGGGAGTCGGCAGTTACATTTTAGAAATACAATGTAAAATTGACAAGGGACACCAAGATAGTTGTATCTTTGATCTTAAAAACTACGGGATAATGGTGTTGTGGTAACTTGCCCAAATAAAAAAACAAAAAAAAACAAAACATAATAATATTATTCTTGATATCACTAGAAAAAAAAAGCCTTTGAATATTTGTTTGCAATAACTCCATCAGTATCACCAGCAAAGCAGCTTCATTATTATCCAATTAAAGAAGAAGAGAATTGTGCGCTGCATTTGGAGATTTCATAATTTGCCACGTTAAGAATATTAATTCTCCATTACGAGCGCTAGTTTACAAGACTGACCGCTTCTGCTTCCGAGCATGTGTGTTTGTACTTTGGACTTTTGTCCGACGGACTTGTGTACACACGATCCGAAAATCCGACAACACACATTTTTTGGCGGAAACCTGCCATCCGTTTGTTGGCAGAAAGTCCGACAACAATTGTCCGATGGAGCGTACACACGGTCGGATTTTCCGCCAACAGCCTGACATCGAACATTTCCCCTTGGAAAATCCGATCGTGTGTACGAGGCTTTATAGCTGCAAATCTGGCACTTACTAGAGCATGGAAATAGAAGGAAGCTCCTCTCTCTTTCCTCGGCAGTGATAACTTCCAAAATACATTTCACTTTTGAGAGCATGTTCGCTCGTATTCACAGTGATTGGCACAAACCTAGGAAAAACTGGGATTGCTGGCTGAAAGCCTCCAGATCTATGCTCGGGTCCCTACACTTTACTACATCAGTTAACTGATTTGCTCATTTTGTTTTTTTTTCTCAGATTCCTAAATTTAATTTCCTTGTACGTGATTCTCATGTATGAACTGGAATTAGCTTTCCCCTTTAAATAGGGACCCGATACCACTGAGACGGACCATTGATCTCAGATGTTTTTTTCTGCCTGATGATAAAACCTTCCCCCTGTTACATTTTTCTTTAATTTTCTTCTGATCCTTTTCTTCTTATAATTATTTCTCCTGGACCTGATTATATTTTTGTCTGTTTTTTTTTTTTTGTCCCCTTGTTTTTTAGTTGATTATTATTACCTTCCCAGCTCAATGTCAAATTTCATGCCATTGTTTATCATATATAAGCTTGATGTTAAAGCTGAACTATACTGTATCTGAGCACCACAAACCAAAAATGCTATTTCATTCATTTTTAAAGCGGAGTTCCACCCACATTTTTCACTCCTCGCCATGCAGCACTAATGTGAATCCTTAAAATGAATTGGCAATTCTTTTCAATTTTTTTCTGTTCACTTACCTGAATTATGCCTATATCTACCGTATTTATTGGCGTATAACACGCGCCGGCGTATAACACGCACCCCAAGTTTAGGAGGGAATTTTAAGGAAAAAAACTTTTAGGAGGGAAGTTTAAGGAAAAAAAACTTACATTTAAATGCCCATCAATGCAGCCTCATCAGTGTCCATCTGCAGCCTTGTCAGTGTCCATCTGTAGCATTGTCCCTGATTGATGCTTTGTCCCTGATTGCAGCCTTGTCCCCCATTGCAGCATTGTCCCTGATTGCAGCCTTGTCCCCCATTGAAGCATTGTCCCTGATTGCAGCCTTGTCCCCCATTGCAGCATTGTCCCCCATTGCAGCATTGTCCCTGATTGCAGCCTCGTCCCCCATTGCAGCATTGTCCCTGATTGCAGCATTGTCCCTGATTGCAGCCTTGTCCCTGATTGCAGCCTTGTCCCCCATTCCAGCATTGTCCCTGATTGCAGCCTTGTCCCTGATTGCAGCCTTGTCCCCCATTGCAGCCTTGTCCCCCATTGTCCCCCATTCCAGCCTTGTCAGGGTCCATCAGTAGTCTGCAGCCTTGCCCTGTGTCGTTTGCAGACATCTGGCATTTAAAAATGGCGCCGCCGTTCTCGGCCGCTCTCGGCGGCTTTTGGCCATTCTCAGCGGCTCTCAGCCGTTCTCGAGCGGCGGGACTGCGAGAGCTGCCGAGAATTGCCGAAAGCCGCCGAGAACGGTCGAGAGCCGCCGAGAGTGGACGAAAGTGGACGAAAGCCGCCGAGAATGGCCGAAAGCCGCCGAAAGCGGCCGAGAGCCGCCAAAAGGGTCACAATCGGCGGGGGATCGGCGTATAACACGCACGCACGATTTTCCCCTGATTTTAAGGGGAAAAAAGTGCGTGTTCTACGCCGATACGTACGGTAATTTCACTTTCTCCTCTAGGCGGCCCCGGGACCCCAGACGTCATTTCCAGTTTTGCATGGGCTCCTGGGGGATCTTGGTCAGCTTGGCATGGCGTCTATGGAAATTCTTGGCCAGCTTGGCATTGCACGGCTCCAGTAACATTTAACATTGGCGTCTATGGACATTGGCATCTCTTGGTACGGCTGTGCCCAGGGGCGGACTGACCATTCTGGCATTCGGGCACGGACCGAGGGCCCGCGGGGTCAGGGGGGCCCCATGAGAGGCTCAGTCTGCCCCTGGAGGTGCCCGCAGTTTATCAAGCAGATTGTATGATAACCCCCGCCCCCCCCAGGAGCAGTGAACGAAATCCTTGCTTGCCGAGTGAAAGAGCAATCACGGAGCCATCAGTGGCAGCCGGCAGGGGATTATTGCAAACTAAGACAGGCGCGCCTCCGGCCACCTCTCCCCCTGGGGAACTCAGCTGAGGGGCGGAGCCATATCTCAATGCCGCGGGGGACTGTTGTGTCAGGAAGGGAGCTGGAGGCTGCAGTGCAGAGTGCACACAGATCGGACAGACAGCGGAGCGTCATGTTCGCATTGGCCACCCACACTGACCTGCCTTGTGTGCAGCAGCAGGTCAGTGTTATAAAAACAGACAGCACAGCAGTTGTATGCATTGTTTTTCTAAGAACTTGCCCTGGCCCATGATACTCTCCTGGTCCCCCCACCCCCACAGTGTCCCCCTGTGTGTGCTGCCTCTCCAGTGTCCCCCTGTGTGTGTGTGTGTGTGTGTGCTCTCCCTCCAGTGTCCCCCTGTGTGTGTGCTCTCCCTCCAGTGTCCCCCTGTGTGTGTGTGCTCTCCCTCCAGTGTCCCCCTGTGTGTGTGTGTGTGCTCTCCCTCCAGTGTCCCCGTGTGTGTGTGTGTGTGCTCTCCCTCCAGTGTCCCCCTGTGTGTGTGTGTGTGTGCTCTCCCTCCAGTGTCCCCCTGTGTGTGTGCTCTCCAGTGTCCCCCTGTGTGTGTGTGTGTGCTCTCCAGTGTCCCCCTGTGTGTGTGTGTGTGCTCTCCCTCCAGTGTCCCCCTGTGTGTGTGTGTGTGTGCTCTCCAGTGTCCCCCTGTGTGTGTGTGTGTGTGCTCTCCAGTGTCCCCCTGTGTGTGTGTGTGTGTGTGTGTGTGTGTGCTCTCCAGTGTCCCCCTGTGTGTGTGTGCTCTCCCTCCAGTGTCCCCCTGTGTGTGTGTGTGTGTGTGCTCTCCAGTGTCCCCTGTGTGTGTGTGTGTGTGTGCTCTCCAGTGTCCCCTGTGTGTGTGTGTGTGCTCTCCCTCCAGTGTCCCCCTGTGTGTGTGTGTGTGTGCTCTCCCTCCAGTGTCCCCCTGTGTGTGTGTGTGTGTGCTCTCCCTCCAGTGTCCCCCTGTGTGTGTGTGTGTGCTCTCCCTCCAGTGTCCCCCTGTGTGTGTGTGTGCTCTCCCTCCAGTGTCCCCCTGTGTGTGTGTGTGTGCTCTCCCTCCAGTGTCCCCCTGTGTGTGTGTGCTCTCCCTCCAGTGTCCCCCTGTGTGTGTGTGTGTGCTCTCCCTCCAGTGTCCCCCTGTGTGTGTGTGTGTGTGCTCTCCCTCCAGTGTCCCCCTGTGTGTGTGCTCTCCAGTGTCCCCCTGTGTGTGTGTGTGTGTGTGCTCTCCAGTGTCCCCCTGTGTGTGTGTGTGTGTGTGCTCTCCAGTGTCCCCCTGTGTGTGTGTGTGTGCTCTCCCTCCAGTGTCCCCCTGTGTGTGTGTGCTCTCCAGTGTCCCCCTGTGTGTGTGTGTGCTCTCCAGTGTCCCCCTGTGTGTGTGTGTGTGTGTGCTCTCCAGTGTCCCCCTGTGTGTGTGTGCTCTCCCTCCAGTGTCCCCCTGTGTGTGTGTGTGTGTGTGTGCTCTCCAGTGTCCCCTGTGTGTGTGTGTGTGCTCTCCCTCCAGTGTCCCCCTGTGTGTGTGTGTGTGTGCTCTCCCTCCAGTGTCCCCCTGTGTGTGTGTGTGTGTGTGTGCTCTCCCTCCAGTGTCCCCCTGTGTGTGTGTGTGTGCTCTCCCTCCAGTGTCCCCCTGTGTGTGTGTGTGTGCTCTCCCTCCAGTGTCCCCCTGTGTGTGTGCTCTCCAGTGTCCCCCTGTGTGTGTGTGTGTGTGCTCTCCAGTGCCCCCCTGTGTGTGTGTGCTCTCCCTCCAGTGTCCCCCTGTGTGTGTGTGTGTGCTCTCCCTCCAGTGTCCCCCTGTGTGTGTGTGTGTGTGCTCTCCCTCCAGTGTCCCCCTGTGTGTGTGTGTGCTCTCCAGTGTCCCCCTGTGTGTGTGTGTGTGTGTGTGCTCTCCAGTGTCCCCCTGTGTGTGTGTGTGTGCTCTCCCTCCAGTGTCCCCCTGTGTGTGTGTGTGTGTGTGCTCTCCAGTGTCCCCCTGTGTGTGTGTGTGTGCTCTCCAGTGTCCCCCTGTGTGTGTGTGTGTGTGCTCTCCCTCCAGTGTCCCCCTGTGTGTGTGTGTGCTCTCCAGTGTCCCCCTGTGTGTGTGTGTGTGTGTGCTCTCCAGTGTCCCCCTGTGTGTGTGTGTGCTCTCTCCCTCCAGTGTCCCCCTGTGTGTGCGCTCTCTCCCTCCAGTGTCCCCGTGTGTGCGCTCTCTCTGCAGTGTCCCCCTGTGTGTGTGTGTGTGCTCTCTTGCTCCCCCTCCAGTGTCCCCCTGTGTGTGTGTGTGTGCTCTCTTGCTCCCCCTCCAGTGTCCCCCTGTGTGTGCTCTCCCCCTTCAGTGTCCCCCTGTGTGTGCTCTCCCCCTCCAGTGTCCCCCTGTGTGTGCTCTCCCCCTGTGTGCGCTCTCTCCCTCCAGTGTCCCCCTGTGTGCGCTCTCTCCCTCCAGTGTCCCCCTGTGTGCGCTCTCTCCCTCCAGTGTCCCCCTGTGTGTGCTCTCTCCCTCCAGTGTCCCCCTGTGTGCGCTCTCTCCCTCCAGTGTCCCCCTGTGTGTGCTCTCTCCCTCCAGTGTCCCCCTGTGTGTGCGCTCTCTCCCTCCAGTGTCCCCGTGTGTGCGCTCTCTCTGCAGTGTCCCCCTGTGTGTGCTCTCCCCCTCCAGTGTCCCCCTGTGTGTGTGTGCTCTCTTGCTCCCCCTCCAGTGTCCCCCTGTGTGTGCTCTCCCCCTTCAGTGTCCCCCTGTGTGTGCTCTCCCCCTTCAGTGTCCCCCTGTGTGTGCTCTCCCCCTCCAGTGTCCCCCTGTGTGTGCTCTCCCCCTGTGTGCGCTCTCTCCCTCCAGTGTCCCCCTGTGTGCGCTCTCTCCCTCCAGTGTCCCCCTGTGTGCGCTCTCTCCCTCCAGTGTCCCCCTGTGTGCGCTCTCTCTCTCCAGTGTCCCCCTGTGTGTGTGCTCTCCCTCCAGTGTCCCCCTCTGTGTGTGTGCTCTCCCTCCATTGTCCCCCTCTTTGTGTGTGCTCTCCCTCCAGTGTCCCCCTCTGTGTGTGTGCTCTCCCTCCAGTGTCCCCCTGTGTGTGTGTGTGTGTGTGTGCTCTCCCTCCAGTGTCCCCCTGTGTGTGTGCTCTCCCTCCAGTGTCCCCCTGTGTGTGTGCTCTCCCTCCAGTGTCCCCCTGTGTGTGTGTGCTCTCCCTCCAGTGTCCCCCTGTGTGTGTGTGTGCTCTCCCTCCAGTGTCCCCCTGTGTGTGTGTGTGCTCTCCCTCCAGTGTCCCCCTGTGTGTGCGCTCTCCCTCCAGTGTCCCCCTGTGTGCGTGTGTGCTCTCCCTCCAGTGTCCCCCTGTGTGTGTGTGTGCTCTCCAGTGTCCCCCTGTGTGTGTGTGTGCTCTCCAGTGTCCCCCTGTGTGTGTGTGCTCTCCAGTGTCCCCCTGTGTGTGTGTGTGTGTGTGCTCTCCAGTGTCCCCCTGTGTGTGTGTGTGTGTGCTCTCCAGTGTCCCCCTGTGTGTGTGCTCTCCCTCCAGTGTCCCCCTGTGTGTGTGCTCTCCCTCCAGTGTCCCCCTGTGTGTGTGTGTGTGCTCTCCCTCCAGTGTCCCCCTGTGTGTGCGCTCTCCCTCCAGTGTCCCCCTGTGTGTGTGTGTGTGTGCTCTCCCTCCAGTGTCCCCCTGTGTGTGCGCTCTCCCTCCAGTGTCCCCCTGTGTGTGTGTGTGTGCTCTCCCTCCAGTGTCCCCCTGTGTGTGCGCTCTCCCTCCAGTGTCCCCCTGTGTGTGTGTGTGCTCTCCCTCCAGTGTCCCCCTGTGTGTGCTCTCCAGTGTCCCCCTGTGTGTGTGTGTGTGTGTGTGTGTGTGTGCTCTCCCTCCAGTGTCCCCCTGTGTGTGCTCTCTCCCTCCAGTGTCCCCCTGTGTGTGTGTGCTCTCTCTGCAGTGTCCCCCTGTGTGTGCTCTCCCCCTCCAGTGTCCCCCTGTGTGTGTGTGCTCTCTTGCTCCCCCTCCAGTGTCCCCCTGTGTGTGCTCTCCCCCTCCAGTGTCCCCCTGTGTGCGCTCTCCCCCTCCAGTGTCCCCCTGTGTGCGCTCTCTCCCTCCAGTGTCCCCCTGTGTGTGTGTGCTCTCTTGCTCCCCCTCCAGTGTCCCCCTGTGTGTGCTCTCCCCCTCCAGTGTCCCCCTGTGTGCGCTCTCCCCCTCCAGTGTCCCCCTGTGTGCGCTCTCCCCCTCCAGTGTCCCCCTGTGTGCGCTCTCTCCCTCCAGTGTCCCCCTGTGTGCGCTCTCTCTCTCCAGTGTCCCCCTGTGTGTGTGCTCTCCCTCCAGTGTCCCCCTCTGTGTGTGTGCTCTCCCTCCAGTGTCCCCCTGTGTGTGTGTGTGTGTGTGTGCTCTCCCTCCAGTGTCCCCGTGTGCGTTCTCCCCCCAGTGTCCCCCTGTGTGCGTTCTCCCTCCAGTGTCCCCCTGTGTGCGTTCTCCCTCCAGTGTCCCCCTGTGTGCGTTCTCCCTCCAGTGTCCCCCTGTGTGCGTTCTCCCTCCAGTGTCCCCCCGTGTGCGCTCTCCCTCCAGTGTCCCCCTGCGTGCTCTCCCCCCCCCCCCCCCCCGTGTCTCCCTGTGCAGGTGTGGCTTGAGTGTGGGGACACAGGGGGCCCCATGATCTTCTATTGCCCGGGGGCCCCATGAGTTGTCAGTCCGCCCCTGGCTGTGCCATGACAAGCTGACCAAAATTTCACCGCAGCGCACATGTGCGAGATTGGCAGGTGCATGCTGGGTAGCCAGCATGCACAAAAACCAGGAAGAAGGACACTGTGGCTTCAGATGCCCACACTGGAGATGGCCGTGCTGTGCAGAAACATCACAACATCAAGTAAGAAAACAATGCTACACAGATCGAAAACTGGGCATAGTTTACAGCATACTTTTGTTACATTGCAGGAGGCATGAGTATTCTAGGGGTATTTTTATCTTAAAAGTCATATTTTGGCCGAAACTCTGCTTTAATATTCAAAGGAAGCTCCCCCCATCCATCCGTGTCTCCATGCTTTATTTTGCTGAGAAATCACTTTAAAAAAAGCCCCCTAGCATTTAAGGCTGTGGCCATCTTGAGAAATTCATTCATGGAGCATTTACTTCCTGAAATCTGACTGCCCTTAGCTTGGGCATGCAGATGTTCTGTCAGGTTAGCAAACCCGTCGGACAATGTAACAGAAGTGACATCCTGACAGCTGCGCATGCGTTCCACATCTTACTACACCCAGGTACGTCTTGAATTTCAGAGTAATTTTAGCAATAAGGTGAGACCGTATATAAATAAATATAGTATACTGACATCTGTGATGTTGTTTTGATGTAACACATTGAAAGAAGCTGGACGCCAGCAGTAGGAAGGTGGCGGAGGCCATGTTGGTACACCCCGCACTGCTCAGTGCTAAACATTTAGGCTTTCAAAATTAAACATCCAAACAGCATCACAGATGTCACTATACTATATTTATTTATATACGCTCATTTTACTGCTAAAATTACTCTGAAGTTCAAGACCTAGCTGGGTGTAGTATGATGTCCGCTGCCGCCTTCTGACTGCAGGTGTTCTGTCAGGTTAGCGAACCCGTCGGACAATGTAACGGAAGTGAAAGTTCTTGACAGCTGCGCATGCGTTCCACGGCAACCAGGTTTGCTAATCTGACAGAACACCTGCAGTCAGAAGGCGGCAGCGGACATCTTACTACACCCAGCTACGTTTTGAATTTCAGAGTAATTTTAGCAATAAAGTGAGAGCGTATATAAATAAATATAGTATAGTATAGTATAAATATAGTATATTGACATCTGTGATGCTGTTTTGATGTTACATTTTGAAAGAAGCTGGACTTCAGCAGTAGGAAGGTGGCGGAGGCCATGTTGGTACACCCCGCACTGCTCAGCGCTAAACATTTAGGCTTTCAAAATTAATTAAATTAAATTAAATTAAACATCCAAACAGCCTCACAGATGTCCATATACTATATTTATTTATATCATGTAATAAAATGCAGCGCTTATATATATATATAAAAAAGTGACAATATATAATAATGACAATATATGCTGTGATCAATAAAACACACACTGAAATATAAAAATAGTCCAGCAAGTGAAAAAATGGTGTGAATATAAATGTAAAATGATATCCATCAAGTAAAAAAATCATGAATAATAATGAATAATAATTAATTACTCATCATTATTCATCATTTTCTACTTGGTGGATATATTGGTGGATATATTGTCACTTTTTTAAATATATATATAAGCGCTGCATTTTATTGCATGATTTAACTTTTTGCTGTTGTCTCCGGCTGTGCTGGCTGCTGTATATACCGGTATATATATATATATATATATATATATATATATATATATATATATATATATACCTTTTCTTCTTTCACAGCGCGATAATCCCCCTATTTTTGTCTTGAAGTATATTTATTTATATACGCTCACTTTACTGCTAAAATTACTCTGAAATTCAAGACCTAGCTGGGTGTAGCAAGATGTCCGCTGCCGCCTTCTGACTGCAGGTGTTCTGTCAGATTGGCAAACCTGTTAGCGAGGGATCGCATGCGCAGCTGACGGAACGTCACTTCCGTTACATTATCTGATGGGTTCGTTAATCTGATAGAACACAGGCAGGGGGTGTGCTAAGAAAAGCCCCCCCTCCCCTTCCGAAGACGCCTGCGATGTATGGCAATAATGGCATCATTTGCCTGTGCATAGAAACCAGAAAGTAACTGAAGAAATGTAAAAATAAAAAGGTTTAAAACAAGTAAACATAATACACTATCTATTTACTAATGTTAGCAGCATAAGGATTAAACATAGTCAGTGTTGATTGAGAGAGTGAAGTTCCACTTTCACTTTGTTCCCCAACATTTTATGTTGCTTCATCTACTAACATGGTCCTCTTTGAATTTTGCATTGTGATCTCACCTTATGTTGCGATTGATGCAACTCTTTGTATTATTATTCTTAAATTTTTTTTAATGAAGATCAATAGTTAAAAAACGATATATTAATAATAATTCAATAGCCAAACAGATCCTCAATGGCTAGCATGCATCAGAGACATTGACGTGATACAAATAGCTCCATCTGTAAATGGGTATCTGTAACGCTGTACTGTAAACGCCACTCCGGACTGAACGCCAGCTGTTGCGGTATAACTCGTCCCGCCTGTAATTGGTTACACAGATGAGAAGACAGAAAGACTCTTTAACTCCTCCCTAGAGTCCTCTTCTACTAGTTCCAGTAAGCTGTTCTAATCAGCAGCTGTGACTACGAATGACCTTCATAAATTCACCTATAATTAATTCATGCGGCTTATAATTATTTCATCCATAAAATGTCACAGCTCTAGATATAGAGGTCATAGATAACAAGTTCCTCAATTTGGATTTGCCTAAAAAAAAAAAAAATAGATTTAACACCTGTGTGAAGGAATCTGTGGGCAGAATTCCCCCTTGTCATTCATTTTAATTCAACATGTACCAAATATATACTAAACAGCTACAGAGTGCTGTTATTTCTTGAAGAACCTCTGCTAAAAGAGAATATAGAGCAGCCTTGCTCAACCTATTTTACCCAGGAGGAACCCCTAAAATTATTCCCAGGTTCTGCTAAAACCAATTTTTTGGTGGTCAATGAAATAAATGGCCCCCTTACCGTAGGCTGAATGCCACCCTTACAGACAGCTAAAAAGATCTCTGGTGTCATGCTGCGGACTCTGCCAAGTTGTGTTGGACCCAGAATGACATCAGATGGGGAGTCAATCAGCCACAGCTTAAGGAACCCCTAGAAACTACTGGGGGGACCTGTCAGGGCTGGGCTCTCAGCCCTCCCTTCTCAGTGCTCAAGTTGCTCAGCTGTCGGTTAATTGCCAGTACTGATCGTTCCACGGTGGCTCACCTGGTGATCATTTCCTGCTTGTCAGTCCAGCCTACAGCCAGCCCCTTCTGGCTATTTAAACTGCCTGGTTCATTTCTTCCGTCATTTCTTGGTCAAACATATCTGGAGACTCTCTGTTGTGTTCCTGTTGAAGACGTCCCTTCTGGTTCCTGATCCTGTCTTCTGCCTCCGACTACACTGATCTCTGGCTTCCTGATTTACTGTATTGTTCTGACTACCTGCTCTGGCTACCGTACCCTGGCTATGTTTTGACTACGTTTACTAATCGTACCATTTTTTACCATTATATTAAAAGGTGTGATTTTTACTGCATTTTCTGTCTCCGTCTGATTTATGGTTCCTGACAGAACCTTAGGGTTTCCCATAACCCTGGTTGAGAATGGCTGGTATAAAGGCTGCCATTGGTAACTTCCTTCTTAGTTTTTTTTTGCTATGATGGGGAAGGTTTAAACCAACCCTCTATTAAGTTTTTAATGCCTCATGGGGGAGATTTACTCCTCTATCTGTAATGGTGCCCATTGTCAATAAGGGAAATCCAAAATTTTAGAGTTGTCCCCAGAACAATAAGTAAATAGAAATCTTTCAATGAAGACATCTCTTCTGGGAACAATTGTATTAGAGGAAAATTCCCTCACTTGTGGGAAAACCCCCTAATTTGCTGTTGCATCTCTGGGACAGGAAGTAAAGAGGAATTCCCCCAATGGTACCTGGACTGCATAGTCCAGCAGAGATATAAAAAGAGGCTAAAGCTGGCCATAGATGGATCAAATCTTGGCCGGTTCAGCAGGGACCGGCTGTGATTCTATCCATCTATGGGCAGGATGGTTCTACTGAAGTCTATGCATCGACTGACTTCAGTACAACCAGCCTGTTGAATTTTTTTTGAAGTGATCACTGCCGGCGCTTATAGCCAACAGCAGCGATCTTTATGTTCTGCTGGAAAGGAAGGCTCCCAGCCGGCGGAACACAATAGAACTGCAGGAGGGTTCTCCCATCAACACTAATGCCCCGTACACACGATCGGAAATGCCGCCAGCAAAACTCCGATGAGAGCTTTTGGTCAGAAAATGCGACCGTGTGTATGCTCCATCGGACTTTTGCTGGCGGAATTCCAGCCAGCAAAAGATTGAGAGCAGGTTCTCTATTTTTCGGTTGGGAAAAGTTCCTATCCGAAAATGCGATCGTCTGCATGCAATTCCGACGCATAAACAATCACGCATGCTCGGAAGGATTGAACTTCATTTTCTCAGCTCGTCGTAGTGTTATACGTCACCGCGTTCGTGGCGATTGGAAGTCCCGTGATCTTTGTGACCGTGTGTATGCAAGCCAAGCTTGAGCGGAATTCCGTTGGAAAAACCATCCAAGATTTTTCCGAAAAGAAATTCCGCTCGCGTGTACGCGGCATTACTGGGGGAATTGAGCAATTTTCTTTCCTTCCGCTTGTGGTTGAAGGAAAAGAAAATAGCATAATTTATGGCCTGCTTAAGTGAAATAACCTGCTGGTTATCTTTGTATAATGGAGGTATCAGCTCCACTTACGCCGACCCTTCAGTTGTTGAGCCAGATATTCACAGCAAGATCTTCCTCTCTAGACATGTCACCAAGGTATAGGGCTGTAAAAGAAAATGTCTAGCTGTTGGATTTCAAACTGCTTGGCTGTCATCTAATACCGAGGGCCAGCTGTATTGGCGTCAGGCACAGATAGGAGCTTTTTCTGGGAAATCGCTCCTTCTGCATATTCTGTTTCAAACATAATGAAGATCCCAAAGGCTTACATGTGGTAAACAAAGCTTTCCTGAAAACCTGTAATCATCCCAGCTCCATTGTCTCCCCACCTGTCCAGTATATATTGATCACACAGCGGGACATTATCATTGTCCTAATTATCTTTGTGACCTGAGAGATAAACGAGACTTTCCCACTAAACAGATCTAACAGTCGGAGAAAATGAAGACATCAGTGGTGGAGCTGATTTCTTGGGTGAAGCAAATTTAAAGAACAACTACACTTTTGTGGTAAAAAATAAAAATGATTACAGACTTCACAAGCAGTTGTAAGGTATTACGTACATGTCTAAAGAACCTCTAAATATTTAAGTGTATTTATACTGTGAATTAATTTATTGCAATTGTATCACCCATGTGGATATTGTATTTCTGCTACTTATCAGCTCTTCAGTATTATATATGTATTTCGTTATCGGATCTGTTTATAATTGGACTGATAAATTTGTAATCATGTGTATTGATTTTTACTACTTCGATGTCATGTGCTTCATTTAAAGTCCCAAGGGAATGCAAACGTGTATGAACTTCTAAATATTGCCCTTCAAGAGTCGTCAGCTTTTGGATATTGAAGATGTAAATTCCAAGCACTGGGTGAAAGCAAACACTGTAACTGTGCTAAAACCAGGAATTCAATATAGCTGAAAGTGGACCTTTTTGTAACTTTACAACTTGGAATAAATTCCTAGCTTGTCACAATATGCAGCAACATAATGATTAAAGTAAAAAAAACATTTATTATCAAAAGGCAGTTCTTGTGCTCCAGTCCAGTATAATACTATAAAAATCAAAAAGTTAGCGCGACTTTTTGATTTTTATTTGATTTTTATATGATTTTTATATGATTTATGGTTTACCACTTTTTAGTCGCAGCTTATACCAATTAGTGTAAGCGCAATATTTGTTTTCTACCTTTCCAGTATAATACTAGGCTGCCATTAATGTCATCAATCTGCTGCAGACAGGAAAAGGCATTTACTTAGTGAAATGCCGCTCTACACACGGTCGGATTTTCCAACGGAAATGTTGGATGTGAGCTTGTTGGCTGAAAGTCCGACCGTGTGTACGCTCCATCGGACAATTGTTGTCGGACTTTCCGCCAACAAATGTTGGCTGGCAGGTTCTCAAATCTTCCGCCAACAAAACTTTGTTGTCGGAATTTCCGATCGTGTGTACACAAGTCTGTCGCACAAAAGTTCACTCATGCTCAGAAGCAAAAGCGGCCGCTCTTGTAAACTAGCTCTTGTAAAATTGAGAATTAACATTCGTGACGTGGCAAATTATGAAAATCTCCAAATGCAGCGCACAATACTCTTCTTCTTTAATGGGATAATAATGAAGCTGCTTTGCTGGTGATACTGATGGAGTTATTACAAACACATTTTCAAAGACTTTTTTTTCAAGTGATATCAAGAATAATAATAATAATGAAAAACGCAAAAAAAAAAGCGCGAATCAACACTCACCAAACTTCTACTAACAGGAAATTAGCAGAAGGAGCCCAAAGGGTGGTGCTAAAGAGCTGAAAAACCACGTAGTACATCTAGCACATCACTACGAACGTAATTGTTGGCCAACATTTGTGTGACCGTGTGTATGCAAGGCAAGTTGGAGCCAACAACCTTCGAACAAAATTCCACGGTTTTGTTGTCGGAAAGTCTGATCCTGTGTACGGGGCATAAGAATGGTCAGACTGCAACACTGTAACTAGGAATGAGCACAGGCAGGTATGGACACAAATACAAACTTTTCCAAAGCTATTCCGCCAGGAAGCTGTCAGGGTTGACGACCAATCATAGGTAGTGGAGGCATTCCCCGCCTTGCAGCCGCACATATATACTCCATTCCATTTGTGTGGCGGGAAATATTTCCATCACCTATGATTGGCTGTCGGCTTTGAAATCTTTCCAGCGGGATAGCCCAGGTTGGTTCAGACTGCCGTGCTCTGAGGAAGAGGGGATGTTCCCCTCGAAACGCGTCAGCCAGCAGTGATTCTTGTGAGCTCCTCCGGCACCTCTGGTGGGCTCTGCTGCTCCTTGACTGCATGCTGTGATTTGAAGACTGTTTTATACATTTGAGATCTTCCACTACTGTTTGTAAGTAGTCCCTTATCATCATTAGTTTTAATAAATTTTATCTGAAGGATAATGCACATGGCTGGTGCGCCCTTTCTTTCCTTTTTCTCGTTGTCTGCTAGGATCACCCATCCTTGAGGGCAGCAAGGCCTGTGTTTTTACACCGCTTGTTCGGCTACCCACTTGTGCGCAGGAGCATTTTTCTTTGTGGTTCAGACTTGTGTCCGAACACGCCTGAGCTCATCCCTGATTGTAAATGTGTAGCAAGTCACAAGATGAGAGGCTGCAACAGGGGCTGATCTGTGGCAGATATGTGTGAACACAGTTAAGCACCTTATTTACAAGACTGTGCATCTTAATCCAAGAAGTAGATGGTGGCCATAGAAGATGCCTGCATGAAAATCGTACCAACTATGACATGAAGTTATTGTCAGGGGAGTAGCCATAAATACGAGAGGGCCACAAGTGCAAAGATGTTGGCGGAACTTAGTCCCTATTTTCATATAGTACAGCAAGTAAAAATTGTACCCATGGGTGTTTTCAAATACACCAAATAAAATTAATACCAGTTTACATAAAATATACAAAATTTATTCCATATTAAGATTAAAAATAAGACATAGTACATAGTGTCAAATAAAAGTGGACAAGGTACAAATATATGTTGACAAATAGCGGTTAAATATAAGCAATATTACAAATGTAGTCAAATGAGTACAGGCTGGACTAGTACAGGGGTCGCCAAACATTTCAAACAAAGGACCCGTTTATGGTCCTTCAGACTTTAGGAGGGCCGGATTGTGACCAGCAGGGGCAGAAAATGTCCTGGGCCCAGCATCAGTGAGAATAAAAATGGCCTCTGGAGAGGTGGTCAGTAGGAGGAGGAGTAGTGCCCCTATCAGTAGGAAGAATAGTATCCCATCATTGGCATCAGTAGAAGAAATAGTGCCCCCTTGTTGGTGTCAGTGGGAGGGAATAGTGCCTCAAATCAGTGGGAGGAATAGTGCCCCCCAAGGGCAGGATAAAGGCTAAGCAAAGGGCCACATCTGGCCCTCGGGCCGCAGTTTGGAGACCCCTGGACTAGTATCACAATTTTTTCTTCCGGTATTATTGTGAGTGGAGTCCCAACAATTTTTTCATAGGTTCTCTTTAAACTGTGTTCTCTGTATTGTATTAGCAGCAACGTATTTTGATTAGGACCTACTGTATTTTGGTATTTGTTACATTTATTCAAGCGAATTTGTCACTTTACCTAATATATCTCAGTAGATATATCTAGAAGTCTGTTTGTACTTTTATATTGTATCAGTTTTATCCTCTTTGAACCTAAATCCTGGGTGCATCCTCATCTTTGGCCCTCCACCAATACATCAGCCCAATGTGGCCATAAATTGGGCATTGATATAAAGGTCTTTTGACATGGTGTTAGATACTGGGGTTACATGACAGGTTCCCTTTAACACCCACTTCCTAACATTAAGTAAATGATTGCAATGAGCCAGATACATTCCAGTACTCTGGGAGTTAATACTGGAGTAAATTTGCAGCAGCAGCGGCAGGCAGCATGTGCCAGCCCCCAAATACCAGCTAATCCTCGTTTTGTTCCTAGAACTGTATGATCAATAAAAAGTTGTTAGAGAATTATTTAGTACAAATAAAAGTTATAATGAGAATGGATTTTTCTCCTTCTTGCACGTACCGTTAGGAATTCATTTCACGTATAAAGCGGCTAGAAGAGCCCTAAACCACCCTCAAACATTTGGTAGAGAGATCAGCATTGCGCTGTAAAAATTAACGATACATATGTGTCCTGTTGGTCGTTTGATCTGATAAATGAGATAATTGAGTCTGGTGTAAAGGTCATTGCAATGTGTGAAGAATGCTCAGATCTGTGTGTACGATTGCCTTTTATAAGGAGTTAGAACATTCTCTGCTGTGCAACCTCATGCTATACACAACATTGGTGGTGCCCCAAACTGGGAAGCACAGGACTTGCAATGGCGAAGGGCGCACATCTAGATTTTAGTTGTAGATGGAGCCTTGGGGGGGCTAAAGTTGACCATAGACTGAACTTTGGCTGGTTCAGCAGGGACCTCTGCTTGACTACCATCGTATGGACATGCTGGAAAACTTTTGTTGATCAGCAGCTGCTGCCGAATGGAGTTATGCTATGTTGATGGAAACTTGTAACAAATATAAAGTAGGCGTTATTATCCCAATTTGTCTGCAAATGTGAAAATACACTTTAAGTCATCCCCTGGCTTCCAATTTGTATTGGATGCTCCAACATCCGAAATCTCCTTGCTGTAGTTCCCAACATTGTTTCTGTCCACTTGGGAGTTTTGGATGTTCTTGCTCACCTTTACGCATTCCAACAAATCTTGCTATGTTCTCAATAATATATAATAAATAAAGAATCCAATATGAAGAGTGGGAGACACTTAAAATGCGCACAGCAGGTGTCCAGACCTGGGAACTTATCATTGAGATTTCTCCAGTAGACTTTCTAAGAGGGACAAAAGATATCCTCTGGTGGCAGCGGAAAAAAGTAGGAAAGGTGAGTTAGGGCACTAAGAGGGTACCTTCTATACCCTGAGGTTTGCTATAGACTTAGGGGTATGTTGACCTGAAGAATCTGCCTACACAACTTGGTGTCACACCAAATATTTAGGGTCCCTAGGCTTCATGAACACTAGCCTACTCTGACCGCAGCCATAGAAAAACGTAAAACGTGCCAAAAACGCAAACAGTTTTTCTTTGCCACGATTTTCTCACAATTTTGCAGCGTTTTGCGTTTTTCCATGCCTGGCGCTCAAAATGTTCCTATCCTGAATGTGATTCTCTTGCGTTCAGGCGAGGGAGGTTTAACCTCACCTAAATGGGCAGCTCCTAAACTCTGCTAAAAGCCTGTGTGTACATGGAGTTGAGTTTAGAAGTTTTGGCAAAAAACTCAAGTTTAGGACCTGCCAATGTACATGAAGCCTTAAAGTGATTCTAAAGGAAAGATAAAAAAACAAAAACAAACATGTTATACTTACCTGCTCTGTGCAATGGTCTTGCACAAAGCACCTACAATCCTTTTCTTTTGGGGTCCCCCACCTGCAGATTTGGCTCCTCCCCCTGCCAAGTGCCCCGAATAGCAAGCCTCTTGCTATGGGGTACGCAAGCAGGCTCGCTCCCGAGCCGCACTCTGTGTGTCCATTCACACACAAAGCATGGCTCAGCCCTGCCCTCACTCTCTCCCCATTGACTCACTAGCTGTGATTGACAGCAGCAGGAGCCAATGAGGAGAGAGAGACCCGGGAGAGCCGCTGCTCTTGTGCACATCGCTAGATCAAGATGGGGCTCAGTAAGTATAAGGGGGGGTTGTGGCTGAGGGAGGAGCTGCACCAAGGTGTTTTTTTTTACCTAATGCATAGAATGCATTAAGGTAAAAAACCTTGAGCCTTTAGGACCACTTTAATTTTTCAGCTTCCAAGCTACCTAGCACCAAAATGGAAAGTCGCCCTGCTCAGAAAAAAAACATACTGCCATGGCTTGCATTGAGAAAGAAGCAGCCATTGTGTAGCGCTAGTAAGCGGTAGGTGTGGCCCCCATGTATATTGAGGAAATATTTCTCCCCCCATGTCAATGTTTATTTGCAAACTATAAACAGTTTTTTAAACCATTAAGACCGATAAGATGTTTAACAACGAATCATCGATATTTACCGTATAACCCAAGGAACGAACAGACACAAGATAACAACGGCCAGTTTCAATTCGATAAAGTGACAATCCCATCCCCTACCAGCTGCTGTCAGTTGGAAATGTTGAACCTGAATTGATTTATGTTGTAATAAGCACTGTAGGCCTTCTGCTCTTGGCCCTTAAACCCTTCCGCTTCCACTGACATACACCTGTTAGGTTGACCGGGAGCAGACCATACTATGGAGCGTTCTGTTGACAGCTTGCCCTGAAGCTGGTTAGATTGCGCACACATGAAAAGAAAACACTCTTGCCTGTAAACTGTCAACCTCATCAAACCTAAAAAAAAAAGTCTATAGATTTCTTGTAACCTGATAATTAAATTTATTTGTTAAAGCTTAATTCTGGGCACCCCAAGACCTGAATTTGTCTTTGTCTACAAGAACTTTTCAGTAACGGCATAATCAAAATGTAGTGTTTTTTTTACATATCAAAAGTTGATCTTGGAAATAGCCCTCCTGAGCTCCTTTGCAATTATAGTATGAGAGGGCAAATATGGTGGTGCTATGTCACCTCGAAGTAATGGAGTTACCAGATAGAGGGCTGCACTTGCTGGCATTCATAGCATGATTTAGGCAGCCATTCTCAACCTTTTTTTAACATTGAGGAACGCTTGAAAATACTTTCCGGTCTCAGGGAACCCCTGCTAATATTTATTGTATCTACAGATCATAGTAAATTAACTTGATGATCACTTGGAAAGTTGCTCCTTACTTTTGTGGTAAGTGAGAAGAATTCCTTTTTATAAATAGCTACAGGATCATTGGTTGCAGTGATTACTCATTTTTGAGGCAGAAATTGTACTTTGCTCAAAGAACCTCTAGCAACCCCCAGAGGAATCTTATGGGGCGTTCACACAGTCGGACTTTTCGTCTACAAAAGTCCAACGGACGCTGCTGGACTAAAGCTGGCTGGTAATCCGATCGTGTGTGGGCTTCCCCGGACTTTCAGCTGGCTTTTTCAGCCTCAAATCCGACGGACTTTAGATTTGAAACATGCTTCAAATCTTTACGTCGTAACTACGACGGACCCCGAAATCCACTCGTCTGTATGCTAGTCCGACGGACAAAAACCCACGCTAGGGCAGCTATTGGCTACTGGCTATCAACTTCCTTATTTTAGTCCGGTGTACGTCATCACGTACGAATCCGTCGGACTTTTGTGTGGTCGTGTGTAGGCAAGTCCGTTCGTCAGAAAGTCTGCCGCAAGTCCGCCGCAAGTCCGCCGCAAGTCCGCCGAAAGTCCGCCGGAAGTCTGTCGGACAGGCTGTCGGACTTTTGTAGACGAAAAGTCCGACCGTGTGTACGCCCCATTAGAGTTCCAAGGAACCCTGGTTGAGAAAGGCTGTTTTAGGGGAACCCTAGAAACAGTGTCTTGGACATTGGTTGAGAAAGAGGGACTATGAGTAAAAATTTTTTTAACAAAGGTCTAAATTATTGAGTGTTTTTAAGTGTTACTAAACCAATAACAGTAAAATTAGTGTGTATATATATGGAACCTAAGGGGTAAATCCTCCACTTTGTGTACAAAGGCTGTTTGATCCCTCCTTCTCTGATCCTCCCTTTCTTTTACTGCTCCCAACCCATCTGATGATAATACAGAGCCTTGGAGTCACTCTGCACATGCTCAGTTTGGTGTGTAGTGCTAGAGAGGTTTTTTTGAGGGGGGGGGGGTGCATGTGATCGGCACATGGCCAATCAGCCATGTCCAGACAGAGGATTGAGGGTTTTGGAGCCTCATAGGTCAATCAGAGGAGAATGAAAACTCCCCCTACAAGCTTTAACCCAGTGCCCGGCCGGACACTGATAGAAGTCACAAGACTGCTATATACTACTGATGAGAAAAGGTATTTAGCAGTTTTTTATTTACTAAAATAATTGCATTTCCATGTTCTGTGTCCTGTGGGGGACCAGATATAGTGAATGTAGGGTCCTGGGTTTAGTAACACTTTAAAGACAAACTTTGGGTCACATATGAGCAGGACTCTTGGTCAATGGGTGCAGAGATTGACAAAATAAGTGCTTGCCACTCACATCGGAATACTCACAGCCAAATTGTATTGGTTCTGCTCCTAAATGATACAGTCAGATCCTGGCACCAGCAGATATTGCTCCACTTTTAAGAAGGTAATGTTAGGGGATCCACCAGTGAGACAGTACTGGTGGACTATTGGTACAACAAATAGTATGTGTATGGGGGAATAAAAAACGAGCTTCCAAACAATTAAAATGAGATAAATCACAAGTAAAGCAGCAGCAACTCTAATGTGTGATATCACAAAAACAACATAAGATTAGAACAGAGTCGCGCATATCATTAACACATATATCTTGCCATAAAACCTCTCAGCATGTGCATCAATTTGTTCAATGTTACAAGTCCTCCATATTGGAAAAGAAGTTTACAAAAACATATATAGCGTAATATCAAGTATAGCACAGACCTGTATGAGAGGAAAAAGGGGGTGCAAAACCAGAGTGAACAAAGACAAGAGTATCACAATTTTAGACTTTTAGTCCATATACAGACTCTTAGGCACACTCTAATCTGTTTGAGACCCTTGTATTGTTGACACCATATGTGACCACCACCGGAAGTAAGGAATGCCTCCTTACCAGATGCACTGGAACTATAAAAAGGTCAGTGACGCTTGTGGCTGATTACACTGCCAGGGCATTTAAACTGTGATCAGTGGTCCTGCAGACAGTCTCTCTCTTCCAACTCTCCAGAGGTCTCCCACTCAGAAGAAATAAAAAATGCTCCACATCGTGTAAATTCAACGTTTTTATTGCTTAAAAAAAACATCTCCCATACATGGAGGAACAGATAAAAACACCAGGCACTTCCAGGACTCGTAAGTCGCGATGACGTCAGCACGTCGTCCGCCCTACTAGTTTCGTCAAAGGTGGACGTCGTCCTGGGGCACCAAATAGTATGTGATTTGTGACTACGGCATTTTTTTATAAAATTAATGACACGCCGCTTCACATTGGCACCTCAGAGTTCACACTGGGTGTTAGACCACCCAATGGGTTATCTTGGTCATGGTATTCCCAGTGAGTAGGAACAATCTTTTCTTGGAATTTGGTCAACATCCTAAAAAATAATCTGCATTGAAGACTCATTTTTTATCTCAGGGACACAACAGAACAGAATGCGATTCTATGATTGCTTTCTCTGCTTTTAATGAAGACGCAGCACACCACTTTGTTCGACTAATTTACGCAATAGATCAAACTATGCGTAATTTCCAGATTCCACGACTGTCAACTGATTGTTAATGGAAGCTGGGAAGATGGCATGGTGCTGCTGGTAAATTAAGCATGAGGATAAATTCAAGAGTAAAGTAACTAGTGTGATGCTGTCTTCTGGTGGTAAAATATCCATCATTGAGCGCTTCTAAGCAAATCTAATAACCAGATCTGGTCTGCAATGCTTTTAAGATAGCAACAGTGCTGAAGGTCAGGCACCTTGTGGTGTCTCTAAGTACCTGTGTTAGTCTTAAAGTGCACCTGTGCAAAGACTATGGACATGTAAGTATTTACATATTCTTAATAAGCAGTAAAAGGAACTTTAAAACAAGCCACTGTGTCCTACCTAGCTGTATGTAATCTGAAATAATTAATGTTTAAAGATCGCAATGACTCTAAAGTTGGTTTCTAGTTTATAAGCGCCGGGCCGGCTGCCAAGATTCTGCTTCCCTAAGACAATGTGATTTCAGAGTTTTGAAATTTTGATGATTAATCTGTCCACAATGCCTATAGCTAAGTAGGTAAATGATGGCTTATTTTAAAGTGCTTGTAATGGTTTTTTAGAATATGCACTGTGCATAGTCTAGCTCGGGGATGGTGAACCTTGGCACCCCAGATGTTTTGGAACTACATTTCCCATGATGCTCATGCACTCTGCAGTATAGTTGAGTAACATGGGAAATGTAGTTCCCAAACATTTGGGGTGTCAAGGTTCGCCATCATCTAGGTGAAGATTTCACTTTAAAGCTGATCCCTGTCCCTGGTGAAGCCCACTTATAAAACAAGGTCTAGTGCATAGACTGGGCAATAGATTTTAACTAAGCCCTTTTCGTGCTAATCTCTGATCCATTTATCTGTCTAATGCCTGAACTTTAGTGGGAAGTAGAGTCTTTGACATCCACACTTTAGTGGATGGAATCTAATTTAATCTTGGGGTACATGTGAAGCAGTACAAAGTCCCTGCACATTAGCATTGTTGCTACCTTAGAAACCTTATGGCCCATTTGCCTCCTCCGGTTGTGGTAACGCATAATTTACAGTTCATAACTGTGGTGTGCTGCCATTGTTGTGACTGGCACCCGATGCACTATTAAGCTAAGTTCACACTAGCTCTAAAAAAATGATCCACAGTGGGTTTGCTTTTTGGAGTGCGGCTAAGCAGCCGCTTTATTGTTATTGCCAAATGGCAATTTACAGTGGGACTGAGGCCGGGTTCACATGTGTGCGGCCGCGGTTTCGTGCCTGGGGTCTGGTGCGTTTCTGTTCACTGGTTCAGGTGTGATTCAGGTCCACATTTTTGCCTGAATTTTTTTACCTGAACTGGGCCCAAAAACGCATAATACCCTTTTGGAATACGCACTGCAGGTGCCCTGGACCTGTGTGAACCAGCTCCATTGAGAGCTGGTCACACTCACATGTCATGCGAATTGGATTCGGTGAAAACGGCCTGTTTAACTTGTGGTTTGGTAACTCTGGCTGTACTAGAGACTTCAGGTGGGTGGTTTTTACAGTAGATTATTTTTGGTATTTTTGATAGATTAAAAAAATAATTTAACATGTCTAGATACATAGTAGATTTAGGTAGTTAGACTTTTACTTCAATTCTGATAAAATACTTGAAGGAACTGGATTTGATTATTTTGATTAATATAAAAGCACAAACCAAAAATTATTGTATTATTTTTAGCCTCACTTTGCTTTTATGTTTTCTCTTTTTTACAGCAGCTTTTTTTATTTCATACCTTCCTGGGTGAAATGATATTTTCGAGGATTTTCTGAATGACTGGCGAGAGGGCACTTAATTAGGACAATTTCAGAAATAGTGGACTTTAATTGGATTCACTCGCAAGCTACTTACTTTAAAAGCATTGCCGTTTCTGCATGGCTGCACCCGATAGTGAAGTCAGCAGCGGGGGGAAGAAAGAAGGTGATGATGTTTGTAGTAACAGTCTACAATTTCTTTCTCCTGGATGAATTCAGCCTGGGTGTTCAGAAAAGTCACAGACTTTGTTTAATCATTCGCTTTACTTCTGTATCGGGGGAACCTCGCCGCTTCACAACAAACTCACCAAAAACAAACAAGATTAGTAAAAAATCTCGTCCTTTTCTTAAAGGTCCAATCACACTAATGCAATGTGCTAACATGTAGCAAAATGTCTGTTTTCATCTGTTACACCAACACGCTACACATTGTGTGTTACTATGCGTCGCGACACCAATTATTTTGAATAGCGCTCCAATGCTCTTAAGGCAGAGCAGTGTTGTTGCTGCACATGGCAGTGTTCAGGTGTGAACTACACTATATTATCAAAAGTATTGGGACGCCTGCCTTTACACCAGGGTTTCTCAACCAGAGTTCCATGGAACCGTAGGGTTCCTTCAGAAGTTGCTAGCGGTTCCTTGAGCAATAGTCAATTTCTGCCTCTCAGATAAGTTCCCACTGACACCATTGATCTTTTTAGCTATCTGTAATGACCACAAGTGTAAGGAACATTCTTCCCACTGACCATCACACTAATGTATCATGAGTTATAGATTTTACATTTTTAGCAGGGGTTCCCTGAGACTGAAGAATTATTTCAAGGGTTCCTCGGTGTTGAAAAGGTTGAGAAAGGCTGCTTTACACGCACATGAACTTTAATGGCATCCCAGTCTTTGTCCGTAGGGTTCAATATTGAGTTGGCCCACCCTTTGCAGCTATAACAGCTTCAACTCTTCTGAGAAGGCTGTCCACAAGGTTTAGGAGTGTGTCTATTGGAATGTTTGACCATTCTTCCAGAAGCACATTTGTGAAGTCAGGCGCTGATGTTGGACGAGAAGGTCTGGCTTGCAGTCTCCCCTTTAATTCATCCCAAAGGTGTTCTATCGGGTTGAGGTCAGGACTGTGCAGGCCAGTCAAGTTTCTCCACCCCAAACTCGCTCAGACATGTCTTTATGGACCTTGCTTTGTGCACTGGTGCGCAGTCATGTTGGAACAGGAAGGGGCCTTTCCCAAACTGTTCCCACAAAGTTGAGAGCATGAAATTGTCCAAAATTTCTTGGTAGTCTGACGCCTTAAGAGTTCCCTTCACTGGAACTAAGGGACCAAGCCCAACCCTTGAAAAACAACCCCACACCATAATCCCCCCTCCACCAAATGATTTGGAGGGGTACCTAATACTTTTCGCAATATAGTGTGAATTAGCAACTCTTCCCAGAAGAGTTGAAGTTATTATAGCTGCAAAGGGTGGGCCAACTCAATATTGAACGCTACGGACTAAGACTTGAATGCCATTAAAGTTCATGTGCGTGTAAAGGCAGGCGTCCCAATACTTTTGACAATATAGTGAATCTTGTGTGCTGTGGTGAGCTGTGTTAAAAAAAAAAAAAAATTACTTGTCCATTTTTCTGTTTGTTAAAATCAGGGCACAAAATTTTTATTAAAATACATTCTTTAAAAGCCACAAACTTTATAAAACCTGTTGTGTTGCAAATGCTGCTGTGACATACTTTGCTTTGCTGAATTGACATACGTTCTCAGACCCAGTCTCTCCAGACAGTAAGGTGACCTTCTGATTTGGCACCATCCACAGGCAGCTTAGTTCTTCAATAAGACACAGAAGTTGAATTAATTGCAATTTTATTTCAGGTACTTGCCATAGGATGTTTTTTCAGTCTTTGAAGTGTAAGAAGACAAAAACTTTTTTAAGCGCTATTTCTGCAATTTACTGACACTGACTGAGGGATCATGGAAGAAAATGGGAGGGTCTATCTAAGACTGAACAAACAAGTAGAAACTAAGCTGAGGGGGGGGGGGGGTAGGACAGACGGAAAAGCCAAACCATAGTTAACTGGATCAAAACCACCACTAGATGTCTGAATGCTACAGAAAAATAATAACCCAATATAGTTCAATACAACACAGAACAAAACCACTTTGGGTGCACTAAATGGCCTTGCAAACCTAGATATCTAAAGATATTTTTAAAGGTAGCAGTGACAGCATTACTGTGCTGTACATAGCCTATGCAGAGAGCAAAGCTGTGGGAGGGACCCAGAAGGCTCCACACATTACAGTCTGCCTGCAAAAAAATTACACAAGGGGGGCGGAGACAAGACCAGTCACCCTGCGCAAGGAGAGAGAGCAGAAGTCACCAGTCTTTCTTACAGCACAAAGAAAAAGTGCAGTATTGCTGTACAGATCGGGAAGAAATACACAACAGTCCTCAAGATTCAAGTAAGAAAGAACATTCCTTTTGTATTGATACAATAATTTATATTTGCCTGGAATTTAGCTTGAAAATGCATGGCAAACCAAACCATAATTCAGCGGGCAGCCATTTTTGCTCAGAGAAGGAGCTGGGTGCAAAACGCTCAAAGCCACCTGTTGGGATCTGATGAGCTGCTGGAAGAATCTGGGCGCCTGTCTGGTCCGCAGCCAGAGAAATCCAATTGAAACAGAGAAAAATGTCAGCACGTCCGGAAATAAAATCAAAAAAGTTTATTGAAAATCTATAAAATCAAGGAACATGACATACATTAATCCAATAAGGTGCTCATTGGACGCATTTCAAACAAACGTGCTTACTCATCACTCGTTAGCCATTTTTGCTCACTACATATGCAGGTTGGTTTCTCAAAAAGTACTGGTGACAACAGATCCGTAAAAATAGCCAGGCAACTAGTATTTTAATGAATACGGCGCCAATGGCTAACAATATATTTCGTGAGGGGTTCCCCTTAACATTGTGGGCATGACACTGCTTACAGCTGATAAAAATACATTGAACTCATCGTTCAGTTCTGTTACTGATAACCCTCTCGGGGGACTTGCATGGTATGATTCCAAGGCTATAAAGAACACAATGAATTATGAATTAACTGCATGTTTCCTCTCTTAATGGGTGGAGGAACACCGGCCTTTTAAGAGATGAACAGAATAGAAAGGAGATTTACTGAGATAAGATTCATCCAAGTTTTATTTACTTCTACTTGTTGGAGATGCTTTAACCCCGTTATCAGTACCAAGTCTACGGGGCCACATATCTGAAATCAGGGTTTCCTCCCTTTCATGTTTCCAGGGCAAAATGGGGCAATAGAAGTAATGCACTGCCTTTAAACGCCACCATCCTGACTCTAATTGCATGGTAAAATTGGTGGCATCTTACATGCACATTATATTACCAAAAGTATTGGAAAGCCTGCCTTTACACGCACATGAACTTTAATGGCATCCTAGTCTTAGTCCGTAGGGTTCAATATTGAGTTGGCCCACCCTTTGCAGCTATAACAGCTTCAAATCTTCTGGGAAGGCTGTCCACAAGGTTTAGGAGTGTGTCTTTGGGAATGTTTGACCATTCTTTCAGAAGCACATTTGTGAGGTCAGGCACTGATGTGGACAAGAAGGCCTGGCTTGCACTGGTGTGCAGTCATGATGGAACAGGAAGGGGCCATCCCCAAACTGTTGCCACAAAGTTGGGAGCATGAAATTGTCCAAAATGTCTTGGTATTCTGACGCCTTAAGGGTTCCCTTCACTGGAACTAAGGGGCCAAGCCCAACCCCTGAAAAACAACCCCTCACCATAATCTCCCCTCCACCAAATGATTGGGACCAGTGCATAAAGCAAGGTCCATAAAGACATGGATGAGCGAGTTTGAGTCCTGACCTCAACCCGATAGAACACCTTTGGGATGAATTAGAGTAGAGATTGGGAGCCAGGCCTTCTTGCCCACATCAGTACCTGACCTCACAAATGCACTTCTGGAAGAATGGTCAAGCATTCCCATAGACACACTCCTAAACCTTGTGGACAGCCTTCCCAGAAGAGTTGAAGCTGTTATAGCTGCAACTCAATATTGAACCCTATGGACTAAGACTGGGATGCCATTAAAGTTCTCATGTGTGTAAAAGGCAGGCGTCCCAGGATTTGGTAATTTAGTGTAGTTGGGGCGAAGATACATTGCACAAGTGAAATAAATAACCCTTGGCTAAGGCCAGGAAAATGTCACGGCTTGGAGAGCCCTCACACACAACATCAAAGTGGGCCTACACTCTAAATGTAAAGTTATTGTAACAGTCTTGCTGGGATAAGTACAGACAAATAACAAGCTGAAATAATTTACTTATTCATATGCTGCTATGGTTTCTCTCCAGCGGTGATCTCATAACCAAAAGCCTACCCAAATGATCTAACCCAAAGGAAAATATTCTCTTCATAAAGCAACACATATAAAAAGGGACCCCTCACTGATCTGAGTTGTTCTTCAGCCTTGATAAATAAAGTAGGCTTTACACAAATAAAATACACAACATATTTGTTTCTAAAATGATTGCTTCAAATATATAAGATATAATCACACACATAGGTTGGACTTGATGGTCTTTTTTCGATCTCACCTACTATGTACTAAATTAAACCATGATTTAAATCCAATAAAAACCTGAAGCTATTTCCTGTTCAGGACACGACTTACTGGGTCTAGTCAGGTCCTTACAAAAGCAAAAAGAGTCAGTACACGGAATTCAAATTAAAGCCGGGATGTGTCAAGACTTCAGTTTCACATTCATTAGTGACCACATTTTTGTTGATAAGCCAGATGGTTATGGTCCTACTTGTATGTGGCAATTACCGGAATCCGGCACGAACAGATTTGCGTTCTAGTAGATTAATGCCCGTCACATACTTTACTTAACCAACAACTGTTCCCATATTTTAGACATTTTAATTTAAGATGACCTCTGACTGGTAATTTGCATGGCCGGCTTGATAATAAATCTGAAAAATGTTTATAAAGGCAAGTCTGAGTTTTAATTGTAAAAAACGAGAATGGCACCAGAAATCACAATTAAAACTGTTGAATAATTAAAGAAAAATAACTAGGATACTGTGCGTAAAATACCTCAATGTATAGATGTACCATGATACTGTACCACCTTAAAGTGGACCTTGAGTTAAAGTACGATAAATTAGCAAACATCTGCTAAATTATTGGTGCCCTTCAGTGCCTAAACATGGCTGTTTAACAAAAAAAAAAAAAAATTGGCTATTGTACAGCAAAGGGTGATATCACTTTCCTTCAGGTGAAATCCCAGGGAATGCCAAGTACTCATTCACACCTTTGGCCAAGGGGCATTTAAATGAGCCAGGGCTTTTACTACCCCCCCCATCAGTGGAGGATAGAAAGGGTGGTACCCATGCTGCGGCCATGATGGTTTGTTTCGCAGATCCAGGAAAAACTATACCCCGCGTCACTCTTGGCAGGTAGTACCACCTCTAAACACCAGCAGAACATACTTCGTTTTCCTCTGCTTTGCCCCTGCCAGCTGCTAAGAGCAGTACTTGGTAGAACCAGGTATGGAAGAGCTTGTAATTCCCTCCCCTTCCTCTCATGTGACATCAATGGTGCTTGGTGATTGGCCCAATGCTGTCACATTGGTGCAGTTAGACAGTCTTTAGCCCTGTGTAAGCTCAGACTAAGTCAACTCAATGTTTATACAGGGCTTCTTTTTTCAAACCTGATAGCAGAACAAGGCAGTGAAGGAAGGTTGAGTATGTGCTGCTCGGGATTGGCTCAGATCAATAAAGTGAACCTGTCACTTTGCCCAGCATGTAATCAGCACAGGGAAAATCTCCCCAATAGAGACAAAGACGGGAAAAAAACCCCAAAATTTTAACTTGTCCCACTCTATCCAAAAAAACAGAAAAAAGGTTAAAGTAAAGCCTCGTACACACGATCGGATTTTCCGCAGACTTTTGTCCGAAGGTTGTTGGCCAGGAACTTGCCTTGCATACAAATGGCAAGGAATTGTTGGCCAACAAACATGAACGTACTACGTGGTTTTTCAGCTCTTTAGCGCCACCCTTTGGGCTCCTTCTGCTAATTTCGTGTTAGTAGAAGTTTTGTGAATGTTGATTCGCGCTTTTCATTTTGCGCTTTTCGGTTTGTTTCTGCAAGGCCATTCGTCAACCAGCCATGTTGCGGAATCGGAGGAGATAACATATTATTTATTATTGGCCTTGGAGTTATTGCTTTAACCCAAGTCCAGTCCAAGAACAGGAGGAGGAGTATTTCTTGGACCAAAAATTGGATGCTTTATTAATCGTGACCAATTATGTCATATGCCTTTGCTGCGGGAGCTCCAGGAAAAAAATCCAGATGATTTTCGGAATTATCTCCGGATGACGGACCCCTGCTTTCACCAACTCTTGGCATTGCTGACCCCCTATATTAAGAAGCAGGACACATGCATGAGGCTTTTATTTTATTTTTTGGTTGAATAATGATTTATATTTTTGGATGCATAGAATGCACTTTTTCGTTAAGTTCTGTTGGCAGATAGCATGTTTAATTGTATATGTTTTCTTTTTTTAATGCACAATAAAAAAATTGTGTAGAATAATACTTGGCTATGTGTTTTACTTCAAACGACAGTTTGGGAGTAGGCAGTTACAGTTTAAAAAATACAATGTAAAATTGACAAGGGACACCAACATAGTTGTATCTTTGATCTTAAAAACTACGGGATAATGGTGTTGTGGTAACTTGCCCAAATAAAATAAAAAAATAATAATAATATTATTCTTGATATCACTAGAAAAAAAAAGCCTTTGAAAATTAGTTTGCAATAACTCCATCAGTATCACCAGTAAAGCAGCTTCATTAATATCCCATTAAAGAAGAAGAGAATTGTGCGCTGCATTTGGAGATTTCATAATTTGCCGCGTCACGAATGTTAATTCTCCATTACAAACGCTAGTTTACAAGACCGACCGCTTCTGGCTCATCCTTGCTTCCGAGCATGCGTGTTTGTACTTTGGACTTTTGTCCGACGGACTTGTGTACACACGCTCGGAAAATCCGACAACAGACATTTGTTGGCGGAAAATTTGAAAACCTGCTAGCCAACATTTGTTGGCAGAAAGCCCAACAACAATTGTCCGATGTAGCATAAACACGGTTGGATATTCCGCCAACAGCCTGTCATCACACATTTCCCGTCGGAAAGTCCGATGGTGTGTACGAGGCTTCAGTCAACTCAACGTTTATACAGGGCTTCTTTTCTCATATCCGATAGCTGAACAAGGCAGTGAAGCAAGGTTGAGTATGTGCTGCTCGGGATTGGCTCAGATCAATAAAGTGAAACTTTGCCCAGCATGTAACCAGGAAAGTCAGCACAGGGAAAATCTCCCTAATAGAGTCAAAGACAGGAAAAAAAAAAACAGAAATTTTAACTTGTCCCACTCTATCCAAAAACAAAAAAAAAGGTTAAAGTTAGGCTTTAACTACATTCATTATAGACAGAAATATGCCAAACATCCTCTCTTTTTAACTGCTAATTTGCAGCAGTCAGAAAATAAAGAACTATATAAAATACCCATTTTGCCTGGAATACAGGTCATCTCTTCATTCCTCCAGGCATTCCCTGATTCATTTTCCTATACATCCAGCTCTATATATTTCCAGGCATTGCTCATTTGCCGATCAGCCTAAGCACCGCCGAGTGGAATATTATATGAGATGCGTATTGCCTATAAATGAAGCCTTGCCGGTAAG
The DNA here is from genome assembly GCA_037952925.1 of Lithobates clamitans. Taxonomy (NCBI): domain Eukaryota; kingdom Metazoa; phylum Chordata; class Amphibia; order Anura; family Ranidae; genus Lithobates; species Lithobates clamitans. Next base: position 55,878 of record JBBGZY010002458.1, read on the forward strand.
ATTGAGCTGCGTGGGTAATTATACATGAAAATCTTTAAGAGAGTCGTGTAGCTTTTTCCTCCCCATTAACACATCCAGAGAAAATCCCGACACACTTTTAGATTCAGCTGTTAGAAAGATCCATAAAACTATCCGGCATTATAGATGGTGTGGAGGGTTCTGGTCCTGGAAAAAAAAAACTGCATAAAATCAGGCTGGAAGGACTGCAGAGGAATTGTAAGCAGGGAGGATGGCAGCGGCGGGTATTCAGGTATGGGGTAAGCTCTGGATATTGTTCCTATTGATTTAATCAAACATTGCACTGTGGGTAGAAAGCTAGATCTACTCAGAGACATTCATTATGGATCAAAGATGGGCACCAACAAGTGACTCCAACTGACAATAAACTGATCCTATGTCTTAATGTAACAGGCGAGAGTTAAAGCATAATCGCATAATCGCACCTTAGGCACCTTATATATATATATCTATATATATATATCTATATATATATAGATATATATATATTAAGATATATATATATAGATAGATAGATAGATAGATAGATAGATAGATAGATAGATAGATAGATAGATAGATAAATAGATATAGATATATATAAATATATTTATATAAATAAATATATATATATATATATATATATATATATATATATATATATATATATATATATATATATATATATATATATATAGAGATATATAGAGATATATATATAGATATAGATATTTATATAAATATATTTATTTATATATATATCTATATCTATATATATATATATAGATATATATATATACTGTATACACTTTTTTTTTCAGAAGTGTTTTTAAGTCCCAAGAATTTGCACAGCCATCACAAACGATCCCCGTAATTTGATTAACAGGTTAATTTCCTATGATCGCCAGCTCCATCTAGTGGTCACAATGTGGTATTTCCCTGAAATAGTTTAATCAGGAAAATCACTGCATTATTGCCACTAGATGGAGCTGACGATCATAGCAACATATTATTGTTATTCTTCTTAATTATTGTTATTTTTATTATTACTATTAAATATTACACTGCTTAAAAATAGCAAAGAGAATGCAGCGCTGTGCAATAATAGCCTTTTAATGATAAAAAAAAGTACTATTATAATAACATCAATACTAAAAAAGAGAATTGAATATAAAATATGGTGCAATGAATATTAGTAAATCAAGTTCACAGTGAAAAAAAAATCCTTCCATCCTTGCAATACCATCAATACTAAGTATACAAAAAGAGAAAGGAATATAAAATATGGTGCTACGAAAATTAGTTAACCAGGCAAGTTCACAGCGGCTACAGGCGCCGAACGTTGGACTCGGGAGCGCGCCCGCAAGGTAACCCCCCTCGGAGAAGCGCTTCTCCCAGGGGGTTATCTGATGTGGGGAGGAGCCGCGAGAGCCGCCGAGGGACCCCAGAAGACGAGGTTCGGGGCCACTCTGCAAAACGAGCTGCACAGTGGAGGTAAGTATAATATGTTTGTTATTAAAAAAAAAAAGAACTCTTACAATCACTTTAAGTAAATAGGGCCATGCGGTATTGACCTTGCAATTGCATGAAATGCATGTGGTTGCAGTGTGGATGGTTCAGGCTTAAAACAGGCATTAAAGAGGTGACATATCACCTCCCAGCCGCCCGTCAAATGCCCACTGAAATGCGATCCACTGCGTACAGCTGAGACACCGGGTTGTCAGCTCAGTACAGGAAGTCAGGAACTTATACAAGTATTTTTTTTTAACTTATCAAACAGATATAACACTTTCAGAGGTCAATTTGGCAGACCAACGGAATCAAACAAGAGAAATTCATTATTACGATTTACATGTATTTTGAATATATTTTACATATGTATAAAAATATATTTTAAATGTAGTTTAAATGTATTTTTAAATATATTTTATATTTTTTTTAAATATACTTTGGTTTATACCAGTGGCGGTGCGTCCACAATGGGCGCAGGAGCGCCGCCCCCTCTCTCCTGGCACTGCTCTATCACCATGGAATAGACTCATGCATTGCATGAATCTATCTATGGTCACCACTGACACCCCCTATTCAGGTGTCCGGCCCTTTTTTGGGCGTCGGGCACCTGAATTACAGCGGCGGGGGTGTTTTTAGGAAGCACCTGATTAGAGCCATAGGTTTCTATAGATGCCCAAAAAGGTGAACAGCGGGCGCAATGCTGTGCGTTCGCTGTTCACTCAGCTGTGTGTTATCAAAGCAAAGGAATTTGCTTTGCTAACACTGAACCACCTCTCAGCCAATCAGGTGCTCGGATCTGTTAGCTGTCACCTGATTGGCTGAAACGTCAGGCGCTGTGATTGGACACATGATAGAGAGGACAGAAGAAGAAATCGAGGAGCGTGCAGGACACCGCCGCTGACCCGCTGCGAGACAGGTAAGTGCCGGGCGATGCACACTGGCAGCATTTGATGGGGCACAGTAGCGGCAATTGATGGGCACACTGGCAGCAACTGATGGGCACAGTGGCTGCGTTTGATAGCACAGTGGCAGCATTTGATGGGCTCAGTGGCTGCGTTTGATGGGCACATTGGCTGCGTTTGAGGGCACAGTGGCTGCGTTTGATGGCACAGTGGCTGTGTTTGATGGCACAGTGGCTGCGTTTGATGGGCACAGTGCTGCGTTTGATGGAACAGTGGCTGCGTTTGATTTCACAGTGGCTGCGTTTGATGGGCACAGTGGCTGCGTTTGATGGCACAGTGTCTGCGTTTGATGGCACAGTGGCTGCGTTTTATGGGCAAAGTGGCTGCGTTTGATGGCACAGTGGCTGCGTTTTATGGGCAAAGTGGCTGCGTTTGATGGCACAGTGGCTGCGTTTTATGGGCAAAGTGGCTGCGTTTGATGGCACAGTGGCTGCGTTTTATGGGCAAAGTGGCTGCGTTTGATGGCACAGTGGCTGCGTTTGATGGCACAGTGGCTGCGTTTGATGGGCACAGTGCTGCGTTTGATGGCACAGTGGCTGCATTTGATGGGCACAGTGGCTGCGTTTGATGGCACAGTGGCTGCATTTGATGGGCACAGTGCTGCGTTTGATGGCACAGTGGCTGCATTTGATGGGCACAGTGGCTGCGTTTGATGGGCACAATGGCTGCGTTTGATGGCACAGTGGCTGCATTTAATGGGCACAGTGGCTGCGTTTGATGGCACAGTGGCTGCATTTGATGGGCACAGTGGCTGCATTTGATGGACATAGTGCTGTGTTTGATGGCACAGTGGCTGCGTTTGATGGCACAGTGGCTGGGTTTGATGGGCGCAGTGGCTGGGTTTGATGGGCACAGTGGCTGTGTTTCATGGCACAGTGGCGGCAATTGATGTTTTTTTTTTTTCAGTTTGTTTGCGCCCCCCCCCCAAAAAATTTTGAGCCCCAGCCTCCACTGGTTTATACTGTATATATACTGAATACCAAATCACAGGCAATGGAAATTTAAAAAACAGTTGAAGTTTTTCTTGCACGTGATTGGATGATTTAAATAAACACAGCTTTTCATTCACTAAGTAAAATGAGCATTCTCTTTCCTAGGTGAACAGTATCCCTTCCTATAGTGAATCAACTCAGCTGAATAAAGAAGAGGAAAATGACATTTCATTTCTATTTTTTTTTCTTCGCAAACATGCACTAAACCTTTAAATGAGCATCAATGCCTTCAAAGAACGTTATCTCATTGGCATGCCTATGGCCTTTGATGAGTTTCTTATAAACATTTCCCTGGAACATTATTTTCGCCTACATTGCCCTTTGATATAACACAAATTAGTTTTCTGGATGCCATCCATTATATCCACCACAGTGAACACAGCAGCGGTGTCAATTCCAAAAACAACAAAAGCAAACCACTAAATCTGATGATATAAGAACATCGCTGAAGGCATGGAGGAGAGCAAGAGAGAAGAGAACGTATCATTCTAAAGTGTGGGGACGGATCATTGGCTTGCAGCATCTTAAACTTGCTGTGATGGGTTTGGAGCGTGGGAGATTTGGTGCAAAAAAGTTTGGGAGGACAAAGTTTCAGCATTAATAAAAAGTGTACATTTGTATGTTCTAATCTCTGATGGGTATTGGGTTTTACTATTGTCTATGATCTTTTGTGCTGCCATTATCGCACTGGAAGGCTTAAACCTGAACTCCATCCTAACCTTCAGTCTTGCACAGTTGCACAGGCTCCTCTCCTGTACTGATATTGCTTACTCGGATTCTCACAGTGTGCATTAGAAGAAGCGGGACTACCTCATTTCCTGGTTAGAGTATATACATCCTCGTCTAGCTCTTCTGCAGCATTCCTGTTCATTGTACCACTGAGTCATGTAGGCTCAGTGTCAGGAACTGGATCACCTGCTAGTGGCACTGTGCTTCCCAGAGTGAAAGGTTGTAGTTCCACTGTCTACCAGTGGGTGTCTCCAAACAGATCCCAGTAATCAGTTCCACCTGATGCTGGCTGCTGAGAGGGTATTTAGTCCCTGCTCTACATTTCCCCCTCGCTCCAGTGTTTAGCTTGCTGCCAGATACTACTAGTTGGTCATCTGTTCCTGCTCTCAATCACGCTTGTTTGCCTTGTACCTGTACTCTGAACCCTGCCACCTTGTTTTTTTTTTGTACAATTCTCCTTTAAGGGGGTGTGACAGTGGGTGTGTCCTATGCCTGCATGCTTTTGCCGATAGGTGTCCCTCATTCCCATCTCAAAAAGTTGGGAGGTATGATAGATAGATATATGTGTGTGTGTGGTCTGGTCTCAGTTTCCTGAGTGAAGTCACGCAGATTTGGCCATCTCTGCTGCTGATTCCTGACACTCAGCATTCCATCTAGCATGCAAATGCAGCCTGCCTAAGAACTCCCAATCCTTCACCCTGACATCCACTCATCAAGGCATTTTAATATTTGCATTACTTCTCCCAAGAGACAGTCTGCTGCTTGCATCAGAATGGAAGGTTCTTAAGCGGAGTACTGAAGCGTGGTGCTGAGATGTTTCGAGGAAGCTTTGTACAGCACTCTGTCGGCCCCTCCCACCAGCCACGATCTGCCTGCATTGCGTAGAGCAGCACAGCGACTCGGTGATGATGTCACTGGGTCTAAAATAAGATATGCAGTTAAAACGGAAAAGTTCTATTTAACATTTTCATTAGCATGCTGATTAAGGGGGGAAAGGAGGAACCAGGGAAGGTAAAATATAAGCAGGTTCAACTTTGGTGTCTGAGCCTGCTGGGAGCACCAGGCACTGCTCCTATTTGACGTTACTATGTGTGTGTTGGATAGCACGTCTCTCACCAGCTCTGTGGTTCTTCCTACTGACCCCTACAGGATAAAGCAGTAACATACAAGTTAGTGGGTGGGGGGGGGTGGGGGGGGCGAACCACAGCATATCATTTAGAGATGTCACAGAGGATGCCCCACGCAGGCTCTGTTTTTCCTCGTGCTGACCCTTACAGGATACAGTGCTGACATACAATTTGGAAGGAGGAACCACAGCATATCACTCAGAGATGTCACATAGCATGTCCCACCCTGGCTCTGTGGTTCCTCCTGCAATCCCCTAGCAGGTTCCACTTTGGTGACTCAGCCACTGCTGGGAGCATCGGGCACTGCTCCTATTTGACACTACCATGTGTGTTGGATAGCACATTCCTCACCGGCTCCGTGGTTCCTCCTACTGACCCCTACAGGAAGAAGCAGTAACATACAAGTTGGGGGGGGGGGGGGGGGGGACCACAGCATATCACTCAGAGATGTCACATAGCATTTCCCATATGGGCTCTGTTGTTCCTCATGCTGGTCCCTACAGGATACAGGTGTGATATGCAAATTGGCAGGAGGAACCACAGCACATTAATCACAGATGTCACATAGTCGCAGCAGTCGGTACTCTGCCAAAGAGCCAAGATTTAACTCGGTGCCCAAGGGACAGGTAAGTATGAAACTTCTTAATCACAGGGTACGTGTACAGTCATGTTCTCCAAGTGGCAACAGGGCCACTTAAAACTTAGTTTACCCTAATGTATAGGCTTGCAGGGTGAAGCATCTTTGGCCAATAGAATTCGGAAAGAAGGAGTCTATTAGTCTGTTGAGGCCCGATTTATATATATATATATATATATATATATATATATATATATATATATATATATATATATATATATATATATATATATATACACATTAAAAAAAAAAAAAAAAAATATATATATATATATATATATATATATATATATATATATATATATATATATATATATATATATATATATATATATATATATATATATATATATATATATATATATATATATATATATATATATATAGAATATATGTATATATATTAAAAAAATATATAAATATATATATTTTTTAAATTATTATATATATATATATATTTTTTTTTTTATATATTTATATATATATATATATAAAATATATATAAATATATATTATTTTATTTTATATATATAAATATATTAAAAAATAAAAAAAAATATATATATATATATATATATATATATATATATATATATATATATACACACACACATATAATATATGTATAAAAATATATGTATATATATATAAAAAATAAATTATATATATATATATATATATATATATATATATATATATATATATATATATTAGATTTTATATATATTTTATACTGTTTATACTGGCCAACAGTATACTGCATACATGTGTCGACATGAAAGAAAGGAGAGATCTGATGTGATCAGTCCACCACTCTCTCATTACCCAATCACAGATGGGGGTTTAGGCAGTGACCAAGCTGTGTTGTCTAACTGCAATATTACACAGTGAGGTCTGCAACCTGACTGTGCTGTGTAGGGGAACCGTAGGACTGGCTGGGCAAACTTACAAAACCTTTTGGAAGGTAAAACAGCCCCCGAAAAATGCATGTCTACTATTTACTTAGCTATTTGCACGGCGCCAACCCTCAAACCACAAAAGACGATATCAGCGATATTTATCGCACATAATTCCATTTTCACCACCTGGATTAAATGAGCTACATTTTACCCTAATTGATATCTAAACATGAAATGAATTGATGATTAAATAAGCACAATGAAGGGATTTTGAAGCCATGTATAGCAAACATATGTGAGATGCGCCAGATGGTTCTATTATATGTAGGCTAGCATGCCCACCTCCTTCCTTATCAGGGGTCCACAGCACAACAAATGACTAGTGCAATTAATCTGAGTGTGTTATGTGTTTCATGCAACAACAAGAGCCATATTCCAGGCTGGCAACGGTCCAGATGATAAGGAGGTAGAAAACAGACTATCATATGCTTGGTTATTCATAGCATTGCTACACATATATACTATTAACCATTCACAGGCTGATCATTTCCCTATCCGTTTTTCCTCATTGTGGGCGAGGGGGACGTCTATAGATCAGAAGCTGATGAATTAATGTCCCCTGTATGAGGTCTCCTTTGTCTTTTTTATATGGAGAGTACTATAGTAATAAACTTAAAAAATAAGTAACTTTTTGGCAAATTCTGAAAACAAATGTGCACCCGAAACCTTTATATGGTGTTAAAATCACCAATAATCAGTGTTGCCAACCTCCCGCAGCATTTTTAACTAACAAAAGATGGGTTTGTTGAAGGGGGGTGGTCTGGGGTTTTTTTTTTTTTTTTTCTTTTGGGTTTTGGTTTGGTGCGATTTCTATTTTTGTGATTTTGTCTGTATTGTGTCAATATTGTTTTCATAAAAAGGATTTGATTTAAAACAAAACATGGAAAATTTGTCAGTAAATTTACTGACGGTTGGCAACCCTGCCAACAATCATATCAAGTATCATGCCCTGTACAACTGGAAATTGACTGAACTAAGCCTATAGCAGTAGCGTATGTGCAAAGGAAAGAGTGCACATACGCCATTACATGAGAGAAGATGCAGCATCAGAAGACAAGGCCAAAGCTCAGGCTGGGTTTACACTGATGCGAATTGGATGTGGGTTTCACATGACAGGAGACTGTGACTGGCTCTCAATGGAGCCGGTTCACACAGCTCCGGGGCCGCGGTCCGTATTGCAGACGGGTCCTGTGCATCTTTGTCTCCGTTTCAGGTGCGAATTCAGGCAAATATTCGGACCTGATTCGTACCTGAATCGGTGTACAGGGACGCATCGGACCCCCTGCTGGGAGCCGCGGCCATATTAGTGCGAACCTGGCCTTAAAGCAGGGTTCCACCCAAATTTTGAACAATATCTGTGTGTATTCTCTTCCTTGCCTAGATGCTGACATGCCGTTTAAAAAAATTTAAATCGCCGTAATTACCTTTTATTTTTCTATTCTTCTTTGCACTTCCTGGTTCTCCTCCCATGGGAGTAGGCGTGTTTCTAGCCTCTCCCAGACTCCTGGGAGCTATTCTCAGGCTTCCCAGGATGCTACTGAGCATGTGCGGGAACGAGCGGTGAATGCTGGGAGCACAGCATTCACTACATCCAGGAAATAAATGCTTGTGGGCTTCAAATGCCCACAATGAAGATGGAAACTGCCTGCAGTGAATAATATAAGTTATTCTTTCCGTCGAAATCTGACACAGGCGGACATATTACACACAATATGTGAGTATGTAATGCTGAGAAGAAAAGTTTGTGAATGAACTCAAAAAAAAACAAAAAACGATAGATAGGTGGACCGCCGCTTTAAAGCACCACACCAGGACATAATTGTCCAGGTATACATTTTTTCCAACGTCAATTAGGATAAATGAGTTAGCCAACGTGTTAGAGAGGGCCTTCAGGGTTAGGATCAACCCCTTCATCAGGGTTAAAAAAATGATATAAACTGGATAGAATGGAGAATGTGAAATGACACAAAGTATTTAGACTGTAGGAAGGTAGAGTCCATCAGCAGTTGGTTGAGGTTGAAGTTTATACCCGGACAATCAATTCTTGGTATAGGAATTTCATCTCAGATCCATTCATTTACAAGCCAAGGAAACAGTGGAAATCCTCTGGTGTGGAAAGTTTGCCAAAGTTTTCCAACCCAGAATCCAGACACCTGATCCAAATACCATTATAAATACCTCAACCAATATGACAACCCCCAGCTTCCAGTGCCAGTTTTCCTACAATGCTGAGGAAATTGGCTTTTGATTACATCTGCTAGTCGATGGATGATGTGAGATCCTCCGCTCAAAGAGGGGCTTAAACCAGAGTGCTTGTGTCTCATTACCTCCATGGAAGAGAAGAGCCCCAGGTGCTGGCTGAATGCTGATGCAAGTAGAAGAGAACAAGAAGACCTGGACAGCCGCACACCGGAATGGATAAAACCATCTTTTTATTCAAAATACAGGATCATGGGGTACACAAAACACGACTGTGGGGTGGTACAAAAATTACTGACGCGTTTCGCACTTACACCAAGTACTTACTCATAGCTGGCTAAAATGTTAAAGAAAAGCCATATATATATATACTAAAAATATTAGAACATGTGACCATGCAATGGTGAGAAAATGCAGAACAGCTGAAAAGCAGCCAGATGAGATCTCCGCACCTGCTGCTGGTTAGTAAATCTAAAATGGAAATCCCCATAGCAAGTAGGCATAGAAACAACAATTTGGAGATGTAATAAAATAAAATAAAGTGAAAAAATGAATGAGATAAAAAAAAAATAAAATAAGAATAAGTGTTAAAATAATGTGATATCCATAAATGTATCAAATATACATATAATGAATGAGCACATGGGAAAAATTGTGTGTGGTGATATGTGTTATAATATGAACAATTAAAACAATTTATAACCCGGTTATCCAGGGTCAAAAATTTTTTTTTCAAAATGTGAATGTGCGTAGTGACAAATGAGCAATGATATATATGTTATCTGAATAAAGACTGATCATGTGTGAAAAAGATGTATAGACACAGGGCAATCAATTCTAACAAAAATATATATGCTAGTCGATGGAAGTAGAATGTAGCTATTGGTCAAAACATAGCATCATCCATTGTATTCTTTTTTTGTTGGGGTATACCTGGCTACCTAAAAAACACTTTTAATGTGTATGTAAACTCAAAAAGTAAAACTTCTCTAAACAGCTCGCTAGGGGCGTGATGTGTGTGTATATATATACTATATATACCATTTCAATGAGTCAGGCACTCAAGGAACTTGACTGGCCTGCACAGAGTCCTGACCTCAACCCGATAAAACACCTTTGGTATGCATTAGAGCGGAGACTGCGAGTCAGGCCTTCTCTCCCAAAATCAGTGCCTGACCTCACAATATAGCGAACTACAGTGAAGGGAACTCTTAAGGCGTCAGCATACCAAGACATTGTGGACAATTTCATGCTCCCAACTTTGTGGCAACAGTTTGGGGATGGCCCCTTCCTGTTCCAACTTGACTGAGCACCAGTGCAAGCCAGGCCTTCTTGTCCAACATCAGTGCCTGACCTCACAAATGCGCTTCTGGAAGAATGGTCAAACATTTCCATAGACACACTCCTAAACCTTGTGGACGGCCTTCCCAGAAGAGTTGAAGCTGTTACAGCTGAAAAGGGTGGGCCAACTCAATAGTGAACCCTACGGTCTAAGACTTAATGTGCGTGTAAAGGCAGGCGTCCCAATACTTTTGACAACTATATATATATATATATATATATATATATATATGCCAATTGCCAGTTTCGGTTGTCCTTGTGCACCTTCAACTCTAACTACAAGCTACCAATGCTGTAGTAGCATTGTTACCCCACCCCTGTGTGCCCCTGTGTGCCCTGTGCCCCTGTTTGGGAACTACAGCATGTCTGCAGTTCCTGTATTCAGCCCCTGACATCAGGATTGGGGCAAAGGGTGCCAACTCCAACAGCAGCCTGATAGTGACCTGACGTCATAGGACTGCCCAACCCCCTGGCTCTGCAAACAGAGGAAACTCCTATAAATGTTACTTGACCACTAAATACTTTATTTTTTTAACATTGCAATTCACAGTAAATACGTAAATTCTGTCTGCGCTACACTGACTTTTTAAAATCTATGTACATACACTTTAACAGGTCATAAACTTTTTTTTGCCTAATCCATTCTATCCCCCTTGAAGGACCTCAAGATCTTTAGGGGACAAAAGAGACCAAGCATGAAAAAAAAAAATGTTTTATTTAATCTAAATGATATCTGAGGCAGTAACAACTGACTAGGAACGCTTGTAAAATCCATGTGCACCCCAATTATCTGCAAATTAGGTCTGATACAATCCTCTTTTGCCAACAGTTGTCTTTTGTTTGTGTTGCCTTTGTGATGACAGGATCCCTTTGAAACACTGGTTCTCTGTATATGTCTATAAGAAAAATCTGAAGGATATGCCTTATCAGGAAGTATGGACCAGTAAAAAAGAGATTCAGCTGCACATTCGGCTAAAGAATTGACTTTTCTGAGATAGTTTGCAACTATGCAATTGTAATTTTGTTTGAAGGCCATTTTCCTTGTCTCCTCCACACAACATCATCAGTGAACCAACCCTAATCCCAGAGTCAATGGCTTTAGCTGGGCAGTGAAGGCTGTTTGACCCCCCTGCAACCTCCATCTGTTGCCTCAAGCATTGTTGTTCAACCCAGTTTTTGTTAACTGCATGGCCCCCTGGAGAGGCAGGTCCTCTTTAGGACCTTCCCGCGTAAATATATCAATTGATGAGAGACTACATTTGCAGAATGCCCACTGTTCATTTGTATTTATACTGAATGGATAGCTGGGATAATAGCAGATACCTAAAAGGCATCTGTTGCTTTATGGGGGGGGGGGGGCAACCCCAGCCTTTGTTTAGTGGTAATCTTAAAATTCCATGTCATCAGTATCAGTCACAAAGGCATTATACGCTTGAATACCGTGTAAGCCCAAAAGATGATTGTTAACTGCCTATTAAATTCTCATGTTTTTAGACTTTTGATAATAATCAATTTTGGAAATAAAATAATAAAACTAAATATTAGAGGTATGAACAAAGAAGTATGAAACAAAGACCCATTTCAATAGGGGATCCAAGGAAATAATTGTGATATAATACAATGTACATAAGAAAAATAACATCTGATTCTTATAAAGAAAGTTTGGAGTATAAGTGATACCTTTTATTGACTAACTTAGGTTATTAAAGATGCCAAATTTCCGGGTGAAAATACACTTTTCGGACCTTATATAATTCATTATAAAGCCTGAAGAAAATATCTGGGGACCTAAGTCATTCTGGGAGATTGCATCTGTAATAATTTAACCAATAAAAGGTATCCATTAAACTCCAAATATTCTGCATTAATCAATGACTAACATGGTACACTACCCTAGTACTGCAATTCTAAAAAGAGAAAAAAAAAAGAAAAACAGAAATGTTTAGGTATTTTAAAAGCTCCTTACTTAATTAGGCCCCCTTCTTATAATAACGTAAAAAGTCCAACCTCTGATTAGGAAAGTGAACTGTAGGAAATTAAGGCAAGTTTGTTCTCTTCAAACATCCAAACGTATGCAAATGTAATTTCTAAGCATTGCATATTTTCCTGTACCTCACCTTGCTAAGTGAATCAACCTCATTTCTTGCTACTAATAAAAGCAAGACCGTTATCCAATTGTTAGTTGAAAGTAGACTAAAGGCTAAAGCCTGGCCGTAGCAATGATTTCCATAGAGAATCATTATATTTATAAATTGCACCAACCAGAAGGTGGTACTGTGGTTCAAAAATGAAACTGCAACTTTATGTCTAGAGCAGCCTTTCTCAACCTTTTTACCCCAAAGGAACCCCTAAGATAATCTGCAGGTCTTGGGGAACCCTTACGAAAACAAACTTATCAGGGGTCAAAAATGCTCCTTACGTTGGTGGTCAGTAGGAGGTTTGATTCCCTTCAGTGATGATTAGAATACCACAATAACAGTCAGCTAAAAAGATCATTGGTGTCATGATGCTGGCTCTACCAAATGGCACTGGCCAAGGAACTATGTAGGCACCATTAAATAGGACGTCAGACAGCAAAAGCTCAAGAAACCCCTAGCAATTGCTGGAGGAAACCCTAAAATGATTTGCAAGTCTCGGGGAACCCTTACTAAAACCAACTCATCGAGGGTCAATAGGAAAAAAGCCTCTTACATTGGTGGTCAATAAGAGGGTTGAACCCCTTTGGTGGTGGTCAGAATGCCACCCTTACAGGCAGCTGAAAAGATAATTTCTGTCATGCTGATGGCTCTATCAAATGGCACTGGCCAAGGAACTATGTAGGCACCATTAAATAGGAGGTCAGACAGCAAAAGCTCAAGAAACCCCTAGCAATTGCTGGAGGAACCCCTAAAATGATTTGCAAGTCTCAGGGGAACCCTTACTATAACCAACTTATCGGGGGTCAATAGGAAAAATGCAGTGGTGGTCAGTAGGAGGTTTGAACTCTTTTGGTGGTGGTCAGAATGCCACCCTTACAGGCAGCTGAAAAGATCATTTCTGTCATGCTGATTAAAAAGGAGGTTGGACAGCAGAAGGTTAAGGAACCCCTAGCAATTTCTGGAGGAACCCCTATAATTATTTGCAAGTCTCAGGGAACCCTTACTAAAACCAACTTATTAGGGGTCAAAATACCCCTTACATTAGTGGTCAGTTGGAAGGTTTGAACCCCTTCAGTGGTAGTCAGAATACCTCCCTTACAGGCAGATAAAAAGATCATCGGTGGCATGCTGCTGGCTCTACCAAATGGCATTGGCCAAGAAAATATGCAGGCACCATTAAATAGGAGGTAAGACAGCAAAAGCTCATAGAACCCCTTGCAATATCTGGAGGAACTCAAGGGTTCTGCAGAACCCTAGTTGAGAATCACAAGTCTAGAGTAATCTTTCTCAAACTTTTTAACCTTAAGGAACACTTAAAATGAATTTTAGGACTCAGGGAAGTCCTGCTAAAAGAAATTCATTGGGGGGGTCATTGAGAAAATGCTCTTTAGATTGTTGGACAGCGAGGAAAATGCACTCCTTACTGTAGCAGTCAGGTTGTCACCTATACAGATATCTAAAAAGATCATTGGTGTCATGCTGCTAGCTCTGCTAAGTGGCATAGGACTTATGCCGCGTACACACGGTCGGACTTTTCGGCTACAAAAGTCCAACTGCCCGTACGACAGACTTTTGACAGACTTTCGACGGACTTTTGGCAGACTTGCGGCGGACTTTCTAACGAGCGGACTTGCCTACATACGATCACACAAAAGTCCGACGAATTCGTACGTGATGACGTACACCAGACTAAAATAAGGAAGTTGATAGCCAGTAGCCAATAGCTGCCCTAGCGTGGGTTTTTGTTCGTCGGACTAGCATACAGACGAGCGGATTTCTGGGTCCGGCGGAGTTACGACGTAAAGATTTGAAGCAGGTTCCAAATCTAAAGTCTGTCAGATTTGCGGCTGGAAAAGTCTGCTGAAAGTCCGGGGAAGCCTACACACGATCGGATTGTCCGCCGGATTTGGTCCGTCGGACTTTTGTAGACGAAAAGTCCGACCGTGTGTACGCGGCATTAGAACTATGCAGGCACCATCAGATGGGAGGTCAATCAGTCAGAGTTTAAGAAAACCCTCATAAACTTAGGAAGAACCAAAGGGTTCCACAGAACCTTAGCTGGGAATGCCTGGTCTAGAGTAATTGCTATGCTTATTCTTATAATAATAATAATTATTATTATTATCATTAATGTTGTTAGTGTTATTATATATAATATTTCAGTTCTGCGACACTCTTACACTGTTGCATAACAGCTGCATTCTTGCAAAGCTGACACAGATGCAGGAAATTACAGCTAGAAGGTAATGCAGAGCCCTGTCAGTGCTGTCGCCACACTGTTACATGGTTCTCAATGGCCTCATAAACAGCTTTTGATTTTGCCATAAATCTCGGCTACACATTGTATTGCCCATCTGGGGGTTCACTGGTACTTAAAACTCAAAGACTCTCCCTGACCCTGCAAAAGGGAATTCATACCATTAGCACCATTTATTAAGCACATGTTGCAATTATACCAAATAAAGATATGGGTATTTGTATTTAAAAAAAAAGAAGAAAAGCTCTCATCGTTGATCCTATCTTACAGATGTTCCCTTGTTACACCCCTCTAGCTAACACGCCAATAAATACTCGTCACATCAGCAACGTTAGCACGATGCACAGCAGCACAGTGGGCAGCAATAAAGAACATAAAACAGATGCTGGGACTTGTCACTGTTGATTTATTCAGCAACATGCACCAGTAAACCTAACAGGATTTCAAGGCAAATTGTATAAAATCTCACAACTTGTTACATTTACTTGTTACACATGATGCCCACAGACATATGTGCGTGTATTACAAATAAAGAGTTTGACTCACAAGAAGGAATTTAAGGCCCTTATCAACATAATTAAGCCTGATGCATAGAAGTGTCAGAAGATAGCCCCGTTCTTGCTCCCTACAGCGACCGGCTGGATTTGCCCTATCACTTTCCTATGCTGGGTTGCAAGCAAGAAAGAATCTCATTGGTTACTTAGGAAGTGAAAAGTATGATTCCGTCAGGCTCTTTTTAGGCATTGGATCCAGTGTGGAAGGATAAATGATGTTCTGCAAGACTTAAACACATCAGAATTCAGCTGTTAGAAAGTTATGGGTGAGAAAGAGTCTGAATCTCTGTTCATGCTTCGCGTTTTGGAATTGTGGGCAGAATCTTTGAGATTTGAAATGGCATGGCAGTCACTGCACAACGCGCGGTGCAACTTTTGGGTGCCATTGTCCTTTACTAGCATCCCAAACACAATGCGATTGTCGTGCATCAGGATCACACGGAAATCGTGGCAAACCGTGCCTTTAAAAAAAACGATAAAGCTTGTTGCCCAAGGAAGGAGCAGGAGTATCTTTTTTGGGTGACACATAGGGCAGCCCATTCAAGTAAATGTGCTGGCCCTGTGCGCTACGCAAAATCGCATACGAATCGCTATTTGAAAATTGTGTAGCAAGAATGCTCGTTCCTGCGATATGTGAATAGGGCCTAAATGTGGAAGCCCAACTGAATCCTCTTGATTTATTACTGCAATTCAATTAGCCTACATGATAACCATACTGCACTTTTTCATTTTAGCCTTTAAAGCGGAGTTCCCGGCTTTTTTTGTTTATTAAAAGTCAGCAGCTACAAAAAGTTTAGCTGCTGACTTTTAATAAACAGACACTTACCTGAACCACGATCCAGCGATGCGGCCGCACGGAGCCTCGCTCCTCTACCCCTCCTCTCCTCTGCGCCTATATTGATACTGTGGGCAGCCACAAGCCACAAGCTGTCACGGCCAGGCACATGCTGTGCATGCGTGAGTCACGCTGCACTCTCCCACAGGTAATCTTCTGGGACCTGTCACATGTCCCAGAAGATTGCCGAGAGGGAGGGGCCACCTAGGGGGAGAGGAGGATTTGCCTAGGCGGCCCGTAGGAGAAACCAGGAAGTGGGACAGGAAGCCCCCTTCAAAACTAAGCACCCAGCCCCCCCCCTCAAAAAAAATGACATGCCAAATGTGGCATGTAAGGGGGCGAGGAGTGCTTAAAGCGGAAGTTTCACTTTTGGGTTCTGTGGGTTCCTGTGCTGGCAGCACATAGGAAAGTCGGACCACTGCTCTCACATACAATGCAGTGGCTTGGCTTTCCAGTAGACCAGTGGTTCTTAACGCCTGTCCTCAGGGCCCACTAACAGGCCAGGTTTACAAGATAACTGAAATACATCACAGGTGTTATCATTTGCTGCTCAGTGATTGTAGTATTCTAGTCTGCATCTCCCCAAGGTAATACTTAATATCTGGCCTGTTAGTGGGTCCTGAGGACAGGAGTTGTGAACCACTGCAGTAGACCATCACCTACCACCTGAGTACCGCTGCACTCAACAGTGCATCTCAAGCAGCTAGAGCACTGTTGATTAGATCAGTGTTTAGAGGGAGTGTAATGCCGCGTACACACGACCACTTTTGCTGTCGGAATAAACTCCGAAGGTTTCTCCCATGGAACTCTGACGGAATTCCATTCAAGCGGTCTTGCCTACACACAGTCAACCCAAAGTCTGACCAAAGTCCGACCGCGGGACTAGAAAAAGGAAGTTCAATAGCCAGTAGCCAATAGCTGCTGTCTCGTACTTGCTTCAGAGCATGCGTCGTTTTTGGTCCATCGGAACAGCATACAGACGAGCGGTTTTCCCGATAGGAATTGGTTCTGTCGGAAATATTTAGAACATGTTCTATTTCTAGGTCCGTCAGAATTTTCGAAAAGAAAAGTCCGATGAGGCACACACACGATCGGAAAGCTTCCGTCTGACTTTTTCTATTGGACATTCCACTCGTGTGTACGTGGCTTTAGATCACTGGAGAGCTGGCCACTGTCAGACCACTAGGAGTTATTACTTATTAAAGGGAAAGAGGAACAAAACAAAGGGAAAGTGCTGTGTTTGTGGGCCATGGCAATAAAACTATCTCTTTCATATTCTAACTTGAACAGAATTTAGAACTTGGTTGCTATTGTCAAGAAGTAAAGACATTTTTGATAACAAAGTACTAGCTGTCCATATCAACCGGATTCTTTAATTCCCAGAGAGGTTATAAAGCATGTGCTAAGACCTGATTGGCTGCTAAGGACATAATGTAAATGATTTCTAAGTTTACTTAAACCTTGCTCTCATCGGAGGACCAAAACAATGCTCAACTTCTAAGTCCATAGAGGACTGGTGTTATCATTGAAAGATGAAATGCCAATGTGGCGGATTTCTGGAAAATACAGTTAGGAGCGTTGTCGCAAATTTCGAGCTATCGATCAGATTTCAAGAAACTAAAAATCCATAAAGCACTCTTCTGATCATGCTGCCATCTCACCTAAGGGCGTAAAAACCAACAATTGTATTACATCCTGTTATATGTTTAGCTTACAATGGCTGTTTTGCCCTGGGCTGGCAGCACAAAGGAGAGTCGGACCACTGCTCTCACATACTATGCAGCAAACACTGCTCTACTCAACATTGTGCCTTGAGGAGTGAGAGCAGTTCTGATTAGAGCAGTGTATGGGGAGGGTGTTGGATCACTGGAGAGCTGGCCGCTGTGCTAGCCAGACCACTAGCCATTGTTACTATGGGGGGCTTACCAGAATAGAGAAAGGGGAACAAAATAGAGGAAGAGTACCACCGGACTAAAATAAAGAAGTTGATAGCCAGTAGCCAATAGCTGCCCTAGCGTCGGTTTTCATCTGTCGGACTAGCATACAGATGAGCGGATTTCTTGATAGGAACTGGGTCCGACCGAGTTACGACGTAAAGATTTGAAGCATGTTTAAAATCTAAAGTCCGTGAGACTTTCGACAGAAAAAGCCCGCTGAAGGTCCGATGAAGCCCACACACGGTCGGATTGTCCGCCGGATTCGGTCCGTCAGACCAGTCCGGTCGAAAAGTCCGCCCGTGTGTACACGACATAAAAGTCCCTCTCAGCTTAGCCAACTGCAGCCAGCAAACCTGCTGGGAAGCCACAGTCCAGTCTGAATAATGTGTCCGGGTTTCAGACAGTCTGAAACCCAGATGCATGATTCCAAACCCGAACTGTCCAGGTGAATCCTGGACAGGTGGCAACCCTGCATCTCACCCATACTGTATACAGTCTAAAACTTTATTACAACCTGCTGTGTTGGCTGGACTTGACAGAAAAGATTATATTTTAGTATTTAATTAAAGTGACACTGAAAGCACACTTCTGAGTATTACACAACTGCTCTGGCATTCCTAAGCTTCTTTCAGCCAGTGAGTTAACATGAATGCATTATTCAATCTTCAACCTTGGAAAGCACAAGCTCCCAAACAGATGCATCTGTGGTAGGCTGCCAAGAAGAGAAAGTTTAATGTGATTCTGCTACCTATAGATAGATTCCTTGTGGGCACCTCCTACAGGCTCTTCATACTCTCTAATGCTCATTTCCTTGCCCCCCTTTTTTTTTTCTTAGGGGAGAACAGGGCATGAATGTGCAAAGGGAATAAATGCAGCTGCTTTGCCCTGCAGGAACACAAATGCTCCTTCATTCATTTCAGATGGTCAAGCAGCCCCTCTTAAAGTCAATGGATATTAGATGACATTTTTAGAAGCGGTTCATTTCCATCAGGGATGCTTGGTGGTGTGTCGGGTGCATAGGCTGTCATAGAGCTCGGTGCGCTGTCCGTTCAGCACCACGCATGGAGGGACTACATCAGAGCTAGGGACCTGGTTCTAATGCAAGCTGATGGGGGGATCTGCAGGGTGTGCTGGGACTTTTAGTTCACCAGCAGATTCAGTATCAGCACATCTATATATGTCCTTCTCATTTATTCCTAATTGCATTAACAACCTTCTTGGGTTATCACCTTCTGCAGCAATGCCCAGCCAGATCCCCTCCATGGAGATCATTAAATCATTGTGCTGGGAGATTAGGATGGGTGGCCACATTGACTGTGGTGCTGCTACACCTTTGGGGCACTGTTGCAAGCCACCCATTGTTGTCAGCACTATACAGAGATATCTGATTTAATCTGTTGTAGTGCAGCTACAGACCTAAGCATGCTGAGACTTATAGTCCCACTACAGCTGGAGAGCCATCCTTGGTGAAAAGCACATAGGCTCAGCCTGTGCATCCCTTTGCAGAAACTCATTACTATTGCACAGCACGTTTACAGCAGAAATACATTAAACCCTCACTCACCCCCTTCTACTAGCACAAGCTATCAAACACATCGTGCAACTTCAAGAGAAGCACGATCTCCTTTCTAATAAGGCACTATGGAAACAACATATTCTCAGTGTTACATCTGGACACATTTTAAAGCTTATATTAATAGGCTTGATAAATAAAGGAGTGCAGGTAAGGATAAAGTGCAAATGCAGCCATCTATAGTATAAATGACAATATCTGACATCCAGCTAAAATGCCATTGGTTGCCATGGATTAATGTATATCATCTCTAAAGCTTTTTCAAGAAGCACATGTACCTATCTTCTACAGTAAGTCACCACTGTGACCATGTGTCTGTACTGTACAGCAAATCAAATCACAGCCGCAACCTACAGCACATCGCAGTTGTGGCAATTGTCTATATTGTACACAAATCTACAGTGTATAGCAGTGTGCCAATCTGTCATCTGTAGAGGGGTACCTGTGTGGTATAGGAGTATGGGACTGTAGTAGTGTACCGGTGTATTACAGCATTGCTTAGTAGTAGAAGGGTACCTGTATTTTACAGCATTTGATAGTAGTAACAGAGTACATGTATATGTACAGGTGAAAGCACTATATAACTCTAATAGTATATCTGCAACTTACAGCAGTTCACAGTAGTAGGGTGCCTGTATATTAGAACGATAGAGAAATGTAGTACTTGTACATCACAGCAGTTCATAGTAGTAGGGTATCTACATATTATTTCAGAGTAGTAAAGTACCTACATATTACAGTATTTCATAGTAGTAGGGTACCTACATATAGAGCATTGCATAGTAGTGGGGTACCTACATATAGAGCATTTCATAGGAGTAGGGTACCTACATAAAGAGCATTTCATAGGAGTAGGGTACCTACATAAAGAACATTTCATAGGAGTAGGGTACCTACATAAAGAGCATTTCATAGGAGTAGGGTACCTACATATAGTGCATTTCATAAACGTAGGGTACCCACATATTGCAGTATTTCATAGTAGTAGGGTATCTACATATAGAGGATTTCATAGTAGTAGGGTACCTACATATTACAGCATTTCGTAGTAGTAGAGTATGTTATAGCAAAATAGCAGAGAACCTTTATATGCTATAGCAATGTAGAAGTCTAATAGTGTGCCTGCATATTACAGCATTTCATAATAGTAGTAATGTACCTAAACATTACAGTAGTTCATAGTAGTAGAGTATGTTATAGTAGTAGAGCACAGTATCTGCATATGTTATAGCAATATAAAAGTAGTAGTGTGCCTGTATATTACAGTCTATCATTGTAGCAGAAGAAACCTATATATAGCAATACGAAACTCTAGTAGTGTACCTGTATACTGTATATTGCAGCCCTTCATACTAGTAGGGTGCCCATATGTAACAGTATAGAACTGTAGTAGTGTACCTGTGACCTATAGCTTTTTATAATAGGGTAGTATAGTAGGGTATCTGTATACGGTAAAACAACATGCAACTGTAATAGTATCCCTGTTTATTACAGCATTTCTTATAGTAGTAGGGTATATTACAGCATTTCATAGTAGTACAGAGTACCTGTACATGGTATAGCAATATAGAACTTAAGTAGTGTGTATACCTGTATATTACAGCATTTCATAGCATTAGGGTACCATATGTTACAGCAATAAGGCACTGTACCTGTATATTACAGCTTTTCATACTAGTGGGGTACGTGACTGACAGTATATGTTAAAACAATATAGAACTCCTAACAGCAATTATCGGCTGTAGTAGGGTACCTAAATATAGAGCATTTAAAAGCTAAAAGGTACCTATATGCAATAGTACAGCAATCCCCAACTGTAGCATTGTACCTTTATATTTCAGTATTTCAGAATTTAATTAGTGTACCTTTATATATCACAGCAATTTACAACTGCATCAGTGTGCCTGTCTATATATTGTAACGATCCACAGCTCTAGTAAAGTAAGCATATGCTACAGTAATTCTAAGTAGCAGCAGAGTAACTAAAAGCTACAGCCATTCACAGCTGCATAATAAGGTAACTATAGGCTACAGTAATTTAAAACTGTTGTTAAACTGTTGTTGAATTAACTATATACTACAGCAATGTTCAGCTGTACAGGGTAACTACTGTATATGCTACAGTAATTTTAGCAGTTGTAGGATGACTAAATGCTACAACAATTCATAGCTATATCTGATAGCTCAAAGCTACAGCTGTATAGGGTAACTATATGTTACAACAATTTGCAGCTCTATAAGGTAGCTTATCTGCTAAAGCAATTTAAAGCTGTATGTGCTACAGCAATTTGCAGCTCTATAGGGGTAACTATATGCTACAGAAATTCACAGCTCTATAAGGTAACTGTATGCTAAAGCAATTTAAATCTGTATAGGGTAACTATATGCTACATCAATATGCAGCTCTATAGGGTAAATACATGCTAAAGCAATATAAAGCTGTATATGCTACAACAACTTGCAGCTCTATAGGGTAAATATTGGCTACAGAAATTTTCAGCTCTACGTGGTAACTACATGCCAAAGCAATTTAAAGCTGTATATGGTACAGCAATTTGCAGCTCTATAGGGTAACTATATGCTAAAACAATTTAAAGCTGTGTAAGATAACTATATGCTACAGCCATTTACAGCTGTATAGGCTAACAATACGCTACCACAACTAATGTATCTATAAGATAACAATATGCTTCATCAATATAAAGCTGTATAGGGCTAACTACATGCTACAGCAACTTCCAGCTCTATAGGGTTAAGGACAGGCTACAGCAATTTAAAGCTATAGTTGGATTCGCGATATGCTACAGCAACTGACAGCTGCAGCAGTGTGTATATTTACTACAGCAATTGACAGCTGCAGCAGTGTGTATATTTACTACAGCCATTGACAGCTGTGGAAGTAAGTATATCTATAGGGTACACCCATCCACAGCTGTAGCAATGTATCTATATACTAGAGCAGTTCACAACTGTGCCAAAGTGCCTGAAGCCTGGGGGGTGAGGCTATGGGGGGGGATGCATAATTTCCTCCAAACATGTGATAATTTACTATATATCATCCATCAAGTCCCATGAAACCTTGAGAGACCAGCTTTAAATAATTCATTGCATCCTTGCTGCAGGTGCAAAGTTTAGGTTTGTTAATATGTATATGTTTTCCAATGTGAAGCTGTAGCAGTGCCTGCTAAAATACAGCATATAGTAAAAAGTACAGCAAAAATGAAAAGAGATAGCTCCTTGGAGGGATGCAAGGATTGCTGTATCCACACAGCAGAGAGTAGAAGATGTGACTTACCAGCTTGTGATAGATGTGACCCCAGCAATGTCAAAAGCATGACAATTCCCAGCTTTGGCAATGAGTACAATCCAAGGCATCCCTCCATATTTCAACATGCACCTCTGAAGGCTGGTACCCTGAGCCCTGGCACCTTCATGCAGACCTCAGTATTAGGTTAGACTGTAAGCTTGTCGTAGTTGCAGGCAAAGTTAATTCAACCCAACACAGCACAATCCAATAGATCCAACTACTCACTCAAAAGCTCAAGAAGGAAAGCTGCAGGCTCTACAGTAACCATCCAAAAAAAAAAAAGGGAAGATTCTAAATATATCCAAAAATCCTGGAGAGAATTAAATCCTTTGGGGCAGATCATCTATGGAGTTAGTTCCATGTTGAGCATTAAAAAAAAAAAAGCCACAAAAAAAGCAAAAATACAAAATAGAAAAATCCCAGGTTCCTTTATTTTCTTGGGAGAGCAGGTTAAAAAAAAAGGCATTCACTTGTTAGCAGAGAGGTCCAGCAGCAGCAGTGTATGTGAGCTTAGAGTCTGATGTGTGTGTGTGTGTGTCCATTGATCAGGAGATGTGGAGGGGTTGGGAATGAAAATGTGGAAATGGGAAGGGAGATTGAGGAACAGGATTCTAATGTGGATTGCAGGGAAGAAAAAAGGACAGACTTTGCAATGCACAGGCTTTGTTCAGTGCCACTGTGTGTGTCCGAAAGGATAAGCAGGAGCGCCCTCTATGGGTGGAGACTTGGAAGTGTCTCAGATTCAGATTTAGGAGGTAATGTATTTTACAAAAAAAAAAAAAAATCTTTTATAAGTTTGACTTGACATTTTTTTAAAGTAACAGTTAAAAAAAAAAAAAAATGAAAAAAAAAGATTCAATTATGTATTTGTAAAAAAAAAAAAGTAGTACCTTCTATTGTTCTGAGCCCCCTCTAAATCTAAAGTTCTTTATTTTTATTTCTTGCTGTGGTCTGACTTCCTGTTAGAGGGTGGCTATGTTCATTATCTATGGTTGAACTGTATGTATGAATGTAGCTACCTTCTCTTGCTCGCTCCCAATATGGGATTGCAGGATTAATATAGCACCAACAGTTTGTGCAGCACTTTGCAAAATTAAGGGAGATAGAACAATTCAATACAAGAGGGTGAGGGGTTGGCTGCTTGTGGAGATAAAAGTCTAAAAAAGGGAAGTGGTACAAAACATAAATAACTGTGAGGGATGAGCTAATGGAAAAGGTTGAAGTATAGTTTTTAGGTGGAGGCATGGCAGGTTTAAGAGATGAGTTTTCAGGGATCAACTAAAGGCAGACAGAGTAGGAGGTAGGGAGTTCCAGAGAATGTGAGAGGCTCTGGAGAGGGTCTGGTAGTGAGCCTTGGAGAAGTTGAGGTTTTAAGGGTGCTAGTGAGCAGGAGGTCTTCAGAGGAGCAGAGTTGACCATTTGGGCAATATTTCAAGATGAAGTTGGTGCTTTAACTGGGGGCAGAGTTGTAGATGGCTTTGTATGCTGATAGTATTTTGAATGTTATACGCCCCTATTTAGGGTCAGTGACATATCCTCAATGTGCACTGATAAAGGTTAGCAGAGGATGCCTATAGTCTCCGCTTCTGGGGGGACCCTGATGTGAGCAGGATCTCCGATGGGGACCCTGGTGTAAGCGAGGACTCAGATGGGGACCCTGATGTAAGTGGAGACTCAGATGGGGACCCTGATATAAGCGGGAATTCTGATGGGGACCCTAATATAAACGTGAATTCTGATGGGGACCCTGATATAAGTGGGGATTCTGATGGGGACCCTGATATAAGCGAAGATTCTGATGGTTACCCTGATATAAGCTGGAATTCTGATGGGGACCCTGATATAAGCAGGAATTCTAATGGGGACCCTGATATAAGTGGGGATTCTGATGGTGACCCTGATGTAAGCAGGAACTCTGATGGAAACCCTGATGTAAACGTCATCTATGATGGCGACCCTGATGTAAATGGGGTCTATGATGTAAGCAGGAACTCTGACATAGCTCCCAACTGTCTCTGATTTCGAGGGACTGTCCCTCATTCTGAACAATCTCCCTCTGTCCCTCATTCCACCTCATTTGTCCCTCATTTTGGTCTGATCTATATACTTGTATATAAAATGCACTATTTATCTTTCAAAAAGTGCTAAACCTTTCATCCAGTTTTTAAATTGCTGCATTTCTAAATTCCAAAGGCCAGTATAAAGGAATAGTAGTGGTAAAAAAACACTCATGGGTTTAACCAAAAATTCTTTTTTTTGTACAATTCTCCTTTAAGGGGGAGTGGCAGGGGGCGTGTCCTATGCCTACATACTTTTGCTAATATGTGTCCCTCATTCCCATCTCAGAAAGTTGGGAGGTATGCTTTGATGGGGACCCTGATGTAAGTGGGGACTCTGATGGTGTCCCTAATGTTAGTGTTGCACCCTCTACCTTAGGTAGGTAGGTGCTAGGGTAGTGAGTTTGTTTTGTACTGTCAGCGCAGGTAAATTTAGGCAGGCCTATGCTGTGAGCTAGGCCTGTTTGTTTTGATCTGGGGGGCAGGGGAGTGGTTTAGTGAAGCAGCAGGTGTCTGACATGTGCTTCAGCTCTTGGGCACCTCCTCTGGTTTTCAGAAGGTTCTGGAGTGTACGTGGGAGCCCTGACCAATCCCCAATTAGGATTGGCAGGGGGCAGGCCTCCTATATATACCCATGGTCAGCCTGTTGTGGGATAAGTTATCAGGTGGAAGAACTGAATGATGAAGTGTTAGACTGTCGTGGTCTGAGAGAACCCCCTTTCTGGGGGGGTTGAACCCAGGGGCCTGGAGCTCGGGAGCTAGGAGGGAGCCTTTCTCTACACGGTCATTGAGAGGTGTCCTGGAACAGGAGCAGGAAAGAGGACAGTTGGGAGAACGCCCAGGAAAGTCATTCAGGAGGGATCCATGCTGGGGTCGGTGACTGAGAAACACAGTGAGAAGCTCTGGGATAGAAATGCCAGGAGTTGGATGTGGAGCCAGAGGGAGAGACTGTTGTGTTGTTTTGGAGTCGTTGCAGCCACAAGGGCTGGCAGGATTTGCATCGGACATGCTGGGATCAGTAGTCCACCAAGTGTCAGTAAGCACATTTATTCTTCTATACTAAAACGTTTGCTATCATAAAGAGGACTGTAGACCCCTGCCTGTAATGGGCTATTAGGAAAACGTAAGGACTTATTCAGAGTGAGGCCTAGCCATGTGCTAATGGAGACAGGAACCTAGATTTGGACAGTGAAGTGAAGCAAGTGCTCTCAAGTAGTGTGCTGGAAAAGATGTGCAGAGAAAGAGACTGTCAGATCTAGACTCAACCAACATTGATTTCATTGAGAAGTATTCATTATCTGGACATCCCGTGTCCCTTTTCCCCATCCAAGTTTAATCCCCTAAGAAAAACAACAAAAACAAGCAGGACACTGTTCATTGTCTGGGAAAGTGTGCCAAAATGGATGTCTGACCAGCAGGGTCAAATGTGTGGATGCTGAAACATGTAGTGACCCCGCAGGGGCACCGCTACATTAGAAGGAATTCTGATGGGGACCCTGATATAGACGGGAACTCTGATGGTAACCCTGATGTAAGTGGGGACTCTGATGGGGACCCTAATATTAGAAGGAATTCCGATGGGGACCCTGATGTAAGCAGGAACTCTGATGGGGACCCTGATATAGACAGGAACTCGGATTGTGACCCTGATGTAAGTGGGGAATCTGATGTAAGTAGGAACTCTGATGGTGACCCTGATGTAAGTGTGGAATCTGATGTAAGTAGGAACTCTGATGGGGACCCTGATGTAAGGCGGGGCTCTGATGGGGACCCTGATGTAAGGGGGGCTCTGATGGGGATCTTGATGTAAGGGGGAACTCTGATGTGGACCCTGGTGTAAGTGGGAACTTTGACGGGAACCCTGATGTAAGGCAGGGCTCTGATGGGGACCCTGATTTAAGCAGGAAATCTGATGGGTCCCTGATGTATAAGGGCACTCTGATGGGGGACCTGTTGTAAGGGGCCTCTGATGGCGACTCTGATAGGGATTGTTTTGGAAGGGGCAGCAGCTGTATTGTCTTTCCATTTTCTAAACCCTAACTGGATGCCATTTAGTTTGCCAAAGCACTTTTGGGGGAATTAACAAAGGTTGGCATATTTCTATAGGCACAATAATAGCGTGACACATCAGTTTGTTAAATTGTTGCATGATCGTGGTGGCGCTGTGCATCCATACACATCCAGCTTTTTTCTCTCTCCTGCAGGGCCGCTCTTCATTGTCCTCCACACTATAGTATTCATGTCAATGTGGTAAAGATGCACATTTTGGAAAAAAATGTAGAATATTGGCAAGTACTTATTTTGTGGTGCATGCTATAGAGTGGATCCTCATGACAAATGGAAAGAACAATTCATCCTCTTCCATCCATTCTCCTCCTGGCTTCTAACATGTTTGCAACTTCAATTTATTTTTTTTTTTTACAAGAAGTGGGTACCTTTTACAGGTACCCATTCCCACTTTCTCATTTATCAAATAGGTGAAAATGAGGTGAATTTGGCATGTCCACCCACCACCTCCTGGGACATGTCATCCATCCCAGGAGGCTCCAGGACCAGTCACACTACCTTGCCTCATGCATGTGCAGTAGGGAGCCAGCTGTGAGATATCTGGAGACACACAGCCAGCTCCCTAATGTAAGCTGATGGTGCCGGAGAGCTGAAGCCGGATGAAGAATTGGCCATGGGGAAGACAACGGTGGAGTCTGTAGACCAGCCATTCTCAACCAGGGTTCCTCCTTGGTTGGCTAGGGGTTCCTTGAGTTGTGGCTAAATGACCTCCCATCTGATGGGAACTTCATAGTTCCAGGTCCAACACCACTTGGCAGAGCCAGTAAAGATGACATTCTTATCACCACTGCAGGTGGAGCATTTCTCCCACTGACCCCCATCTGTGTAAGGGGTGCTTTTCCAAAAACTCCTGATAGACTAATCCCTGGGGGTTCCCTGAGACCTGAATATTATTTCAAGGGTTCCTTTGGGGTAGAAACGTTGAGAACGGCGGCTGTAGACTGTTAAGTATCTGTACTCTGGACTGCTAAGTATGTGTTTTTGCTGACTTTTACATTTCTATAAACAGCGTAATGTTCCTCTTTAAAAAAAAAAAAAGGTCGTATATCACTTTAACATCATTTGGCGCAACAAAAGAATTTGCATAACTGAATTGTTAATTTGGTGCAGGGAAAATGCACCAAAATTTACACAAAAAAACCCCATTTTATTTTGCTTTGTTAATCCCCCCAATGTAGCACCAACTACCATATAAAATGCATAAAGTAATAAAAATAAAATAATAATACAGGAAACTTAATGCACGCTAACCCAATATTGCACAGATTACCTATAGATAAAGAAACCACAATCTCAGTGCTACAAAAATTACTTTGCACTATATAGTCAAAATTATTGGGACACCAGCCTTTACACGCACGGGCGTCCCAATACTTTTGTCAATATAGTGTACTGTATATCTACACATTTAAAGTGAATGTATCGACAATCTCAGTGCTGTAAATGATTACACAATTTCTGCATCTATACATCAATCTGTATAGTGTCCACTTATGCACAAGCAGTAAATTAGTGTCATTCCGCCCCTACATTCGCCACCACAACCTCAGTGATTCAATGTGTATACCAGTTTATACAATCCAATAGTCGGTGTGCTCTTCCACCAGTAATGGCCCTGGTCAATACCAGATTTGCACCACATTTCGCTCTAAAGTTTATTAGTGCTCCACCTCTATGTGAATTGCACACTCACCTCTATTGCTGACCCATATAGTGTATATGTTTTATGTGCTTTATCCTCTATCATATATTAACTATAATCTCTGCATGTATGTAGGTTCCTGGACTCAGACCAACATACTGTATGTGTGGCCCCTTTAAGAGATTGACCCCAATCACAGTAGCTGGAAATGGTGCTCAGATAAAGATAAAGAACCATCAATAGTGTACTGTATTACCATTTAAAATTAAAATTCCTTCTTTATTCTTTAGAATTGCACTCACCTATAAAAAAAAAATCACTTAGGCAGTGTTATTACACATTCGAAAAAAAAAGGACAGTTGTTCCTGTCACCGAACTTCCGGTCTCCATTAACATAGGAAATTATGTCACCTGGCTCCGCCTGACGCGTTGCGTGACTGATCACGTGACTTCTTCAGGGATCTACACTTTAGGGAGAGCAGCGCTACACTATCTATCACTGTAATCTTTGGACAATATAGGAACATATTAAAGTTGTTGCATCAAATCGTAATACATATTCACATTTGGTAGATTTAGAATTGGCAGCGCAGGAGTAGTATAACACTTAATATAAACCCCCTCATGTGTCATAAACAATTGCCATGATTTTTGTTCCCAGAAAATACTGTTCCTTTGGGTTTTTTTCTGCTTTTCCAAGCTGCTGATCTTCTCCAGTTTATTCATGTCCATATGTGTTAGTTGCCTATCAATGCTCTGGACCGGCCTCTTTATAGTGGCAACGTGCCTGAGCAATGTATGCCAGCCTGGCTGTTTGTAGTGTCTACCTGAGATGCACATGGCAGGGTGAAAACGCAGAAGCACAATTGGTAGACAGTTGTCACCCTGCAATTGGAGATACGTGAATAAAATGATTCTAAAGGTTGGAATAAAAAAAAAATATATATATTATACCTGCCGGCTCCGTGCAATGATTTTTGAGTCCCCCGCTGGTGGCCCTGGTTCTCCCTCCTGCTGAGTGCCATTGTCCATCCACCTCACCCCCCCCTCCCCCGCTTTCTCCTCATTGGCTCACTGGCTGTGATTGACAACAGCAGGAGCCAATGGCTCCTGCTATTGTGTGAGCCAATAAGGAGAGAGAGAGACATGGGAGAGCCACTGCTCTCATGCACATCGCTGGATTTAGATGGGGCTCGTGTAATTATTAGGGGGGGGGCTGTGGGGGCTGCACCCAGAATGTTTTTTACCTTAAAGTGGTTGTAAAGGCAAACTTTTTTTACCTTCATGCATTCTATGCATGAAGGTAAAAAACATTCTGTGTGCGGCAGCCCCCCAGCCCCCACTAATACTTACCTGAGCCCGCTCTCAATCCAGCAATGTCCACGCGAACCTTGCCTCGCCAGGGATTGGCACTCCTAATTGGCTTTTGGCAGCAGCAGGAGCCATTGACCCCCCCCCGCTGCTGTCAATCACAGCCAGTGAGCCAATCAGAAGACGGAGGGGGCAGGGCCGAGCCACAGCTCCGTGTGTGAATGGACACACAGAGCCGTGGCTGGGGAGCGCGCCTGCTTGGATGCCCCCCAGAGCAAGCTGTTTGCTCTGCGGGCACCTGGCAGGAGGGAGGAGCCAGGAGTGCCGGCGTAAGAACAGAGAAGAGGAGGATCCGGACTGCTCTGTGCAAAACCATTACACAGAGCAGGTAAGTATAACATAAAAAATATATAAAACAGTGAATGGCGCTCTGTAAGATCAGTGAACAATCATGATATAAGCTAACCCTTTAAAAGTGAACAAATCCCCAAATGCTGCAAAAAATATATATTAAAGGATGAGTCGTTAGTAATGTCCAGTGAATCAAATTAATACAACTACAAAATAAATAGCAAGCTAAAAGTTCATAATGATGAATCCCAACACCAAGTAATGATGCTCAAATTAGTTTTCTAGTTCTGCACCACGAGTGCTCAATAGATCGAGATGAAACTAGGATAGGACATAGAGACATGAGACATAGAGTCTCATAGTGTAGTAATTTTAATGGATAAAAATATATGACAACAGCAAATGGCGATTGCGCTCACATGTTACAGTGCCTAACCGGGCACCAGGTGTAATCAGCATATGCAAGCCTTCTAGTCCTAGAGGGATAGCGTGGAGTCCACGTCTCACCTAAGGGCAGAGCCTAGATTGAATGAGGGGGAAGGACCTGAAATAGCTGCTCCTCTGCTCCGACATATGTTTCGTCGTATTGGCGTCTTCAGGAAGTAACGTCACACCGCTCCTAGCTTAATTAAAAGTGAATGAAGGCTGCTATTGGTGGAACTCCTCCAAAATGAACAGTACCATCTAGTGATCAATAGCAAAAAGGGTGGCCAAACATGATAAAGAAATTGGATGCGTGCGATAAAGCCTATAATGAAAACATCACAGAGCTTATAATGAAACCATCGCAGAACAGCACCATCCACGCTATCCCTCTAGGCCTAGCTGGCTTGCATATGCTGATTACACCTGGTGCCCGGTTCGGCACTGTAACATGTGAGTGCAATCGCCATTTGTTGTCATATATTTTTATCCATTAAAATTACTACACTATGAGACCTTTCTCTATGGCTCTTGTGGAGTCATTTTTCCTATCCTAGTTTCATCTTGATGTTCCAGTGGAACAGAACTGTGCTGTTAGTGGAATCTGCTGTTATTCCAGAAGCGCTGTTTGACCTTCCTGTAAAAGGGGGTCAAAATTTTCTGGTGAGTGGCCATCCATCTATTGAGCACTCGTGGTGAAGAACTAGAAAACTAATTTGAACATCATTACTTGGGTTTGGGATTCATCATTATGGACTTTTACTGGACATTACTAACGCCTCATCCTTTAATATATTTTTTTGCAGGTAAGTATAACATGTTTGTTATTAACCACTTCAGCCCCGGAAGGATTTGCCCCCTTCCTGACCAGGGCATTTTTTGCGATACGGCACTGCGTCGCTTTAACTGACAATTGCGCGGTCATGCAACTTTGTACCCAAACAAAATTGATGTCCTTTTTTCCCCACAAATAGAGCTTTTTTTTTGGTGGCATTTGATCACCTCTGTGGTTTTTATTTTTTGCGCTATAAACAAAAAAGAGCCACATTTTTGAAAAAAACACAATATTTTGTACTTTTTGCTATAATAAATATCCCAAATTTTAAAAAAAATAATAATGTCTTCATCAGTTTAGGCCGATATGTATTCTTCTACATATTTTTGGTTAAAAAAAAAAAATTGCAAAAAGCGTATTATTATTATTATTATAATACAGGATTTATATAGCGCCAACAGTTTATGCAGCTGTTTACAATATAAAAGGGAGACAACACAGGTATAATACAATAAAATTCAAGAGGATTAAGAGGGCCCTGCTCAGAAGAGCTTACAATCTAATAGGGTGGGGCAGGTGGTACAAAAAGTTGTAATTGTGGGGAATGAGCTGATGGAAGGGGTAAAAGATTAGATGGAGACTTGATAGGCTTCCCTGAAGAGATGAGTTTTCAGGGATCACCTGAAGGTAGCAAGAGTAGGGGATAGCCGGACAGGTGGAGGTAGCGAGTTCCAGAGGATGGGAGAGGCTCTGGAGAAATCCTGGAGACGATCATGGGAGGAGGAGACGAGAGAGCTTGAGATTAGGAGGCCTTGAGAAGAGTGGAGGGGACAGTTTGGGTGATATTTAGAGACAAGATTGGTGATGTAGCTCAGGGCAGAGTTGTGAATGGCTTTGTATGTTGTGGTTAGTATTTTGAATTTAATTTGCTGGGTGATTGGGAGCCAGTGTAGGGATTGGAGGAGAGGGGTGGCAGACACTGAGTGGTTGGTAAGGTGGATAAGTCTGGCAGCAGCATTCATGATAGACTGAAGAGGGGATAGCCTATGGAGAGGCAGGCCAATGAGAATTGAGTTGCAATAGTCAAGGTGAGAGATAACAAGGGAGTGAATGAGGAGCTTGGTGGTTTCACCATTCAACACATTCAAATCTTCCATTTGTATTAATGACTTTTATGTTTCACGTGGGAAATGATCTACTGACTCGGCCATTTCTATTCTGCATTTGATTAACCATTTGCAGTATAAATAGCTGTTCATAGATTCATACATTATTTTTCACGGATCTTTTATTGGGATCTGTTGTGGCTTTGTCAAGTCGCAGAAAATACGCAGTAATATTTGATGACCCAATTTTAAATCTTCGTGAGGGACCCTCATCCCTTGATACCTGGGTGATGTAAAACGTTGGATATGTGTATATATTACAATATACAAACAGTGCCCAGCATAAATGAGTTCACCCCTTTTGAAAAGTAAGATTTTAATCAATATCTCAATCAACAATTTCCAAAATTTTGGCAAAACTGAGTTTTATAGAACATTTGTTTCCTCCAGGTACTCCGGTTTCCTCCCACACTCCAAAGACATGCTGGTAGGTTAATTGGCTTCTGTCCAAAATTGGCCCTAGTATATGAATGGGGACCTTGGATTGAGGGTAGGGATTGATGTGAGTGTGCGATGTTCAGGGTTAGGGACAAGGGTCAGGGTTGTAGACCCACACTCACTCAGGTTGAACTGGATGGACTGGTGTCTTTATTCAACCTTACTAACTATGTAACTATGTAACTATTTATTAAATTTTAGGCAAATTTTAGAGATGTTACGGAGGTGAATTCTACAAACTTTTGACAATGATTGGACTTGAGGCTGAAATGACAAGTCAGAGTCTAGGATTACACCTAGTACCCTGGCGTGAGGGGATGGACTGATGGTTGCATTGTTGATTTTGATGGAAAAGTCATGGAGGGGGACACGGGCGGGGGGAATATTAATATCTCAGTTTTAGAGAGATTTAGTTTAAGAAAATGGTGCGACATCCATGCTGATATGTCAGTTAGTAAGTTAGTAATGCGAGAGGAGACTGAAGGAGTGAGGTGAGGAGCAGACAGATAGGTTTGTGTGTCATCAGCATATAAGTGGTATTGGAAGCCATGGGCGGTTATCAAGTGACCAAGGGAGGAGGTGAAGATAAGGAAGAGAAGGGGTCCAAGAACAGAGCCTTGGGGGACCCCCACAGAAAGGGGCAATGGAGAGGAGGAGACAGAGTTGTAAGTAACACTGAAGGAGCGCTGTGATAAGTAGGCAGAGAACCAGGATAGAGCAGAATCTTTGAGGCCAAGGGAATGTAGTTTATTGAGAAAGAGTGGGTGGTTAACAGTATCAAAGTCCGCAGAGAGGTCACGTAGTAGGAGTATGGAGTACTGGCTGTTGGTTTTAGCAGTTGGTAAATCGTTAGTGAGTTTTAGTAAGGCAGTTTCCGTGGAGTGCTGCAAGCGAAAGCCAGACTGTTAGGGGTCAAGAAGGTTATTTTCACTGAGGTAGGAGCTAAGATGGTTGTAGACTAAGCATTTTAGAAGTTTAGAGGTGAATGGGAGTAATGAGATGGGTCTTAAGTTGTTCAGGTCGGTAGGGTCCAGTGAGGGCTTTTTAAGAATGGGAGTGATCTGCGCATGTTTCAGAGAGGAGGGGAAGGTGCCACTAGAGGGGGAGAGATTTAAGATGTGAGTGAGGGAGCATAGGATAGAAGAAGTGGGTGACCGTATTAGTTGTGAGGGAACAGGATCCAAGAGACAATTGGTTAGGTGGGCATCTGAGAAAATTTTTGTAACCTCTTCAGTAGTAGCCAATTAAAAAGAGGAGAGTGTTGAATGTGCTGTTAGGCAAGGTATGTTGGGTGGGGAAGATATACACACAGTGGAGGTGTCCTCACAAATTGCATCAATCTTGTCTTTGAAGTGATTGGCAATCTCTTGGGCAGTGAGTGAGTTAGTGTGTAGAGGGGGTGGGGGATGAAGCAGAGAGTTAAAGGGTTTGTAAAGGTTTATGTTTTTTCACCTTAATGCATCCTACGGAGTCATTGGCTCCCGCTGCTATCAATCAAATCCAATAACGCGGCCGCCGGGGGGGCGGGACCGAGACATACACTCTGTGTCTATGGATGCAGAGTGTATGAGATGGGAGCGCGCCCGCAAGGTAACCCCCTCGGGAGAGAGCTTCCCGAGGGGGTTAGCATTTGCGGGGAGGAGCCGAGAAAACCGCCGTGGGACCACAGAACAGAAGGATCGGGGCCACTCTGTGCAAAACGAGCTGCACAGTGGAGGTAAGTATGACATGTTTGTTATTTTAAAAAAATAAAAAATGAACCTTTACAACCCCTTTAAAGGTTGAGAAGATCCAATGGGGACTGGATGACAAGGTATTAATAAGAGAGACAAAGTAGGCTTGTTTGGCAGCATGGAGGCAGGAATTGTATTTTAGAAGGGCAGATTTATATAGGTTGAAGTCTTGCAGGCATTTGGTTTTACGCCACAGTCGTTTAAGAGCACGGCAATGTCTCTTGAGATTTCTAGTGTTGTCAGTTTGCCAGGGTTGTAAAGGTCAGGGCCTGATTCTGCGTGTGGTTAGAGGAGCAAGTGCATCTAGTGATGATGAGAGTGAACTGTTGTAGACAGAGGTGGCCAGGTCAGGACAGTACAGGGGAGAGATTATGTCATATAGGTGGTCAGTAGCAGAATAGAGAAGAGAAGGGTTAAAGTGGCGAAGGTTCCTACAAATAATTGTTTGCTGCTTGGAGGGATGGGTGGTTGGAGGCAAGAATACAGTGAAACTGATCAGTGAGAGGAAAGGGGGTGTTGGTGAGGTTGCCAGGATTGCAGAGATGGGAGAATACAAGGTCAAGGGTATTACCATTGGAGTGAGTGAAAGTATGTGTCCGTTGGGTTAGGTCAAAAGATGAGGTTAAGTTAGGAAGTTGAGCTGTAGTTGGGCTGCTAACATTGACAGGAATGTTGATGTCACCAAGA
This sequence comes from Lithobates clamitans, assembly GCA_037952925.1. Lineage (NCBI taxonomy): Eukaryota > Metazoa > Chordata > Amphibia > Anura > Ranidae > Lithobates > Lithobates clamitans. The sequence goes on from JBBGZY010002458.1 coordinate 91,584, forward strand.
ATAATGGTGGGTATTTCAGAGGACAGAAAGTAGGGTAGCCAGGCAGCAAAGTCATCAAGAAAGCGCGATACCAATCCAGGAGGCCGATAAATTGCTGCAATCCTCCAAGAATTGGGAGAAAACAGACGAATACTGTGCATCTCGAAAGAAGAGAGGGGTAGAGAGGGAGGGATAGGAAGGAATTGGAAGGTGCTTTGTGGGGATAGAAGGAATCCAACTCCACCTCCTTTCTGTCCGTTGGATCTGGGGGAGTGAGTCCAATGGAGGCCACCATAGGAGAGGGCAGCCGGAGAAGCAGAGTCAAAAATTTGAAGCCAGGTTTCGGTTATGGTGAGTATGTTAAAGCCATGAGAGATGAAGAGGTCATCTCCAGATGTTAGCTTGTTACAGATGGAGTGGGCGTTCCAAAGGGCGCATGAGATTGGTGGACTGCTTTGAGGAAGCAGGGGGATAGAAATTAAACCGAGTGGATTGCTGTGGTTGCCAGAGGAGGAGGGGTATTGCATATGTGGCTTGCAGTTGGAAAATGATTAGGAGAAATGTCACCTGAGACTAGGAGAAGGAGGAGGGTGAGGAAGGCAAGATGGGAGCGGGAAGTGCATGAGTGCACGTGTCTAGTGGCTCTGGTGTTTATGTCAGCATGTGGGTGCAGCAAATGCAGGAGATGACGGGTGCAGTAGTAGGGAGAGGGTAGGAGTGAGGGTGATATGTGCATTCTGCAGGGTAGAGAGGAGGGGTAGAGTAAAGATAATTTGAGGACAGAAGACACTGATGTGAGAAGGAAGAGAAGAAGGAGCATGATAATGGATAGAGAGTGGGAATCTGACTTCATATTACAATAAATGTCAAATGCTGGTTTGCTTTTCGTCTTTCAGAGTGGAGCAGAGTTCTTGTATCTTCATCCAGCTTTAGTTATCCTGCTTTCGTTAAACTGCGGCTGTGAAACTGCGCATCACTCGTAATGTCTGCGCCACCCCATAGACTGCTTTAAATTCATAGGGAGTGTAAGCAGGTATGCATTTCTCAATTGGTCATTATAGGGTCTGATTTGAGACACCTGAATATGGGAGAAGAGATGGCCAATACCAGACCAGCTACAGACACAGGCTAGGGTCGTAAAGCTAATTACCTCTCTTGATCACTCAAGCCAAATGGGGTTGAGAATCAATCACCAGTAATGTTGCTATTGCAGTGTGTTTGTTATAGATCTAGCATTAAATTTAAAAGTTTAAAGATATGGCAGCAGAAGACATTTACCAAAAATGATACAGCAATGTAAGATAGTTCAGCAGAGTAGAGTTTACAGTTCATATATTGATTCGTTTGTGCAAAAGTTATAGCGTCTTCCAAATAGGGACTAGATTTATGGCATTTTTATTTTTTTTATTTACTGGTAATGGCGGTGATCAGCGATTTTTATCATGACTGCGACATTGCGGCGGACAGATCAGAAACATTTGACACTTTTTTTTAGGACCAGTGACGTTTATACAGCGATCAGAGCTAAAAATAGCCACGGATTACTGTATAAATGTCATTGGCAGGGAAGGGGTTAACACTAGGGGGCGATCAAGGGGTTAACTGTGTTCCCTAGGTGTGTTCTAACTGTGGGGGGGATGGGACTGACTAAGGGAGGAGACCAATTGGTGTTCATACTTAGTAGGAACACACGATCTGTCTCCTCTCCCCTGAGAGAACCGGGATTTGTGTGTTTACACACACAGATCCCGGTTCTCGCTCTGTCACGAGCGATCGCGGGTGCACGGCGGGCATCGTGCCCGCCGGGCGCGTGCATTGGCTCTGGGGGACATGCTGGCCTGCGTCTGCACCTGCTAAAGCGTCTTAAAGAGCCGACATACAGCTACGACAGCTTGCGCAGGGGAGCCAACCTGCTGCAGTATAACGGCGGCGGCTGGTCAGGAAGGGGTTAAAAAAACAAACAAGGCTTTAATATCATTTTAATGCATAGAATTCATTGAGGAAAAGAACCTTCTGTCTTTAGATCCACTTTAAGGATGTTTATAGTAGGATAACCAGGTATTATTTGTATAGAATTAGAGAATTAGAGTTGTTTAGAATTCAAAAGTTTAAAAACAAATGAACACTTCCAACAGTTAAGTGTTTTTACTTCACATTTTAGGGTTCCTTCATACCAGGTGGGTTGAGGCTGCCCTGGGCAGGTTTGGCCAAAACAGTCCCACCAAAAGACAAATGAAAATGCGTGTTTTCTATGAGGACAGTTCGCCGGTAAAAAAAGTACTTTACTTATTTTCAGCACAATTGATTATGACGTGACTGAGCCACCACATCTCAACACCACTGCACTGCATAGAAATGTACTGAAATGTCACTGTTGAGATTTCAATACGGTATGTGACATTTCAACAAAGTTCTGTAAAATTGCTGATGAGAACTGTGGAGGGCTGTCATTTGGTGACGATTGTCAGGTTAGGGTCATCAGGTTTTTTCAGGTTTTTTCTTCAGCGGAAACAAGAATACCTTATTACCTATGTATTGGAAGCAAAAGTCTATACCGAACTTAGCTCAATGGTTACGAAAAATAGATGATATATGTTATAAAGAAGAATTTAGGTACAATACCATGGGTATGGCTGACAAACATTTAAAGATATGCGCATGTTGGTTTGACTTTAAAACCACTTTGTTATATTATAATACGATATTAGATCCCTGATATCACAGTATTCTAATGATATATAGTTGTTACAAGATTTAATATATATTATTTCGATAGATATGGTGCAATAGAATTTCAATATTCTTTTTATTTGTGATCCCAGGTCTGGAATTAGTTGCAGTGCAGTGGCATTTACCCCCCCCCCCCTTTTTTTTCTCCCTTCCTTCTTGCTTATTCCTATTCTTTTCCCTTCTAATGCTGTGGATTTCTCGTCGGAGAAAGATATGACGGCTTTTCCGATGGGATTCCGCTCAAGTTTGCCTTGCACACACACGTTCACGCAAAAGTTCGCTGCAATTACAACAGTCAAGAACGCGGTGACGTTCAATGCTTCCGAGCACGCGTCGAATTGTTTCCGAGCACGCGTAGGGATTTTGCGTGTTGGAATTGCATACAGACGATCGCATTTTCGGATAGAAACTTTACCCGACCGAAAAATTGAGAACCTGCTCTCAATCTTTTGCTGGCCGGAATCCTGCCAGTAAAAGACCGATGGAGCATACACACGGTCGCATTTTCTGATGAAAAACTCTCATCGGTTTTTTGCGGGCCGAAATTCCAATTGTGTGTACGTGGCATTACCCTTGTTTTTGTTGTTTTGGTAAAAATGAAAAATTGCTCTACACAAGCAGAGATATTAATATTTAAATAATATATTTGTTGTTTGTTTGATTTGTTCCACTTTTTATTTCCCTTTTTGTAAGAGCTAAAATGCCAGGTTATATTTTTCTGTTCTTTTTGTATTGGTGTTTGCAATAAAAAGATACACACCTAAGACATGAAGTGTGTTACTGGAGGATCATCTGGTGAGAATAAAGGAAAAAAGGCTAAGAAAAAACGAATGCAGACACCTCATCTAAGGATGGGTATGCTGCAAAATATTACATTTCAGTTCTTTTTGTTTAGATACATTTTAAGCACTTGCAAACCGCCGCACACACATATACGTCGGCAGAATGGCTCATACAGGCAAATGGGCGTAACTGTACGTCCCTTTGAATTTGCCACCTTGCGGGCGCGCCCATGCCGCGGGAGCGCGCCCGCGGGTCACGCAAACTCGATGTTCGCAGGCGGCCCATGATCAAGAGACCGAGAGGGGAGATGTCTATGTAAACAAGGCATTTCCCTGTTCTTCCTAGTGACATGACAGAGATCTACTGCTCCCTGTCATCGGGAGCAGTGATCGCTGTCATGTCAGTGGTAGCCCATCCCCCCCACAGTTAGAATCACTCCCTGGGACACACTTAGCCCCTTGATTGCCCCCTAGTGTTAACCCCTTCCCTGCCAGTGTCATTTATACAGTAATCAGTGGCTATTTATAGCACTGATCGCTGTAAAAATGACAATGGTCCCAAAATAGTGTCAAAAGTGTCCCGATAAAAATCGTCGTCATTACTAGTAAAAAAAAAAAATTAATAAAAAAAATGCCATAAACCTATCCCCTATTTTGTAGACGCTATAACGTTTGCGCAAACCAATCAATATACGCTTATTGCGATTTTTTTACCAAAAATATGTGGAAGAATACATATCGGTCTAAACTGAGTAAAAATTTTGGGGGTTTTTTATATATTTTTTGAGGATATTTAATATAGCAAAAAGTAAAAAATATTGCTTTTTTTCAAAAAAAAAATCATCACGCTTTTTTTATTTATAGCGCAAAAAATAAAAATCGCAGAGGTGATTAAATACCATCAAAAGAAAGCTCTATTTGTGAGAAAAAAAGGATGTCAATTTTGTTTGGGTACAACGTCGCGCGTCCGCGCAATTGTCAGCTAAAGTGACGCAGTGCTGAATCGCAAAAAATGCTCTGGTTAGGAAGGGGGTAAATCCTTCGGGGCTGATGTGGTTAAGCTAGTTGGAATGATTTTTTTTTTTTTGCTCAGATGTGAAAAATTTTCTCCTTTTAATGATGGGAGAAATTGCAAAATAATTAATTTCCTAATGCTCTTGGATTATAATTATATTGATAGAGATTTGCCTCGCTAATATGCTATTTGGATGTTTTTTTTCCTGTGTAAAATAAAGGTTAAATGAATTAGTGAGCATTGCTGATTAATTTGAGAGCGTTTGTATTGACAATAATTACCGCTTGCTAAACAAAAATTACAATTTTAGCCTTTTCCAAGATGATCCTAATAACTGACTCCATTAATATGAACACGATTTGAATTATTTTGTCTAGCCTTGCTCAATACATGCTTGCACTGAAATGTCAGCCTCCTTCCTTCTTGTGTGTTTTCACATTCACATGCACGGAACATTTATGTTACCCTTGCAGCACCTTTATCCTTTGAGGCAATAGTTGCGTCAAAGACCAATAGGCTTAAAAAAAAACCTACAATGTGGATGCTGATACCAAAAAGCAAGCAAAAGGCTGGACTAAAAATTAATATGCTGTTGGCTGCAGCTTGTCATGGACAGAGATCAGTATCTACTGAGGAAAGGTCAGTCCAGGTGATTGCACGAGCGTACCTGAAGAGTGCTGAAGACATGGGGCTCACAAGGGTCTTGCTGGAGACACGGGATGTATAGTGGTGCACTGGAGACATGGGGTGCACAGGGGTAGGCTGGCACCCTGAGGCGCAGAAGGCATGGAGAATATGGAGCAAACAAGAGGTAGGGGTAGACAGGGATGCACAGAGAAGCTCTGGAGAGGCTGAGACACAGGGGTCATGGGACATACTGGATGCAAGGAAAATTGTAGTAGCATGGTTGTCTTTGCTTTATCATTGGGTTGAACTAGATGGACTTGTGTCTTTTTTAACCTGACTAACTATAAAGTAACAAATTGCTTGAACACCAAGTCATGCAGTTCCTGGGCCTTTAAGCAAGCACCAATCAGGAGAACTGTCCTCTGATTGGCCACAGTGCTGACGCTCTGGGTTAAACAGAAGAGAAGATCCTTTACAGGATTCCCCCACCTATCAAGGTCCTGGTTTTAATAGAAAGTGGCCATTGGTCCAGAAAGGGGAGCTGAAACATCAGGAGGCTCAGATCCTTTCTTCAGGGTGGAAGCACTTCTAGTCAATTCGATTCTCTAATTTTACGTTCGTAATCTTGGAGTCCAGGATTTGGTGAACCTCATATTCTTGGAATGGAGTGTCTAAAGACGAAGGACAAGAAAACGTATTCATGACCAAAGGTTAAAACAAGGAAATGAATAAGATTTTTTACTGAAACGCGTAAGCTGCTGTAACTTGCACACTGTACCCTTTATCAATAAAGTACTTTTATTGGGAGTGAGTTGCCCGAGTGAGTTGCCAGCTCTTCATCTTACACTCTCATTAAAGCAAGGAAACATGAAAAAAATGTAGTAGCTTGAGATGGAGATGGATACTGTAGCAGACTGAATTCATCTTTTTGGTGACTAGAATGGTCTAAAAAAAATGTGGGGCGAATTTCAAGATGAATATGTTTGGTGTCAAGTCAAACTTTGTCCCCAATTGAAGAAGCAGAGCTCTTTGAGGGAGCAGATCTGCAAATTTCTTGTGTCTGAGGGCACTATGCTGGCGTTGATTTTAAATCTGAAGCCGTATTTGGTTAAAGTCTTTCTGCATAGCACAGAGTGTGGGATTCTGGCATTTAGAACAAGGCATTAGAAAGAGAAGACATGGATACTTGCTGTAGACAATGAAGAATGGTATTGGCAATAACATGGTTATTGTTAGCATATTAAGCCCAAAGCAGGAGGGAAGCTCAGTCATCATTAATAAGTTGACAATAGCTCATAAATGTATTGTTCTCGCTAATAAATGACTCTCTGTTTGTCCATTGGTCTGAGGATGATAGGCTGAATATGAGAAGAACTTCAGGGAGATATCCAGTGATTTACAGAGGCTTTTCCAGAAGCAGGTAGTGAATTGGTTCTGTAGTCAGAAACAATGTATGTTGACATGCGGAGAAGTCTGAAGATTTCCTGGATGAAGATGGGCACCATTGCTGCAGTCGAGGGCAAAGAGAAGGAGAATGAAATGTACCATTGTAGAACAATGCTATGCCACTGCTAACAGAAAAGATTGGTAATATAATCCATGGTGCCATGGTTCTCTAAAATTGGGTAGCAGTAGAAGAGGACCTCCAGGTGCATGTGTCGCTGACTTGGTATGGCTGCAAATTGCAAAACTTTTGCATAGTCCTCTACATTCTTTTGAAGATTAGGCCATTAGTAAAATTGAGAAAGAAAAGTCAGCGTTATTTGGAAACTCACACATTATGTGGGCTCAATGTCGAAGTGTATTTCTTAGTTCTGGGGGCACTAGAGTCTTGCCAGAGGAATAGAAGATTCATGGATAGAGATCGTGGCCAAGTTATGAGTGGTTGGAACAATGACTTCTGGCTCACCAGCAGTCTGGAATATTGGGAGTTAAAGGAGCATGAGAGAGAGTCAGCCCTGGAGTTGGTGGCCTGGGATCTTGAAAGTGATCACAAAATCAAACTGAGAAAAAAACAAGGACCAACAAGAGCTTTCCTGCCATTTGCCTATGCCTACAGTGGGCCTGAAATAGGATGGCATAACTCCCACAGAAGATGCATTGACCTTGTTGCAGAAGGGTTTTGTGATGTGTGGACTAAATAGTGCAGAACCAGAATGGAGGGCTTGCTTCAAACAAGGAACGCTTTAACTGCATTGGGAGGCCAGTGTTTGGAGTTGGTATCTTTCCAAGTGAGAGCTCCAATAGAACAATAGGAACTTTGTAGTTGTTGATGAACTGCAGGTAATTTATGAATCCTATAAAGCACTGTGTAGCTTTGCAACTGCTGAGCAGGGGCCAATTGATGAAGGTAGCATTTTTTCAGGGTCCATGAAAAAAACTAACTTTGAAGACTATATAGCCCAAAAAGGCACAGCAGGGAGTTTTAAAAGACACTTCTTGGCCTTAGCATACAGTTCATTTTCATGGAGACATTGCAATACAGTACAGACATGATGTCTTTGTGTGAGCAGGTGCAGGAGAAAATTAGTACATCATCTAAGAAGGCAACAGTTTATTTTGTTGGCAAAGCGCTTATTGAATGTAGAGGTGTTACAAGAGCCAAATGGCTTCAAGGGGTACTCATGGAGACCGTCCTGGATATTAACTGCAGTTTTCAATTCATCTTCCTTAATGCAAATTAAGTTGTATTCAAATCGTAGTGTTAGGTACCTGGTAGGAGAGCCTGACTTTGTAGGAGAAGACCTCTCATACAACGCTGGTTCAGGAGCCACTGGAGTGGGGACAGTGGTCTCCTGAGCGCAGTGGGGTAGGAGTGCCTGTTGAGCTGAGTCTCTGATGCTGAAGAGGTGAGAGATCCCGCAGCGATGGCTGGACTGCAGATCAGGCGAGACTGGAAGCAGCAGACTGGAACACTTGAATGTGCAGAGGTCTCTGGAGCTGAAGATGAAGGTGCAACAGCAAGGACAACAGGAACAAGCAGGGTCAGACGATCCGGGTCAGCGAGGGTATGAGGCAGGCAAAGTACAGCAGGCAGAGGCAGAGTCGGTAGGCAGGCAGAGTTTGGCAATGGTATCAGGCAGGTAGCATAAGAATAGTCAGACAGGCCGGGTCGGATTGGAGCAGGACGGATGGTCGAACAAGCCGGGTCAGATAGGTAGCAAGCAATCAGATAACAAATACTAGAATCACGAAGCTGAGACGAAGCAGCAATGTGTCAAAGCACAGGGGGGCTTTTAAGGGTACTTTGGCGCCAAACTGGCGCTATCGCGAACGCGCGCACGCCCGTCCGCGCCCACGTGCACACGCGCGCGCGCCCAAGCGCCGCGAACCCGCGCGCGCCCTAGCGCCGCGCCGATGCCCGGGAACAACAGGTATTTGCTGAGCAGCGCGCAACGGCGCGCGCCGGCGCATAGGCGTACGCCGACGCCCCGGTTCGGTGCCAATGGTGCCCTGACATTGCCCCCCCCAAGGGGCAACCTCCGGGTGCCCAAAAGCCTTTTCTTCTCCGGATGACTAGAAAAATAGGCTTGCACTAAACGCCTGGCATGCACATTACAATCTGGTTCCCAAGAATTACTTTCTGGGCCGTAGCCCCTCCACTTAATTAGGAACTGGATCTGACCTTGTCTTTTCCTGCAATCGAGGATAGCCTCGACCTCAAATTCCTCGTTGCCATCAACCACAATGGGTTCAGGAGGTCTAGTTCCTCTACCGGGGAAGGGATCAGGTACAGCAGGCTTGAGCAATGACACATGAAACACGGGATGTATTTTGAGAGAGTCAGGTAAAGTCAGTTCATACGAAACTTCATTGATTTTTCTTTTGACCGGAAACGGTCCCATAAATCTAGGTGCCAACTTCTTAGAGGGACATGCTAGTTTAATGTTACTTGTAGATAGCCATACCTGATCACCAAGCTGAAGCTTCAACTCCCCTCTTCTCTTCCGGTCAAAGATCCTCTTGCTGTCCTCCTGAGCCTTGGATACTGCTTCCTGCAACATCTGGTTGTTATGGTTGATGAAGTCTACCGTACTCTGTACTGCCGGGACTGAGGACTCTGGAAGGAAATCAGGTAAAAAGGTTAGATGGAACCCATAATTGGCAAAAAAGGGGGATTGACCGGTGGCTGAGTGTTTGGCATTGTTGTAGGCAAATTCTGCCAGCGGCAGCAAGGATACCCAATCGTCCTGTGAAAAAGAGGTAAAACATCTGATGTACTGCTCAAGAGTCTGATTGGTCCTCTCAGTCTGACCGTTGGTCTGAGGGTGATAGGCCGAAGACAGAGCCAGTTTGATTTTTAAAGATTCACACAGAGCTCTCCAAAAACGTGAGGTAAATTGTACCCCCCTGTCAGAGGTTATGTTTACAGGAATTCCGTGGAGTCTAATGATTTCCTTAATGAAAATGTGAGCTGTTTCCATAGCTGACGGAGTTCCCTTTAATGGAAGAAAGTGGGCCATCTTGGTAAAACGGTCTACTATCACGAAAATAGCAGAACACCCTTCTGAACATGGGAGCTCCACAATAAAGTCCATGGATATCATCTTCCAGGGCCTATCGGGTACTGGCAAGGGTTTTAACAGACCCCAAGCTCTACTCCTGGATGTCTTATTCTGGGTACAGATAGGGCAAGATTTGACATATCTCTCACAAAAGTCCTTCAAATTGGGCCACCAGAAAGTACGCTGTACCAATTCCAGAGTTTTACGAACCCCAAAGTGACCTGCCAGTGGATGATCGTGAAGGAGTGCCAAGACCTTGACCCGAACCTCCTCAGGAACAAAAATTTGGCTACCTTTCCAGAACAGTCCGTCCTTGCTACTTAGGGTAAGGCCTGAGGGTCTGGTTGCTCCAGAAGATGCTTCCTTAATCTGAGAAAGGAGATCAGCTTGGATGAGCAAAAAATTGTTTGCAGGTAAAATGGTATCTGGAGCAGATAAATCCTTTGGGTTGTCATGCATTCGTGATAATGCGTCTGGTTTGACATTTCTTGAACCCGGCCGATACGTAATGTGGAAGGAAAAGCGTGAGAAAAACAGCGCCCAACGGGCTTGACGAGGTTTTAACCTTTTAGCGGATCGCAAATATTCTAAATTCTTGTGATCAGTATAAATTAGCACTGGATGCACAGTCCCCTCCAACAGGTACCTCCACTCCTCTAATGCAGTCTTGATGGCGAGAAGCTCCCGATCACCGACATCATAGTTTCTCTCCGCAGGGGAGAGTTTTCGGGAGAAGAATCCTACGGGATGCATAACATCCTTACTGCCCTTTCGTTGCGAGAGTATCGCACCGACCGCTATCTCAGAAGCGTCCACTTCTAGAATGAATGGCAAGGATGGTTCAGGGTGACTAAGAATAGGTGCTGAAGTAAAAAGTCTCTTAAGGTTCACAAAAGCCTCTTGGGCTAGGTGATTCCAGGAGAAACGGGTATTCTGCTTGGTCAGTTGTGTGATTGGTGCGATTATAGCAGAGAACCCCTTGATGAACTTTCTGTAAAAGTTTGCGAACCCGATGAATCGCTGAACCCCTTTTTTGTCCAGGGGTACCGGCCAGTCCAGAACGGCAGAAACCTTTTGTGGGTCCATCTTGATGCCAGTCGATGAGATAATCAAGCCCAGGAATTGGATGCTCTGTTTCTCAAATTCGCATTTTTCCGCCTTTGCATACAGCCTGTGTAAGCGGAGACGACCCAATACTTGACAAACATGTTTCCGATGGAGATCTAGGGATTCCGAAAAGATCAAAATATCGTAGATATGCGATCACAAACAGGTCTAAAAAGTCTCTAAGCACATCATTAATTAGGTGTTGAAAGGTTGCAGGGGCATTACAGAGTCCAAAAGGCATGACTAGATATTCATAATGCCCGAATCGGGTCCGAAAAGCTGTTTTCCACTCATGCCCAGCCCGAATGCGGATCAGATTGTAGGCCCCTCTTAGATCAAGTTTAGAAAAAATGACAGCAGTCCTTAATTTCTGGAATAGTTCGGGTATCAAGGGTAGGGGATACCGATTTTTAACCGTGATCTTATTCAATTCCCAGTAGTCAATACACGGGCGGAGAGATTTGTCCTTCTTGGTAACAAAGAATATTCCCGCTCCTGCTGGAGAAGTAGAATGACGAATAAATCCTTTGGCTAAGTTTTCATCAATGTATGCTTTCAACACTTCTTGTTTCTTTTCGGATAGGGGAAAGATGCGTCCAAAGGGAATTTCGGATCCTGGCAGCAACTCGATGGGGCAATCGTAGGGACGATGAGGTGGAAGAGAATCTGCCCCCTTTTTGCTGAAGACATCCATGTAGTCATGATAGTGTTTGGGAATGGCTTGACGATTTGTCTGGTCGGAGTCCACACAAAGCAGGGTAGCTTGGGGATCCGAGTCTTTCGCCAGACAGTGTTCCTGACAGTAGGATGACAGAAATTTTATTTCTCCAGATGCCCAATGGATGTGTGGATTGTGGGCCTGAAGCCAGGGAATGCCCAGGATAATGGGAAACATAGGGGAGGAGATGGCGTCAAGGGTCAGCAGTTCCTTGTGTTGAGAAGAAGTCGTAGCGGGTAATGGCAGGGTTTCTTGTGTCACTTGTCCGGATCTGATACGGGAGCCATCAGCAAGGAAGACAGAGAGTCTATGGGCTTTAGTCTGTAAAGGGATGTTGTGCAGGTTGGCAAAACTTAAGTCTATAAAGCAGCTGCATGCCCCGGAGTCAATAATTGCGTTGACTTGGAGTGTCTTTTCTTGAAGCTGTAATGAGAGAGGAATGGCAAGATGGGTAGAATTTGTGGATAAAGCAGAGAGACTGGTAGGTATAGGAGATGAACACTTACTCATTCTGATTGGGCAATTATGGACATAATGCCCGGTTCCTCCACAGTAGAGACACAGATTCAATTGTCGACGTCGGGCACGTTCTTCGGGGGTCAGGGCAGGTCGCATCAGACCTAGCTGCATTGGTTCGGAGGTATCTAATGTGGTATTGACTGGAGGTGGACTTGGCACAGGTAAGTAGCGGGATGCAGGAATCGGGGCACGTGGTGTCATCCAGGTCGGGCGGTTAGGTTGAACTGCTCGTTCAGATCGGCGTTCTCGGAGGCGACGATCGATCTGAATGGTTAGGGTGATCAAGGCCTCCAAGGTGTTTGGAATACCAACTCGAGCCAGTTCATCTTTTAGATTTTCAGACAGTCCAATGCGGAATTGATGACGCAGAGCCGCGTCGTTCCACTGGGTATCCGCGCTCCAACGTCTAAATTCAGCAACATAGTCCTCCGCAGGTTTGCGGCCTTGTTGGAGCGCGAGCAGAGCAGATTCAGCTGTGGCGGTCAGTTGAGGATCCTCATACAATTGTGCCATGGCTTCGAAGAAGGCAGATAAGGATTGGGTTGGAGCCGAGTCCCCTTCAAGTAAACGGTGTGCCCAGGTCTGTGGTTCCCCTTGGAGGAGGGAAATGACAAATCCAACTTTAGTGGCTTCCAATGAAAAGGTTCTGGGCTGTAAGGCAAAAAAGAGCTGGCAGGCATTGCGAAAACCTCGAAACTTAGACCGGTCTCCGGAGAACCTTTCAGGAGTGGGGACTCGTGGTTCAGGAGGGAGCATTACAACTGAAGGCCCTGGAACAGTCTGTGTTGGGGCGGCCGGTGAAGAGGAGGTTGAAGGATTAACCCCTGCAAGGTTCTGGACTTGTCCCTCCAGTCTGTTATAATTGTCCTGAAGAGCTTGCACTGCTTGGGTGAGGGCTGCCAGGTGTGTGCATATCTCCTTCAATGGAGAGGTATCTCCTGCAGGCTCAGACATGGCTGCTTCGTACTGTTAGGTACCTGGTAGGAGAGCCTGACTTTGTAGGAGAAGACCTCTCATACAACACTGGTTCAGGAGCCACTGGAGTGGGGACAGTGGTCTCCTGAGCGCAGTGGGGTAGGAGTGCCTGTTGAGCTGATACTCTGATGCTGAAGAGGTGAGAGATCCCGCAGGGATGGCTGGACTGCAGATCAGGCGAGACTGGAAGCAGCAGACTGGAACACTTGAATGTGCAGAGGTCTCTGGAGCTGAAGCTGAAGGTGCAACAGCAAGGACAACAGGAACAAGCAGGGTCAGACGATCCGGGTCAGCGAGGGTATGAGGCAGGCAAAGTACAGCAGGCAGAGGCAGAGTCGGTAGGCAGGCAGAGTTTGGCAACGGTATCAGGCAGGTAGCATAAGAATAGTCAGACAGGCCGGGTCGGATTGGAGCAGGACGGATGGTCGAACAAGCCGGGTCAGATAGGTAGCAAGCAATCAGATAACAAATACTAGAATCACGAAGCTGAGACGAAGCAGCAATGTGTCAAAGCACAGGGGGGCTTTTAAGTGTACTTTGGCGCCAAACTGGCGCTATCGCGAACGCGCGCACGCCCGTCCACGCCCACGTGCACACGCGCGCGCGCCCAAGCGCCGCAAACCCCCGCGCGCCCTAGCGCCGCGCCGATGCCCGGGAACAACAGGTATTTGCTGAGCAGCGCGCAACGGCGCGCGCCGGCGCATAGGCGTACGCCGACGCCCCGGTTCGGTGCCAATGGTGCCCTGACACGTAGGAACGCGTAAATAAATAGTTGCATGGCACAGCACCTTATCAACAGGTGAGGTTCAAGACAGGAATAGCCCAAGGGACCAGGCAAACATTTGATGAGGGGTGCAGAAACAAAGTTGACAGCTACTCCTGAATTTAGGAAGGCTTCAAGACAGCAGTGGACTTGTCAAGCTGCAGCTGCATTATGATTGTGATGTCGGAAAGAGAAGAGTGGTCTAGCATGCCCCCCCTCCAGGCATACTAGACACTGGAGTTTCCTGGCCACTGTGGACATTGCTTAGGAAAATGTCACTTTGTCCAAAGTAAATGTAGAGGTCTTTGGACTGACATCTGTACCTTTCCTCATGGAATTGTCGAGAATTGAGAAGCGGTGTTGGAAAGTAGGTGCCAGTCTAGGAGAAAAAGTATTCCACATTAATACAAGCAAGTTCAGTGGCAAGAATACTGTCCTACTGTAGGCAAACCTTGATGGAGGCAGAAAGGTCACTTGCCGAAAAGGAGACTCAAGCCGGGTCATCAAAGATTCTTTGAAAGAGGCAATGTTATAGGTGACAGGGTTGCCCATTTCCTAGAATGGAGATTTCCAGACCAAAGCTTCCTAAAACAGCAAAAAATGACACAGGCCACTTTAGTGCCATCCAAAGTAAGTTTTTGTGATTGAAACTCAAAGTGAATATTACACAGTTTTATCAACCCAAAGATTTACCAAAGAGTAGCTCAGCAAAAATGAAACTCCAATGGCAGTGAGTGCCTAAATTTTGACTTTGTAGAAAAAAAACAGTGAGCCAGTCATTCAAGAAGGAAATTAGATTTCTTGAGGTGGCTTGTAAACTGACAGTTGTAAGAAAATGTCACTTTGTCCACAGTAAATGTAGAGGTCTTTGGCCTGACATCTGTACCTTTCCTCATGGAATTGTCAAGAATTGAGAAGTGGTGTTAGAAAGTAGGTGCCAGTCTAGGGGAAAAAGTCTTCCACAGAACCTCATTAATACAGGCAAGTTCAGTCTCAAGAATACTGTCCTACTGTAAGCAAACCTTGATGGAGGCAGAAAGGTCACTTGCCGAAAAGGAGACTCAAGCCGGGTCATCAAAGATTCTTTGAAAGAGGCAATGTTATAGGTGACAGGGTTGCCCATTTCCTAGAATGGAGATTTCCAGACCACAGCTTCTTAAAACAGCAAAAAATGACACAGGCCACTTTAGTGCCATCCATAGTAAGGTTTTGTAATTGAAACTCAAAGTGAATATTACACAGTTTTATCAACCCAAAGATTTACCAAAGAGGAGCTCAGCAAATATGAAACTCCAATGGCAGTGAGTGCCTGAATTTTGACTTTGTAGAAAAAAAGCAGTGAGCCAGTCATTCGAGAAGGAAATGAGATTTCTTGAGGTGGCTTGTAAACTGACAGTTGTAAGAAAATAACATGATTGTTTTGTACTGTTTTAGAAAATTACAGTGGCTGCCGATTTAAAATAAAATGCCATTTTTAGTGAAATTAAATTACAAATTGTCTTGCTATTATGTAAAGTATGTTAGTATTTTTTAAGAACAAGCAGTGTCGTTTTTATAGCCCTTTATATATATCTTTTTTAAATTTTGTTTGTTAGTCAAGCTAAGACAAAAGAAGGAGAGTATACGTTTTTTTTTTCCTAAATGTTGTTGCTGCATTATGACCACTGACAAGTAAAGTGAATAACCTTGATTGTCTTGTTACAATGGCACCTGAAAATGGGTGGTTATATATTAGGCACCAAGTGAATATGTTGTCCCCTGAAGTTAATGTGTTGAAAGCAGAAAAAATGGGCAAGTGAAAATATTTGAGCGACTTTGACAAAGGCCAAATTGTAATGGCTAAATGACTGGGTCAGAGCAACTCCAAAAATGCAGCTCTTGTGTGATGTTCCCAGTCTGCAGTGGTCAGGACCGACCAAAAGTAGTTTAAGAAAGGAAAACTGGTGACAGGGTCATGGGTGGATAAGGCTCACTGATGCACGTCGGAAGCAAAGGCTAGCCCATTTTGTCCGATCCAAAAGAAGCGCTACTGTAGCGCAAATTGCTAAAAAAAAAAAGGCAGTGCTGGTTCTGATAAAAAGGTGTCAGAACACACAGTGCATCACAGTTTGTTGAGTATAGGGCTGTGTAGCCGCAGACTGTTCAGGGTGCCCATGCTGACCCATGTCCACAGCCAAAAGTGCCTACAAAAAGGCATGTGAGCATCGGAACTGAACCACAGAACAATGGAAGAAGGTGGCCAGGTCTGAAGAAACACATTTTCTTTTACATCATGTGGATGGTCGGGTGCGTGTGCGACGCTTACCTGGGGAAGAGATGGCACCAAGATACACTATGGAAAGGGGGCAAGCTGGTGGAAGCATGGTGTGATGCATTGGGCAATGTTCTGCTGGGAAACCTTGCCATTCATGTGGATGTCACTTGATAGTAACGTACCACCTACCTAAACATTGTTGCTGACCAAGTACACCCCTTTAAGGAAATAGTATACCCCGGTGGCAGTGACCTTTTTCAGCAGAATAATGCCCCTGCCAGACTGCAGAAGATGGTTCAAGAATGGTTTGAAGAACACAGCAATGAGTTTGAGGTGTTGGCTTGGCCTCTAAATTTTCCAATTCAACTGAGCAACTGTGGGATGCGCTGGAAAAACAAGTCCAATCCATGGAGGCCCCGCCTTGCAACTTACAGGACTTAAAGGACCTGTCATTAAGGGTTTGGTGCCAGATACCACAGCACACCTGCAGAGGTCTAGTGGAGTCCATGCCTCAATGGGTCAGGGCTATAGGAGTATAGATCTATGTTTGTCCCAAGCATGTTTGAATTCACTTACCGTTGACTGACTCAATTCTGCTGGAAAGGTATTCTAAGCTTCATCTTCTTTCGGCAAAATAATACTTTGTAAGATTAGTCTTGAACTTTGCTCTTTCTAGTTTTGAGGTCATGTTCCTGTGTTCCTCATCTTAATAGAAACCGGGAAACATTTGACCGGTGTATACGGCAGCCAGGGCCACTGATAATGCAGTACAGCCGGCCCTCCTGTACCAGGCTCAGCCCCATCAATTCAAAAGGGGCAGCCAGGACACACCTGCTCCCCATTCACACCTGAGACCTTGTAACACTAACGAATCACATGACACCGGGGAGGGAAAATGGCGAATTGGTCCCAATTTGGACATTTTCACTTAGGAGTGTACTCACTTTTGTTGCCAGCGGTTTAGACATTAATGGCTGTGTGTTGAGTTATTTTGAGGGGACAGCAAATTTACACTGTTATACAAGCTGTACACTCACTACTTTACATTGTAGCAAAGTGTCATTTCTTCAGTGTTGTCACATGAAAAGATATAATAAAATATTTATAAAAATGCGATATATCTGCCTAAGTTTGATTTGGTATCAGTCTCTTGCAGTCCATGTGCAGCAGAGCTCAGAGTGGAGGGGGGTGAAGCAGCACAGAGAACCAACCAGGTGTGTTGCAGTGCAAGCATGCTTTTTAGAGTAAATAGTAGGATGATAGCAAGATGAGCTCTACTACTTCTCCTTCCACTGTCCAGTCACAGGTTGGGAGATAGACAAGACCTGTGACTGCAGCAAATATAGAAGTTAGAAAATATAGGTCTCCACCCCTACCAGACAGGGCTGTGCTATATGACAGAGCTGTGTAAATCTCAGGACTGAATGTACAGTGGTACAAATCATTTGGCAGCTAAAACAGCTCCCCTATATGTGTTTCTTCTGTGTATTTTGCTGTTTGCCTGAAGTTTCAGCTTTAAATACATTTGAACAATCTTTGCTTTGTGATTGATGTGCTAATCCCTCAAGTAGGATTTCGACAATTTACATACTTGGTAGAACTAATTCAGCCATTTCCAGCAGTTATCTTTTCCTTCTCAAAGTCAGCCTCTACTTTCTTTTTGAAATAACATGCCTGCTATGAGATAGCAAGAGCTCCATCACCTCTACCACACTGCCCCCTGGTGGTGGAGCATGTATTAAAGAAGACATACTGGTAGATAAACACTGACCATGAGTGACAAGATCATTTAAAGGGGAACTTCACTATGCCTAACTCGACAGCACCCCCCCGAAAAAAAAAGAGAAATCCCTAACAAGGACTCCTGTCTTAGAAAAAAAAAACTTACTAGACTGGAGGTCCGACACATGTGTAGACTTGATGTGGGTCTCGTAGATCCCTCAGTGTGTCTGTGCATGTGACGGGTCCCTCTGCATGCGCAGACACATTGCAGGATCTCTGCAAGTACTATGTAAGACCCCAATGGCTTATCTGCGCATGTGCAATATCTTGCAAATAGATTCTTAGATGCTATATCTCACACATCCCTGTTAGCAGTTTACGAGATTTTCACACATGTGCAGACGTGGCACAGGGACATAGGTGTGCGCAGTCAATTACATTAGGATGTGCACCCCAAAGCTCAATTACACACGCCTGTCTCTGCAGCCTCAGCTACACGGGACAGTGAATGAATGGGACATGCTCTGTGCCGAGCGACTCCCTGTTCATTCACAAATTGAAGCATCGTAAACAGTTTACTATGCTTCAGTTATGTAATGAACGCAGTGAGTGAGTGTGTTCATTTAGAAAAGGGAGGGGTTGATAAATGACATATTGACTAGCCCCTTACCTCCAGCAGCTGGAGGGAGAGGAGAGGTCGGGAAGCCAGCAGCACTGCAGATGGGTGGGAGGGGGGGTGGCACAACACAAGGGGAAGCCCAGGCAGGCAGGGGGAATTAGCACTACACGTAGGGATTAGGGTGTGCCCAGGCACACCTGGCACACCCCCTACGCATGCTTACGCATGGGGGTCTTTGCCAGGGTACTAGCAGGTAGCATTGGTGTGTTTGCCCATGTGTACAAGCTGTGACGTCATCATGGTCTAGGCCAGAATTTTGAAGTGAAAAACAAAAAATTAAGACAAAGGTTTTTACTTTTTAACTGCTTCTGCTTTGATATAACAATTGTGTCTTTCACAAAATTTTTATTTAATTGACCAATTCAATACAGGGCCATAGTCATATGACGTCTGCAGATGGGATCTCCCATCCTGGGCTGGCATCATATGATGTCCTTGGCTTCTCACTGTTCCTGTGTGCTCGCAGCGCAGCAATCAGGGATGAGGTGTGTCCCTCGGACACAGCTAATTCTGGATCCGGTGTAAAGAGCCAATAAAAAATGGCTCTTTACCACGTGACCGGCTGTGTCCAATCACAGCCGGTCACATGTACTGTCCACGTGCACGGCGCTCGTGCACGCCCCTAGGGCGTGCTCAGAGCGGCAATCGGGGACCAGGCTTGTCACCCTGACACAGCCCAACCACGATCGCAGTAAATAGCCAATGAAATTGGCTCTTTACCACGTGACTGGCTGTGTCCATATACAGCCGGTCACAGAATGTCAACAAACCGCGGTAACAAAATGTTACTGGGTTCCCCTCCTCACACACCAGTCGTGTGTGAGAAGGAGATTGCGGCAACATCTCGTTACCGCTTACAGTGTACACCAATCACACTGATTGCCCCCCCCCTCAATAAAGAGGACCTGTCACCAACCATCAAAGTACCTGTCACCACCCATCAAAGTACGTGTCACCACCCATCAAAGTACCTGAGTACCTGTCACAGTCCATCTGAGTACCCGAGTACCTGTTACAGCCCATCTGAGTACCGGAGTACCTGACTACCTGTCACAGTTCATCTGAGTACCCGAGTACCTGTCACAGTCCATCTGAGTACCTGTCACAGTCCATCTGAGTACCCGAGTACCTGTCACAGTCCATCTGAGTACCTGAGTACCTGTCACAGTCCATCTGAGTACCCGAGTACCTGAGTACCTGTCACAGTTCATCTGAGTACCCGAGTACCTGAGTACCTGTCACAGTCCATCTGAGTACCCGAGTACCTGAGTACCTGTCACAGTTCATCTGAGTACCCGAGTACCTGAGTACCTGTCACAGTTCATCTGAGTACCCGAGTACCTGAGTACCTGTCACAGTTCATCTGAGTACCCGAGTACCTGAGTACCTGTCACAGTTCATCTGAGTACCCGAGTACCTGAGTACCTGTCACAGTTCATCTGAGTACCTGAGTACCTGAGTACCTGTCACAGTTCATCTGAGTACCCGAGTACCTGAGTACCTGTCACAGTTCATCTGAGTACCTGAGTACCTGTCACAGTTCATCTGAGTACCCGAGTACCTGAGTACCTGTCACAGTCCATCTGAGTACCTGAGTACCTGTCACAGTTCATTTGAGTACCCGAGTACCTGTCACAGTTCATCTGAGTACATGAGTACCTGAGCACCTGTCACAGCCCATCTGAGTATCTGTCACAGTCCATCTGAGTATCTGTCACAGCCCATCTCAGTATCTAAGTACCGGTCACAGTCCATCAGAGTATCTATCACAGTTCATCTGAGTACCTGAGTACCTGTCACAGTTCATCTGAGTACCTGTCACGGCCCATCTGAGTACCTGAGTACCCGTCACAGCCCATCTGAGTACCCGTCACAGCCCATCTGAGTACCTGTCACCGCGCATCTGAGTACCTGTCACCACCCATCTGAGTACCCGAGTACCAGTCACCAGCCCATCAGAGTACCGAGTACCTATCTGTAGCCCATCAGAGTACCTGTCACCAGGCCATCAGAGTACCCAAGTACCTGTCACCAGCCCATCAGAGTACTCGAGTACCTGTCACAAGCCCATCAGAGTACCCGAGTACCTGTCACCAGCCCATCAGAGTAACCGAGTACCTGTCACCAGCCCATCAGAGTACCCGAGTACCTGTCACCAGCCCATCAGAGTACCCAGGTACCTATCTGCAGCCCATGCCTCATAGAATATACGCTGGGGTGTTTACTTTCCAAAATGGGGTAATTTTGTGGGTAATTCCACTGTCCTGGTGCTCAAGGACCTTCAAAAGTGTGATAGGTAGGAATGAAATGAGATGCGTAATTTATGCTCCTAGAACACTTAAAGGTACTACTTCATATTGGGCCTCTGTATGTGGCCAGGCTGTGTAAAAGTCTCACACATGTGGTATCGCCATATTCAGGACGAGTAACAGAATGTGTTTTGGGGTGTCATTTTTGCTATATACATGCTTTGAGTTAGAAATATCTTATAAACTGACCACTTTGTGTAAAAAAGAAATACGTTTTAATTTTCTTTCCACATTTTCCGAAGACTTGTGGAAAAAAATGAACCGTTCAAAAGACTCATTATGCCTCATAGAATAGACGCGGGGTGTTTGCTTTCCTAAATGGGGTCAAGAATTGTGGGAAAAAATTACAACTTCAAAAAACTCATCATGCCTCTTACTAAATACCTTTGACTGTCTAATTTTCAAAAAGGGGTCATTTGGGGAGAATTTGTACTTTCCTGACATTTCAGAGCCTCAAGAAATTAGATCAGTGCATCAGGTGTTATTAATTTTCAATGATTTGCATCATTGCATCATCAGCTTGTAGACTCTATAACTTTCAAAGAGACTAAATAATATCCACTAATTTGGGTTATTTTTACTAAAGAGATGTAGCAGTATAAATTCTTTAAAGTTTAGACTATTAAACATAATTGTAAGATGAGGGACCACGATATCCAGCTTCCTATAAAATAAGGCTATGAACCCATCCGGCCCAGGGTGCTTATGCACTTTAAGTGTTTTAATTAAAAGACGCACTTTGTCCTCTGTAATATCTGCCCCCAACTTAGTGCTGTGGGACTTTCTAGGGGAAGGTAGAGCTGATCTCTGTAGGAAAGCTTGAACCTAAGCACTAACGGCAGTAGCCCCTGGTTAATAAAGCTTCACTAGATGAAATCCAAATTCATCCAGGATCTTAACTGGATTAGACATCCGGACCTGAAATCTAGTTTTAAGTAACAAAGCTGGTTTCCGGGATTCAAAAGACTTAAGCTTATTAGCCAATAGAGAGCCCATCTTTTTGTTGTTGGCCTAAAACCTTTGTTTGGTCCAGCGCAAATGTCACTCTGCTCTGTCCGTCAAACAGAGATCCAGGTCATGGCACAATTTATCAACAAATATCCAATTATGGGTCGAGGGGTGTCGTTCCAACTCAGCCGTGGCAGAAGAAAATTCAACCTCCAGACGACTGATTTCGACCTGCAGTTCCCTTTTCCTGCGGGAGGTATGTTGAATGAGGTGGCCGCGGATCACCACTTTATGCGCCTCCTAAAGGGTAACCGGAGAGGAGACCGAAGAAATGTTAAGTTGGAAGTATTCCACCAAACCAAAATGCAAACCGTCAACAAGCATGTATTGGGAATGGGATGATGCATGGGACATTAATTTTACTAGATTGGTCTCTGCTAGGGACCAACTCATTCAATTTAAATTCCTGTATCGTATATATCTTACTCCAGCTAGATTGGCTAAGATGTTCCCTACCCAGTCGCCTGGGTGCTGGTGGTGCAGTTCCCTCACTGCGGATTTCATGCATATCTTTTGTAATTGCTCGAACATCCAAGTATTTTGGAAGGGGGGTCACAGAGTGTACAACAGAAGTAACCGCCATTCCTTTACAGGCCACGGTAGAGGTGTGCCTTTTGGGACTGGTAGACAATCTAGACCCAAAGACAGTAACTCGCACTTTGCTGACGATCCTAATCTATTATGCTAGGAAAATGATAGTGCTATCATGGAAAAAGTCCAATCCTCCATCTGTATCAACATGGAAGGGAGTGGTAATAGGGCTGCACCTTTATCCAAGGCTACATACATTAGCAGGGGCATACCACAGAAATTTGATAAAAGGTGGGGCAGTTGGATGAATAGTGAAACTACGGTGGCGGATTGAGTGACACTTTATAGAATGCACCTGCAGTAGGATTCAACATGTATGCAACTGTTTGATATATCTTAACGTACCATTGACTGTTATTAAGAATAGGTGGCCCTATCATTATTATATTGATCTTATCACTGAGTGAGGGTCTGGAAGGAGGAGAAGAGAGTCAATGGTGAAGAAATGCAAATAGTTTCTGTTTATGTGTGGCCCATTGGGTCTTGTGTATACTTGTTTTCCTAAAAAGAAATAAATAAAACTTTTCAAAAAAAAAAAACAAGCGTGTAATGGGATAGAAGAGAATCATTCAGACTCCAGCTAGATGATGGGGGCTTAGGTGAAAGAGAATTGCAAACCACCAAAATCGGGTCACGGTCAGACCAGGCCACCGTCAATATAGAAGCCGAACAGACACGAGGAATAAGCTGTCAGGAGACTTACGCATGATCAATACTAGAGTAACGTGCATGAGGGTGGGTATTACAGGTGTAATCTCTTGTCAGGGGATGTAATTCCCGCCAGGTGTCAACTAACCGCATAGTATCTGTGAGGGACCCCCGTACCCCCCCCCCCCCGGTTCGGTTTGCACCAGAACATGCGAACAGGCCCTTTGGGTCTGGTATGAATATTAAGAGAAACGCCGCACCGAAATAAAAAAAGCGCGTGGGTGCCCCTAAAATCCATACCAGGCCCTTCAGGTCTGGTATGGATATTAGGGAAACCCTGCACCAATTTTTTTTTTAATGGTGTAGGGGTCCCCCCAAAATCCATACCAGGCCCTTCAGGTCTGGTATGGATTTTAAGGGGAACCCTGCACCAAAATTAAAAGAAAATGGTGTAGGGGTCCCCCCAAAATCCATATTAGACCCTTATCTGAGCAAGCAACCTGGCCGGCCGCAGGAATAGGGGCAGCGAGAAAACGCCCCCTCTCCTGAACCATACCGGGTCACATGCCCTCAACATTGGGAGCATGCTTTGGGGTCCCCCCAAAGCACCTTGTCCTCTTGTTAATGAGGACAAGGGCCTCATCCCCACAACCCTTGCACGGTGGTTGTGGTAGTGGTGGGGGTTTTTACCGGAATCTGGAGCCACCCGGTGATGTAAACGGGTGACCCCACCCCCTCTGACATCACAACTCTGAAGGAACGGTACGGGTATGCCATTCCTTCAAAGCGCATGTGCCGGTGACGTCACAGGCTGCATCTAGAGTAAATATCTCTTAAACGGTGCACGTTTGGAAGATATTTACTGTATCTATAGGTAAGTCCTATTATAAGCTTATCTATAGGTAAACATCATACGTGGGTGGTTACTTCCACTTTAAATCCATGGGTTTAGCTCTGCTTTCATACTCCCTCTGGTGGATGAATCAGGAAGCAATGTGGTTCAGCACTGGCCAGGTAAGAATCTAATGGAGCATGATCTATGCTCCATTAGCTGCAGGGGAATAATAATACACTAAAAAAAATAATACACTAAAAAACAACCCCACACCATAAACCCCCCTCCACCAAATGATTTGGACCAGTGCACAAAGCAAGGTCCATAAAGACATGGATGAGCGAGTTTGGGGTGGAGGAACTTGAAATGATTTGGAGGGGTGGCCCAATACTTTTGCCATTATATAGTGTAGATTAGCGAGACTGGGGTGGAGGAACTTGACTGGTCTGCACAGAGTCCTGACCTCAACCCGATAGAACACCTTTGGGATAAATTAGAGCGGAGACTGCGAGCCAGGCCTTCTCATCCACCTCAGTGCCTGACCTCACAAATGCGCTTCTGGAAGAATGGTCAAACATTCCCATAGACACACTCCTAAACCTTGTGGACAGCCTTCCCAGAACAGTTGAAGCTGTTATAGTTGCAAAGGGTGGGCCAACTCAATATTGAACCCTACAGACTAATTAGACTGGGATGCCATTAAAGTTCATGTGCGTGTAAACGCAGGTGTACCAATACTTTTGGTTATATAGTGTATATAAAAAAAAATTTAAATAAATAGAAAGCCACCATAAAATCCTATACCAACAGTTGATCCAGAGGAAGGCAAAAAAATAAAAATAGAAATCTGAACTCACTGAATAGAATCAGCAGCCAATTTGTACTACTAAAATTTTATACTGAGTGCTTCATCCCAACTATAATTTCTTGCTTTATTTAAGAGGTTTTATATTATCGCGTAATTGTTGAATGTGGGAAAATCATTACTTTAGCGATTTTCAATGAATATAACACAAGCAACAAACACTTTCCTCTCTGGAGTCTAAAGAAATATATTTTTTTTTTCTACAATGTTACTACTAAGGATCAGTGCAGTGAATTTACGTAGACAAAACAGAAAGAGCATTAAACCATATGCATCTTAAACAACCATTTACCATTCTCCCTTTCCATACGGAACAACTCCACTTTTCCCTGGAAAATAACAATCTTTTTTTTTTTTACTCTAACCTTGAGAGCAATTGCTCACATTTAAATGATTGTAATATTTCTAAACGCGTCTTTTATGTATATAGCACGTCGGCCAATTGTGATCATGAATAGCTCTCTGTGAATAATCATTGCCACCTAATGTGACACTTTCCAGTGCTTAAAGCCACCTATTATCATATGAAAAGGTACTAAGAGGTACGGCGTGTTGATTCTTTGCTACCGTCTATATCAGGGGTAGGCAATCCCCGGCACACGAAGCCTCTTTTGCCAGCACTCGTCTTCCTCCCCATCAGCAGAGCAGCGCAGGGAAGTGTCAGTGAGACACTAATGCATTCCAATTTCAGAATTCCCCACACCGCACCTACACTGAGGGGGGGGATGGGCACTGTGCCCCCACACATTGTAAAAGATGGAAAACATTGTTTGGCCACTGCTCTACCCTCTGGAGGAAGATGACTCGCTTGGTTGCCACTACCAATCTCAGAAAGAAGCTATTCCACTGTGATTGAGAAAACCACAATCAGGCGCCAGTTTGTGGAATTACTGTTGAGCTTCTGGGAACTTTGTTGAAATGATGCCTGAACCTTTGTGTTACTTACTACTGAACCCCTGCACTCTGTGTCCTCTTAAGCCAGATCCAGTATTCAGTGCAATTAAAATCACACCCAAATTCCTGTGGCGCAGAGCGCCACACTTTTCCTCAGCTGCGAGAGCCCAACTTATGATCCGTCACACAGGTCCACTACTTTCAGAAAATACCCCTGACCTGAGCTCATCATTGCACATCCATTTCAGATGCTTGTATGTGACATCACATACATCCCATATGTTACATACATTCCATACATCACATACATCACAGACATCACAGACATTCCATACATCACATACATCACATACATCACAGACATCTCATACATCTCATACATCACATACATCTCATACATCACAGACATCTCATACATCACAGACATCTCATACATCTCATATATCTCATACATCTCATACATCACAGACATCACATACATCTCATACATCTCATACATCACAGACATCAGAGACATCCCATACATCACATATATCACATACATCACAGACATCTCATACATCTCATACATCACATACATCACAGACATCTCATACATCTCATACATCACATACATCTCATACATCACATACATCTCATACATCTCATACATCACATACATCACATACATCTCATACATCACAGACATCTCATACATCACAGACATCTCATACATCTCATACATCTCATACATCACAGACATCACATACATCTCATACATCTCATACATCACAGACATCAGAGACATCCCATACATCACATATATCACATACATCACAGACATCTCATACATCTCATACATCACATACATCACAGACATCTCATACATCTCATACATCACATACATCACATACATCTCATACATCTCATACATCACATACATCTCATACATCTCATACATCACATACATCACAGACATCTCATACATCTCATACATCACATACATCTCATACATCACATACATCTCATACATCTCATACATCACATACATCTCATACATCTCATACATCACATACATCTCATACATCACAGACATCTCATACATCTCATACATCTCATACATCTCTCTCATACATCTCATACATCTCATACATCACATACATCTCATACATCTCATACATAACATACATCTCATACATCACAGACATCTCATACATCTCATACATCTCATACATCTCTCTCATACATCTCATACATCTCTCTCATACATCTATTACATCTCATACATCACATACATCTCATACATCTCATACATCACATACATCTCATACATCACAGACATCTCATACATCTCATATATCTCATACATCTCATACATCTCATACATCACATACATCTCATACATCACAGACATCTCATACATCTCTCTCATACATCTCATACATCTCATACATCACATACATCTCATACATCACATACATCTCATACATCACAGACATCTCATACATCTCATACATCACAGACATCTCATACATCACAGACATCTCATACATCACAGACATCTCATACATCTCATACATCACATACATCTCATACATCACAGACATTTCATACATCTCATACATCACATACATCTCATACATCTCATACATCACATACATCTCATACATCTCATACATCTCATACATCACATACATCTCATACATCACATACATCTCATACATCTCATACATCCCATACATCACAGACATCCCATACATCACAGACATCACATACATGTGATGTGGCAACATGTGGCAACAAAGCTAATAAAGGGTCTGGAGGATCTTAGTTATGAGGAAAGGTTGTGAGCACTGAACTTATTCTCTCTGGAGAAGAGACGCTTGAGAGGGGATATGATTTCAATTTACAAATACTGTACTGGTGACCCCACAATAGGGAGAAAACTTTTTCGCAGAAGAGAGTTTAATAAGACTCGTGGCCACTCATTACAATTAGAAGAAAAGAGGTTTAACCTTAAACTACATAGAGGGTTCTTTACTGTAAGAGCGGCAAGGATGTGGAATTCCCTTCCACAGGCGGTGGTCTCAGCGGGGAGCATTGATAGCTTCAAGAAACTATTAGATAATCACCTGAATGACAGCAATATACAGGGATATACAATGTAATACTGACACATAATCACACACATAGGTTGGACTTGATGGACTTGTGTCTTTTTTCAACCTCACCTACTATGTAACTATGTAACATCACAGACATTTCATACATCTCATACATCACATACATCTCATACATCACATACATCTCATACATCACATACATCTTATACATCATATACATCACATACATCTTATACATCTCATACATCTCATACATCTTATACATCACATACAAGCACATGGGCTGGATGCGAGAGGTGGATCAGCAAGATGAGTGTGCCAGGACAGGTAGATGTGTCTCATCTCTGCTTCCTTTCACCACTCTGCATATCACGCATATCATAGATGAGAAGAGGGTACAGTGGTGGAGTAAATGAGCAGGAGGGTACAGCGGTGGGGAAAATGAGCAGGAGGGGTTCAGAGGTGGGACAGAAGAGCAGGAGGGTACAGTGGTGAGGCAGATGTGCAGGAAGGTATAGTGGTGGAAGAGATGAGAAGGGGTTTCAGCAGTGGGACAGAAGAGCAGGGTGGTACAGTGGTGGTACAGAAGAGCAGGGTGGTACAATGGTGGCACAGATGAGCAGGGTGGTACAGAGGTGGGGCAGATATGCAGGGGGTTACAGTGGTGGGGCAGATGTGCAGGGGGTTACAGTGGTAAGGCAGAAGAACAGGGTATAGAGCAGAGTGGTACAGTGGTGGGACAGATGAGCAGGGTGGTACAGTGGTAGGACAGATAAGCCAGGGGGTTACAGAGGTGGAGAAAATGTGCAGGGGGTTATAGTGATGGGGCAGATGAGAAAGGGGGTTACAGTGGTCAGTAGTGGGGCAGATGTGCAGGGGGTACATTGGCGGGGCAGGTAAGCAGGGTGGTACAGTGGTGGGGCAGATGCACCGGGGGTTACAGTGGTGGGGCAGATGAGCAGGGGGTTACAGTTGTGGGGCAGATGAGCAGGGGTTACAGTGGTGGGGCAGATGAGCAGGGTGTTATAGTGGTGGGGCAGATGTGCAGGGGGTTACAGTGGTGGGGCAGATGAGCAGGGTGTTACAGTGGTGGGGCAGATGAGCAGGGTGGTACAGTGGTGGGGCAGATGAGCAGGGTGGTACAGTGGTGGGGCAGATTTGTAGGGTGTTACAGTGGTGGGGCAGATGTGCAGGGGGTTACAGTGGACAGTGGTGGGACAGATGAGCAGGGTGGTACAGTGGTGGGGCAGATGAGCAGGGTGGTACAGTGGTGGAACAGATGAGCAGGGGGTACAGAGGTGGGGCAGATGCGCATGGGGTTACAGTGGTGGGGCAGATGTGCAGGGGGTACATTGGTGAGGCGGATGAGAAAGGGGGTACATTGGTGGGGCAGATGAGCAGGCTGCTACAGTAGTGGGGCAGAAGAGCAGGGTGGTACAGTGGTGGGGCAGATGTACAGGGGGTTATAGTGGTAGGGCAGATGAGCAGGGGGTTAAAGTGGTGGGGCAGATGAGCAGGGGGTTACAGTGGTGGGGCAAATGAGCAGGGGGTTACAGTGGTGGGGCAGATGTGCAGGGGGTTACAGTGGTGGGGCAGATGTGCAGGGGGTTACAGTGGTCAGGCAGATGTGCAGGGTGGTACAGTGGTGGGACAGATGTGCAGGGGGTACAGAGGTGGGGCGGATGTGCAGGGTAGTACAGTGGTGGGGCAGATGTGCAGGGTGATACAGTGGTGGGACAGATGTGCAGGGTGGCACAGTGGTGGGACAGATGTGCAGGGGGTACAGAGGTGGGGCGGATGTGCAGGGTAGTACAGTGGTGGGGCAGATGTGCAGGGGGCACACTGTGCTCAAAAGGTTGCCTACCCCTGATCTATATGCTGCATGCTGCAAAAGCGATATCAGACCCGAAGAATTGGCTATTTTTAGGTTTCGGGAAAAAAAAAAATAATTAAACGGTGCCATGCCTCGTCGTCAGGGGGCTGAACCAAAAAAGGCCTCTCAATCAAACAAGAAATGTCATAGACTTGAAGGGCACTTGGTGAAATAAGCGAGATCGTATCATTATATGCAAAAGGCAGCAATGCGGCTTTATTAAATTGCTTGATCGTGCTATTAAATGCACAGCAGAGGCCTACTGTAAGAGGAAATTACAATCAATGTTTTTGAACTGTCACTCTTTCATTGAGGAGAAGGGATTTCTGAGAAAGGAACACTAGTGGAATTAATCCAGGATGCTTTTAACAGTGGAAAAAAGGGAACCTAAAAAATATAAGGCTTTCTTAAAGGGAAACATTATCAATGTTTTCATTGGATAGGTTGAGATGTCCACTAAGATTGTAAGCAGGGGTTAGTTCTCCACCTCCCCTGGGTGGGTCTTAGAAATGAAGTAGTATATACACTCACCGACCACTTTATTAGGTACACCTTGCTAGCACCGGATTGGACCCCCTTTTGCCTTCAGAACTGCCTTAATTCTTCATGGTATAGATTCAACAAGGTGCTGGAAACATTCCTCAGAGATTTTTGTCCATATTGACTGCGAAGGTGACTGCAAAGACCATTGGAGTACAGTGACCTCATTGTCATGTTCAAGAAGCCGGTGGTGAGATGATTTGAGCATTGTAACATGGTGCATTTTCCTGCTGAAAGTAGTCATCAGAAGATGGGGGCACTGTAGCCATTAGGGGATGGACATGGTCAGCAACAATAATCGATGCTCAGTTGGTACTAAGAGGCCCAAAGTGTGCCCAGAAAATATTCCCCACACCATTACTCCACCAGCACCAGCCTGAACCGTTGATACAAGGCAGGATGGATCCATGCTTTCATGCTGTTCACACCAAATTCTGACCCTACCATCTGAGTGTCGCAATGTTGAAATCGAGACTCATCAGACCAGGCAAGGTTTTTCCAATCTTCTATTTTTCAATTTTAGTGAGCCTATGCGAATTGTAGCCTCACTTTCCTGTATTAAGCTGACAGGAGAGTAGCACCCGGGGGGTCTTCTGCTGCTTTAGCCCTTTTGCTTCAAGGTTCGATGTGTTGTGGATTCAGAGATGGTATTTTTCATACCTTGGTTGTAGCGAGTGGTTATTTGAGTTACTGTTGCCTTTGTATCATCTCAAACCATCTCTACCCATTCTCCTTTGATGTCTGACATCAACAAGGCATTTCCGTCCACATAACTGCCCCTCTCTTGATATTTTTTGGACCATTCTCTTTTTTGGACCATTCTCTGTAAACCTGAGAGATGGTTGTGTGGGAAAATATCAGTAGATCAGCAGTTTTTGAAATACTCAGACCAGCCCGTCTGGTACCAACAACCATACCACGTTCAAAGTCACTTAAATCTCTTTTCTTCCCCATTCTAATGCTCGGTTTAAACTTCAGCAAGTCATCTTCATCATGTCTAGATGCCTAAATGCATTGAGTTGCTACCATGCGATTGGCTGATTAGCATTTGTGTTACCAAGCAATTGAACAGGTGTACCTAATAAAGTGTCTGGTGAGTGTATGTGTGTACAGTATATATATATACAGTATCTCACAAAAGTGAGTACACTCCTCACATTTTTGTAAATATTTTATTCTATCTTTTCATGTGACAACACTGAAGAAATTACACTTTGCTACAATGTAAAGTAGTGAGTGTACAGCTTGTATAACAGTGTAAATTTGCTGTCCCCTCAAAATAACTCAACACACAACCATTAATGTATAAACCGCTGGCAACAAAAGTGAGTGTACCCCTAAGTTAAAATGCCCAGTTAGACATCTTTCTTCCCCGGTGTCTTGTGACTCGTTGATGTTAAGAGGTCTCAGGTGTGAATGGGGAGCAGGTGTGTTAAATTTGGTTTTATCCCTCTCACTCTCTCATACTGGTCACTGGAAGTTCAACATGGCACCTCATGGCAAAGAACTATCTGAGGATCTGAAAAAAAATGTTGCTCTACATAAAGATGGCCTAGGCTATAAGAAGATTGCCAAGACCCTGAAACTGAGCTGTAGCACAGTGGCCAAGACCATACAGCGGTTTAACAGGACAGGTTCCACTCAGAACAGGCCTCTCCATGGTTGACCAAAGAAGTTGAGTGCACATGGTCAGCGTCATATCCAGAGGTTGTCTTTGGGAAATAATGAGTGCTGCCAGCATTGCTGCAGAGGTTGAAGGAATATTATTATTATTCAGGATTTATATAGCGCCAACAGTTTACGCAGCGCTTTACAATATAAAAGGGAGACAATACAGTTATAATATAATACAATACAATAGGATTAAGAGGGCCCTGCTCAGAAGAGCTTACAATCTAATAGGGTGGGGCAGGTGGTACAAAAGGTTGTAACTGTGGGGAATGAGCTGGTGGAAGTGGTAGGAGATTAGTTGGAGACGTGATAGGCTTTCCTGAAGAGATGAGTTTTCAGGGATTGCCTGAAGGTAGCAAGAGTAGGGGATAGCCGGATAGATGAAGGTAGCGAGTTCCAGAGGATGGGAGAGGCTCTGGAGAAATCCTGTAGACGAGCATGGGAGGAGGAGATGAGAGAGCTTGAAAGCAGGAGGTCTTGAGAAGAGCGGAGAGGACGATTTGGGTGATATTTGGAGACAAAATTAGTGATGTAGCTTGGGGCAGAGTTGTGAATGGCTTTGTATGTTGTGGTTAGAATTTTGAATTTAATTCGCTGAGTGATTGGGAGCCAGTGTAGGGATTGGAGGAGAGGGTTGGCAGACACTGAGCGGTTGGTAAGGTGGATAAGTCTGGCAGCAGCATTCATGATAGACTGAAGAGGGGATAGCCTATGGAGCGGTAGGCCAATGAGAAGGGAGTTGCAATAGTCAAGGCGAGAGATAACAAGGGAGTGAATGAGGAGCTTGGTGGTTTCATTTGTTAAAAAAGGGCGAATTTTAGAGATGTTACGGAGGTGAATTCTACAAACTTTTGACAGCGATTGGATTTGAGGCTGAAATGACAAGTCGGAGTCTAGGATTACACCTAGTACCCTGGCGTGAGGGGAGGGACTGATGGTTGCATTGTTGATTTTGATGGAAAAGTCATGGAGGGGGGCACGGGCGGGGGGGAATATTAATAGCTCAGTTTTAGAGAGATTTAGTTTAAGGAAGTGGTGCGACATCCATGCTGATATGTCAGTTAGTAAGTTAGTAATGCGAGAGGAGACTGAAGGAGTGAGGTGAGGAGTAGACAGATAGATTTGGGTGTCATCAGCGTATAAGTGGTATTGGAAGCCGTGGGCAGTTATTAGGTGACCAAGGGAGGAGGTATAGATAGAGAAGAGAAGGGGTCCAAGAACCGAGCCTTGGGGGACCCCCACAGAAAGGGGCAATGGAGAGGAGGAGACAGAGTTGTAGGTGACACTGAAGGAGCGCTGTGATAAATAGCCAGAGAACCAGGATAGAGCAGAATCTCGGAGGCCAAGGGAATGTAGTTTATTGAGAAGGAGCGGGTGGTCAACAGTATCAAAGGCCGCAGAGAGGTCAAGTAGTAGGAGTATGGAGTACTGGCTGTTGGTTTTAGCAGTTAGTAAATCGTTAGTGAGTTTTAGTAAGGTAATTTCCGTGGAGTGCTGCGAGCGAAAGCCAGACTGTAAGGGGTCAAGAAGGTTATTTTCATTGAGGTAGGAGCTAAGACGGTTGTAGACTAAGCGTTCTAGAAGTTTAGAGGTGAATGGGAGTAGTATATATATATATATATATATATATATATATATATATATATATATATATACACAGCATCTCACAAAAGTGAGTACACCGCTCACATTTTTGTAGATATTTTATTATATCTTTTCATGTGACAACACTGAAGAAATGGCACTTTGCTACAATATAAAGTAGTGAGTGCACAGCTTGTATAACAGTGTAAATTTGCTGTCCCCTCAAAATAACTCAACACACAGCCATTAATGTCTAAACCGCTGGCAACAAAAGTGAGTACACCCCTAAGTGAAAATGTCCACATTGGGTTAGCCATTTTCCCTCCCCGGTGTCATGTGACTCGTTAGTGTTACAAGGTCTGAGGTGTGAATGGGGAGCATGTGTGTTAAATTTGGTGTTATCGCTCTCACTCTCTCATACTGGTCACTGGAAGTTCAACATGGCACCTCATGGCAAAGAACTCTCTGAGGATCTAAAAAAAAGAATTGTTGCTCTACATAAAGATGGCCTAGGCTATAAAAAGATTGCCAAGACCCTGAAACTGAGCTGCAGCACAGTGGCCAAGACCATAGAGCGGTTTAACAAGACAGGTTCCACTCAGAACAGGCCTCGCCATGGTCGACCAAAGAAGTTGAGTGCACATGCTCAACATCATTTCTAGAGGTTGTCTTTGGTAAATAGACGTACAAGTGCTGCCATCATTGCTGCAGAGGTTGAAGGGGTGGGGGGTCAGCCTGTCAGTGCTCAGACCATACGCCACACACTGCATCAAATTGGTCTGCATGGCTGTCGTCCCAGAAGAAAGCCTCTTCTAAAGATGATGCATAAGAAAGCCTGCAAACAGTTCGCTGAAGACAAACAGACTGAGGACATGGATTACTGGAACCATGTCCTGTGGTCTGATGAGACCAAGATAAACTTATTTGGTTCAGATGGTGTCAAGCGTGTGTGGGGGCAACCAGGTGCGTCTTGCCTACAGTCAAGCATGGTGGTGGGAGTGTCATGGTCTGGGGCTGCATGAGTGCTGCTGGCACTGGGGAGCTACAGTTCATTGAGGGAACCATGAATGCCAACATGTACTGTGACATACTGAAGCCAAGCATGATCCCCCCTTTGGAGGCTGGGCCACAGGGCAGTATTCCAACATGATAACGACCCCAAACACACCTTCAAGATGACCACTGCCTTGCTAAAGAAGCTGAGGGTAAAGGTGATGGACTGGCCAAGCATGTCTCCAGAACTAAACCCTATTGAGCATTTGCGGGGTATCCGCAAATGGAAGGTGGAGGAGCACAAGGTCTCTAACATCCACCAGCTCTGTGATGCCTTCATAGAGGAGTGGAAGAAGACTCCAGTGGCAGTGGCGTCTCCAGCTTTCATATTTAGGGGGGGCACATGGGGGGGCAGGGACAAAAAAGGGGGGCAATATAAAATGCAAATATATATATCTATATATATATAGATATATATATATAGATAGATATATCTATCTATCTATATATATTTTATCTATCCTGGGGCCCTTTACCCCTTTACTACGATCCCACAACGGGCCCTTTCACATGTTCTGCAGTGAGCTCCCTTCCTACTGTATTGGGGCCCCCCAGGGTGGCAGGAAACAAGAGATATATGTCACCAGCATACCAAGAAAATATAAGGGTCCAAAGCAGTGGGAGAACTATCAGGGTTGCAAAGATTGTCTTGCCTCCGGGCCCTGGTGTTCTGCCACTGTGGGGTTCCCCAGCCTCCTCTCGCTGTCCTGCCCCTGCTATTGACAGCGCTGGTCTGGCATCTCTTGGAATTTACAGGCTGGTTCTCCTGTCCTAAGGATGGGAGAAATCAGTCTGTTTTTTCAGTAACTGAGAGTCCTGGTGGAGTCCTTCCTGCAACTCGCTCTTCTCCCTGCCAATGAGGATGCAGGGGAAGGAGCAGATCGGGCGGCCGTGGTTGTGTGAGCGCTCACATTATGCAGTGTCAGCGAGCAGAGGGAGGGGGGAGAAATCACCTGCAGGAGCTGACTGGGGACGCTCTCCCTCTCAATAGAGACTGTGTTACCCCAGCAGTGGCCCGAGTAAGATGCGGCACATCCGATATGAATACAAACAAAAAGAAAAAAAAATTTTTTTTTTTGGGGGGGGCACATGGTGGGGCCCAGCATAATGTTGGGGGGGTCAGGGCCCCCTCTGGCCCCCCCCTAGGGTCGCCATTGTCCAGTGGCAACCTGTGAAGCTCTGGTGAACTCCATGCCCAAGAGGGTAAAGGCAATGCTGGAAAATAATGGTAGCCAAACAAAAAATGTACACTTTGGGCCCAATTTGGACATTTTCACTTAGGGGTGTACTCACTTTTGTTGCCAGCGGTTTAGATATTAATGGCTGTGTGTTGAGTTATTTTGAGGGGGCAGCAAATTTACACTTTAAATTTTATACAAGCTGTACACTCACTACTTTACATTGTAGCAAAGTGTCATTTCTTCAGTGTTGTCACATGAAAAGATAAAAATATTTACAAAAATGTGGGGGATGTACTCACTTTTGTGAGAAACATATATATGTATATGTATAGATAGATAGATAGATAGATAATTATATGGTGTGATCCCTCGCGCTGAATTGAGTAGGTAGGTTATGTAAATGCTTCTGTGATAGACTGAAATAAAGTGCAAGTGAGTGGTGATGATGTCTCTGTGGACTGCGGCAAAATCTAAAGTGTTCACTTACACTTAGCATGAAAATGGTAAAAAGAGTGATTTCGCGCTTAAAATCTATCACCTCAAAATATAATGCATACAATAACATGAATAAAATTCTTATAAGTGCAATATCAAAAAAAGTGCTCAATAGTGCAATACATAATTAACCAAAGTGCTTTTGTGCATCAAAAATAGCATGAAACATGAATGAAAAGTTCATCGGAAATAAATAAAAAATTAATTAATATTGTGCAACAATATGCAAAGTTTCTCTTGTGCTATTTCTCTGGGATCATTTGGTGAGAATGGAAAAAATATGTGATAATCTTCAGATTGGTGATCCGGTAGTACCGGGCTCTCTAGACTCTCACCTTAGGGAAGATGAATTTGGGCATCAAAAAACCATTTCTTTGTTCTTTTGTGGTGGCGCTGTGATGAAACTCCTCTAGTGCTGTGTCGACACTCCTGCCTGTCAGCACCTATTATAAATAGGAACAAAGAGGGGTTGCCCACCCGGGCTCCACCAGTCCGGTGGTTGAAACAGGGAGGGGAGAGAAAAAGGATGCCTCCAATGGTGTAGTATATTTGTAAAAAAGTAGTAGTTTATTAAAAAATCAAGTGGTCTCTTACATTTCATCAGATAAAAAACAGCATATACAATAAAGAGTTGAGGAGCGGCGTCTACGGCGCCTTCTTACTGGTTTCCGGTTTCGTCTGTGCTCGGCCACGCCCTACGCGTTACGTCACCGCTCGTGACTTCAACTGGGGAACCGGATTGGTCCGAGAGAAGTGTCTTTTATGTGACGATACCGGAAGATGTGTGTCGGCCATTTTTGTTGTGGTACAATATCCTATTGTCATTGTTTGTCTTATTGGCGGCCATTTTTAGTATTACAGTGCGCCTGTGATGTCGCGGCCATCTTGCAGGAGGCAATGTGTGCAAGATTACGGCCATCTATAGAAGGGTCAAGTTAAATCTAGAACGCTGCGTCTGGGCAGATTCAAGTTGTGTGCTATTTACTTAGTGATTGTGGATATGAATTTTGTCTAAGCTAATATTAATGTGTTTAAAGAATATGTATTAAAATGTTGTTGCATCTTAAATAAAGGTAAAAATTTCGATGTCCTGAATAAAAGAGTGCTGCATGTCGGCCATTTTCTTGTGGTCTCAAAACATATCTGGCCTTAATACCAATCAGATCGTATACGTGGCGAACCTTTTGCAATAGAGATAATGTTGTTGTCAGCCATATTACTGTCTGCAATGGGAGTGTTATGAGATATGTGATGATAGGGACTATCTGTCAGTGCCCGAATGCTCAAGGAGACGTCACAGTCTTCATATTATAATTGTAGCATAATGTAGCTAAAATTAAGTTAATATATTGAATATTGAATTATTACACAAATTTAAAATATATTAAGCTAAATGCTAATCTCGTATGTGGATATGTTATGTAAAATATTGAATGTCCACAAATATCCACAAAAAATGGTTAATACAAATAAAATCTATCAGAACAAGATAAAATATTTTTTTTTTTTTTTTTTTTTTTTTTTTTTAAAGTTGCTTAAAAAGCAGTTTAAATCGAACTCTACGTTCATTCCCCTAGGTGTGAGTGTGCGCAGAGTGTGTATCCAATATGACTCTCTTTGGCTTATGCTTCTAATTTTATGGCTACCTCTCCATGCACTTTTATATTTTTCAATGCCCCAAAATTGGAGGTGTGAAGGATCTCGGTTGTGTGTTATCGCAAAATGTTTTGATACATTATGTTTAGGGTTTCCCTTTAAAATATTTTGGATATGTTCCTTGATCCTTACTTTGAGAGCCCTTTTCGTTCTTCCTACATACTGTAGTTGGCAACTGCATTGAAGTACATAAACTACCCCCTCGGTGTGGCACCCGACAAAATCTTTAATTTTGTATGACTGTTGTGTTGTAGTGCATGTAAATTCTTGTCTTTTGCCTTGAAATTTCTTCGCATGGCTACATGCATAACAATTTCTACACGGGTAGAATCCTTTGCCTGAAAAGAAAGAATATGTTGCTTCTTTTGGAGGTTCTATAACTGATTTCACTATCATATTTCTCACTGTTGGTGCTTTTTTGTATATAATGTTTGGTTTTATTGGTAGTATTTGGTTTAAATCTTTGTCGTTCCTGAGAATGTGCCAATATCGTTGAATTATTCGTGAAACCTGTTTGTGTTGTACACTGTAGTCAAAGATGAGGCTAGGTGCTTCTTGGTTGTATATAGTTCTTGAATTGTTTTCCAGCATTTTTGTTCTATCCATCCTATTCACTTCTTCTATTTGTTGTTGTATCCAAGTGGGTTCATATCCTTTTTCTATGAATCTGGATCCTATGAGTTTAGCCTGTTCTTTGTAGTCCTTGTCATTTGTACAGTTTCTTTTTATTCGGACTAATTGTCCCTTGGGTATGTTATAAAGCCACGTTTTATGGTGGCAACTGTTTAAGGATAGGTAACTGTTGGTATCCACTTGTTTGAAAAATGTTTTGGTAACTACTTTGTCCTGTTCCAGACTGATTTGTAAATCTAGGAATTCCACAGTTTTTTCATCTATGTTCCATGAGAAATGTATGTTTTTTTCATTTCGATTGAGTTTTTCTAGGAATTGTTCGAGTGCTTCTCTTTTCCCATTCCATATTATGATGACATCGTCGATGTATCTTCTATATAGCGTGAGTTCTGGTGGAGTGTCCATATATATGGATTGTTCCTCCCACTGGGCCATGAACGCGTTTGCCACGCTCGGTGCAAATTTGGCACCCATTGCTATACCAGTGGTTTGTTTGTAATAGGCTTGGTTATGCCAAAAATAATTATTTTTTAGACAGGTGTCTAGGCATTTGATAAGAAACTTTCTTTGTTGGCACGCTAGATTGCTATATTTCCTGAGAAGCCATTTTGTGGCTGAACATGCATCGTGGTGTTGCACTATGGTGTATAACGAACTAACATCCGCTGTGGCTAGTATAGTTCTTCCTTCTAGGACTGGTATTTCCATTAGTAGTTGAAGAATGTGTTTTGTGTCTTGTAAATAGGCAGGTGTTTGTTGTACTGCTGGTTGTATAAATTCATCTAGGTATTGTCCTACTCTAGATGTGAGGGAATCTATCCCGTTTACTATAGGCCTCCCCGGTGGATTTTCTCTGGACTTGTGTATCTTTGGGACAGTGTAGATAACAGGTATCCTGCATGCTTCTGGGATTAGATAATTTGCTTCTTTTTTATTGAGTATTTCTTTTTTTATACCCAATTGTATGAGATGTTCCAATTCTTTTTTGTATTTCTTGGTAGGATTACCCAGTAGCTTGGTGTATGTGCTTTCGTCTTGCAGTTGTCTTTCTAGTTCCTTTAGATATTGTTCTTTTGATAATATCACTGTTGCTCCTCCTTTATCGGCTGGTCTAATAACAATATCTTTTCTTTCTTTCAATGATTTGATTCCTTTTCTTATGTGTATGGGGTCCGACACTTTTTTGACTTCTAAAGTTTCTAGATCTTTAAGCACCAATTTTTTAAACACTTCAATGTGGTGGTTGTCCGATACTTGTGGGTTAAAGGTGGAATTGTTTCTCAATGTGCTATGTTTGATCATAGTGGGGATAATCCTTTCTGTATTGGTGGTCTTGTATGGATTTGACAGATAATATTTTTTGATGTTGACTTTTCTGATGTACTTCAAAATGCCTATATATGTATTGAATTTGTTGAGATTGTTGACTGGTGCATGTTTTAAGCCTTTATCAAGGACTGATAATTCTTCTGTTGAGATTGGGCATCCACTCAAATTGACCACATTAGCGCCTATTGTTCTCTTTTGCGCTTGGATTCTCTTTCCCGCTCTTCTTCCTCTCTTCGATCTGGACTTCTTCTTCTTCTGCCCTCTTGTCTTCTCCTTGGTGAGGGGTAAGGGTTCTGTGGGTATCTTCTTGGGGAATGGTCCCTTCTCTCTCTCTCTAAAAAATGTTGTTGTTGTTGATTGTATTCTTGTTCGTGATACTCTCTTGGTTCATTGTAATGGGGTTCTGGATGGTTCCTAATGGGTTCAAACCTATTATAGGTGGGTATAGGGTTTCTTGTAGGTTCTCTGTATGTATCTTGATTGGTGTAAGGTCTATTGTATTCCCTTTGATCTCTGTCATTTCTTTCATTGTGTGTTCTCTGGTTGTAGGACTTTTTATAGGGTTTCTTAAAGAATTTTTTCCATGGTTGTTTCGGAGTGTGTTGATTGTAGTTGTTGTAGTGTCTATATTCTTGTTGTGGCGTTCTCATTCCTTGTTGTGTTTCATTGTCATAATGTGTTTCTCTGTAATCCCATCTTGGGGGATTGGACACATATGCTGTTGTTGGATCTTGTATTCTTACTTCCCTTTCGGGTGTGGAATATGTTGAGTTTGGTATAACTGGATCTGTTTTCTTCTGTCATTTGAAGACCTGTTCAGTTTTGTAATCTTCTATATCTCTGTGATATTTCTTGATTTTGCGTTGTTGTACTTCAAGATCTTTACTGATAAGGTCTTTATTGAGTTGTGTGGCTAATTTTTTAAGATCCGGAGATTCTTTGTATGGTTCTAGTTTAAGCTTGATCTCTTCTATTTGTTGTTCTAGAATTCTTGTTTTTTTATATTTTCTGCCTAATAGAAATTTCAGGCCTTCTATACTTTTATTATTAAAAAATTGAAACCACTCCTCCATTGACTCCTTGTCTATTAATCCATCATTGGGTGGTAATTCCCACCGGAGTCTTCTAGGTACTATGTTTTCTCTGATATATTTTTCAAACGTGATGGTGTCCCACCATAGTGAGACTTTTTTTTCCATATGATGTCCCAGTTTCCTTATTAGGCTTTCTAAATCTGTATTTCGCGTGTTGGTTTGTGTATTAAAAATGTCCTCTACATTAACATTCCTATTCTCCATGAACTGAAATATGTCCATGTTAGCAGCAAGGTGGATAAGTGAATGTTGTGAACAAAATTATATGGTGTGATCCCTCGCGCTGAATTGAGTAGGTAGGTTATGTAAATGCTTCTGTGATAGACTGAAATAAAGTGCAAGTGAGTGGTGATGATGTCTCTGTGGACTGCGGCAAAATCTAAAGTGTTCACTTACACTTAGCATGAAAATGGTAAAAAGAGTGATTTCGCGCTTAAAATCTATCACCTCAAAATATAATGCATACAATAACATGAATAAAATTCTTATAAGTGCAATATCAAAAAAAGTGCTCAATAGTGCAATACATAATTAACCAAAGTGCTTTTGTGCATCAAAAATAGCATGAAACATGAATGAAAAGTTCATCGGAAATAAATAAAAAATTAATTAATATTGTGCAACAATATGCAAAGTTTCTCTTGTGCTATTTCTCTGGGATCATTTGGTGAGAATGGAAAAAATATGTGATAATCTTCAGATTGGTGAGAGTCTAGAGAGCCCGGTACTACCGGATCACCAATCTGAAGATTATCACATATTTTTTCCATTCTCACCAAATGATCCCAGAGAAATAGCACAAGAGAAACTTTGCATATTGTTGCACAATATTAATTAATTTTTTATTTATTTCCGATGAACTTTTCATTCATGTTTCATGCTATTTTTGATGCACAAAAGCACTTTGGTTAATTATGTATTGCACTATTGAGCACTTTTTTTGATATTGCACTTATAAGAATTTTATTCATGTTATTGTATGCATTATATTTTGAGGTGATAGATTTTAAGCGCGAAATCACTCTTTTTACCATTTTCATGCTAAGTGTAAGTGAACACTTTAGATTTTGCCGCAGTCCACAGAGACATCATCACCACTCACTTGCACTTTATTTCAGTCTATCACAGAAGCATTTACATAACCTACCTACTCAATTCAGCGCGAGGGATCACACCATATAATTTTGTTCACAACATTCACTTATCCACCTTGCTGCTAACATGGACATATTTCAGTTCATGGAGAATAGGAATGTTAATGTAGAGGACATTTTTAATACACAAACCAACACGCGAAATACAGATTTAGAAAGCCTAATAAGGAAACTGGGACATCATATGGAAAAAAAAGTCTCACTATGGTGGGACACCATCACGTTTGAAAAATATATCAGAGAAAACATAGTACCTAGAAGACTCCGGTGGGAATTACCACCCAATGATGGATTAATAGACAAGGAGTCAATGGAGGAGTGGTTTCAATTTTTTAATAATAAAAGTATAGAAGGCCTGAAATTTCTATTAGGCAGAAAATATAAAAAAACAAGAATTCTAGAACAACAAATAGAAGAGATCAAGCTTAAACTAGAACCATACAAAGAATCTCCGGATCTTAAAAAATTAGCCACACAACTCAATAAAGACCTTATCAGTAAAGATCTTGAAGTACAACAACGCAAAATCAAGAAATATCACAGAGATATAGAAGATTACAAAACTGAACAGGTCTTCAAATGGCAGAAGAAAACAGATCCAGTTATACCAAACTCAACATATTCCACACCCGAAAGGGAAGTAAGAATACAAGATCCAACAACAGCATATGTGTCCAATCCCCCAAGATGGGATTACAGAGAAACACATTATGACAATGAAACACAACAAGGAATGAGAACGCCACAACAAGAATATAGACACTACAACAACTACAATCAACACACTCCGAAACAACCATGGAAAAAATTCTTTAAGAAACCCTATAAAAAGTCCTACAACCAGAGAACACACAATGAAAGAAATGACAGAGATCAAAGGGAATACAATAGACCTTACACCAATCAAGATACATACAGAGAACCTACAAGAAACCCTATACCCACCTATAATAGGTTTGAACCCATTAGGAACCATCCAGAACCCCATTACAATGAACCAAGAGAGTATCACGAACAAGAATACAATCAACAACAACAACATTTTTTAGAGAGAGAGAGAAGGGACCATTCCCCAAGAAGATACCCACAGAACCCTTACCCCTCACCAAGGAGAAGACAAGAGGGCAGAAGAAGAAGAAGTCCAGATCGAAGAGAGGAAGAAGAGCGGGAAAGAGAATCCAAGCGCAAAAGAGAACAATAGGCGCTAATGTGGTCAATTTGAGTGGATGCCCAATCTCAACAGAAGAATTATCAGTCCTTGATAAAGGCTTAAAACATGCACCAGTCAACAATCTCAACAAATTCAATACATATATAGGCATTTTGAAGTACATCAGAAAAGTCAACATCAAAAAATATTATCTGTCAAATCCATACAAGACCACCAATACAGAAAGGATTATCCCCACTATGATCAAACATAGCACATTGAGAAACAATTCCACCTTTAACCCACAAGTATCGGACAACCACCACATTGAAGTGTTTAAAAAATTGGTGCTTAAAGATCTAGAAACTTTAGAAGTCAAAAAAGTGTCGGACCCCATACACATAAGAAAAGGAATCAAATCATTGAAAGAAAGAAAAGATATTGTTATTAGACCAGCCGATAAAGGAGGAGCAACAGTGATATTATCAAAAGAACAATATCTAAAGGAACTAGAAAGACAACTGCAAGACGAAAGCACATACACCAAGCTACTGGGTAATCCTACCAAGAAATACAAAAAAGAATTGGAACATCTCATACAATTGGGTATAAAAAAAGAAATACTCAATAAAAAAGAAGCAAATTATCTAATCCCAGAAGCATGCAGGATACCTGTTATCTACACTGTCCCAAAGATACACAAGTCCAGAGAAAATCCACCGGGGAGGCCTATAGTAAACGGGATAGATTCCCTCACATCTAGAGTAGGACAATACCTAGATGAATTTATACAACCAGCAGTACAACAAACACCTGCCTATTTACAAGACACAAAACACATTCTTCAACTACTAATGGAAATACCAGTCCTAGAAGGAAGAACTATACTAGCCACAGCGGATGTTAGTTCGTTATACACCATAGTGCAACACCACGATGCATGTTCAGCCACAAAATGGCTTCTCAGGAAATATAGCAATCTAGCGTGCCAACAAAGAAAGTTTCTTATCAAATGCCTAGACACCTGTCTAAAA
The DNA here is from genome assembly GCA_037952925.1 of Lithobates clamitans. Lineage (NCBI taxonomy): Eukaryota > Metazoa > Chordata > Amphibia > Anura > Ranidae > Lithobates > Lithobates clamitans. Next base: position 135,658 of record JBBGZY010002458.1, read on the forward strand.
AATAATTATTTTTGGCATAACCAAGCCTATTACAAACAAACCACTGGTATAGCAATGGGTGCCAAATTTGCACCGAGCGTGGCAAACGCGTTCATGGCCCAGTGGGAGGAACAATCCATATATATGGACACTCCACCAGAACTCACGCTATATAGAAGATACATCGACGATGTCATCATAATATGGAATGGGAAAAGAGAAGCACTCGAACAATTCCTAGAAAAACTCAATCGAAATGAAAAAAACATACATTTCTCATGGAACATAGATGAAAAAACTGTGGAATTCCTAGATTTACAAATCAGTCTGGAACAGGACAAAGTAGTTACCAAAACATTTTTCAAACAAGTGGATACCAACAGTTACCTATCCTTAAACAGTTGCCACCATAAAACGTGGCTTTATAACATACCCAAGGGACAATTAGTCCGAATAAAAAGAAACTGTACAAATGACAAGGACTACAAAGAACAGGCTAAACTCATAGGATCCAGATTCATAGAAAAAGGATATGAACCCACTTGGATACAACAACAAATAGAAGAAGTGAATAGGATGGATAGAACAAAAATGCTGGAAAACAATTCAAGAACTATATACAACCAAGAAGCACCTAGCCTCATCTTTGACTACAGTGTACAACACAAACAGGTTTCACGAATAATTCAACGATATTGGCACATTCTCAGGAACGACAAAGATTTAAACCAAATACTACCAATAAAACCAAACATTATATACAAAAAAGCACCAACAGTGAGAAATATGATAGTGAAATCAGTTATAGAACCTCCAAAAGAAGCAACATATTCTTTCTTTTCAGGCAAAGGATTCTACCCGTGTAGAAATTGTTATGCATGTAGCCATGCGAAGAAATTTCAAGGCAAAAGACAAGAATTTACATGCACTACAACACAACAGTCATACAAAATTAAAGATTTTGTCGGGTGCCACACCGAGGGGGTAGTTTATGTACTTCAATGCAGTTGCCAACTACAGTATGTAGGAAGAACGAAAAGGGCTCTCAAAGTAAGGATCAAGGAACATATCCAAAATATTTTAAAGGGAAACCCTAAACATAATGTATCAAAACATTTTGCGATAACACACAACCGAGATCCTTCACACCTCCAATTTTGGGGCATTGAAAAATATAAAAGTGCATGGAGAGGTAGCCATAAAATTAGAAGCATAAGCCAAAGAGAGTCATATTGGATACACACTCTGCGCACACTCACACCTAGGGGAATGAACGTAGAGTTCGATTTAAACTGCTTTTTAAGCAACTTTTAAAAAAAAAAAAAAAAAAAAAAAAAAAAAATATTTTATCTTGTTCTGATAGATTTTATTTGTATTAACCATTTTTTGTGGATATTTGTGGACATTCAATATTTTACATAACATATCCACATACGAGATTAGCATTTAGCTTAATATATTTTAAATTTGTGTAATAATTCAATATTCAATATATTAACTTAATTTTAGCTACATTATGCTACAATTATAATATGAAGACTGTGACGTCTCCTTGAGCATTCGGGCACTGACAGATAGTCCCTATCATCACATATCTCATAACACTCCCATTGCAGACAGTAATATGGCTGACAACAACATTATCTCTATTGCAAAAGGTTCGCCACGTATACGATCTGATTGGTATTAAGGCCAGATATGTTTTGAGACCACAAGAAAATGGCCGACATGCAGCACTCTTTTATTCAGGACATCGAAATTTTTACCTTTATTTAAGATGCAACAACATTTTAATACATATTCTTTAAACACATTAATATTAGCTTGGACAAAATTCATATCCACAATCACTAAGTAAATAGCACACAACTTGAATCTGCCCAGACGCAGCGTTCTAGATTTAACTTGACCCTTCTATAGATGGCCGTAATCTTGCACACATTGCCTCCTGCAAGATGGCCGCGACATCACAGGCGCACTGTAATACTAAAAATGGCCGCCAATAAGACAAACAATGACAATAGGATATTGTACCACAACAAAAATGGCCGACACACATCTTCCGGTATCGTCACATAAAAGACACTTCTCTCGGACCAATCCGGTTCCCCAGTTGAAGTCACGAGCGGTGACGTAACGCGTAGGGCGTGGCCGAGCACAGACGAAACCGGAAACCAGTAAGAAGGCGCCGTAGACGCCGCTCCTCAACTCTTTATTGTATATGCTGTTTTTTATCTGATGAAATGTAAGAGACCACTTGATTTTTTAATAAACTACTACTTTTTTACAAATATACTACACCATTGGAGGCATCCTTTTTCTCTCCCCTCCCTGTTTCAACCACCGGACTGGTGGAGCCCGGGTGGGCAACCCCTCTTTGTTCCTATTTATAATAGGTGCTGACAGGCAGGAGTGTCGACACAGCACTAGAGGAGTTTCATCACAGCGCCACCACAAAAGAACAAAGAAATGGTTTTTTGATGCCCAAATTCATCTTCCCTAAGGTGAGAGTCTAGAGAGCCCGGTACTACCGGATCACCAATCTGAAGATTATCACATATTTTTTCCATTCTCACCAAATGATCCCAGAGAAATAGCACAAGAGAAACTTTGCATATTGTTGCACAATATTAATTAATTTTTTATTTATTTCCGATGAACTTTTCATTCATGTTTCATGCTATTTTTGATGCACAAAAGCACTTTGGTTAATTATGTATTGCACTATTGAGCACTTTTTTTGATATTGCACTTATAAGAATTTTATTCATGTTATTGTATGCATTATATTTTGAGGTGATAGATTTTAAGCGCGAAATCACTCTTTTTACCATTTAGATAGATAGATAGATAGATAGATAGATAGATAGATAGATAGATAGATAGATAGATAGATAGATAGATAGATAGATAGATAGATATCGATATCGATATCTATCTATCTATATATCTATATCGATATAGATATATAGATATATATATATATATTTAGTGTGTGTGTGTCTCTCTCTCTCTCTCTCTCTCTCTCTCTCTCTCTCTCTCTCTCTCTCTCTCTCTATATATATATATATATATAATATAATTGTATATATATTCTATAATTACAATAACCTTTCTGTCACTCTTTAGGCTTCCTTTATTACTGGGTTCTGCTGATTGATACATCTGAGCTATGAAACATAGTTATTACCGGGAACATAACGCTTTTCCTTTTTCAATCTCTTCAATATCTACAGTAATCTTTAAGAATTCAGCTTTAAAAGGTCAACCTTCCTATGAATCATACACTGAAGCCTAGTAATTTCTTACATAAGAAGTTAAACAGCTTTCCTATACACTTCGTGCTGCAATCTTGTATCCGCTGACCTGATCGATGTACAATGCTGTGTAAAAAATATACGGGTCAGCTATGGTATGTCAGAACTAAAAGCTGTCAGGGAACGTTTGATATATTTTCAACCCACTTATTTTCTTCTTACTCTAATGAGCCTGTACTTAAAGCTGATCTCCGGGCCAACCACAAAATACATAAATAAAATACATATAGGAGAGTTATTTTGCCTGCCATAAGATTTGTATTTCTTTCCATCCAGTACTGCGATTAACACTGTTCTGCCACACAGCACTTCCCTGTCTGGCAGGGCAGGGGACCTTATTATTTTTTCTTTGACAGTTTAGAGACACTTACAGGTCTTGTCCAGGGGCGGACTGACCTTTCGCGCTCTCGGCAGTGTCCGAGGGCCCCTGCGGTGGGGGGGCCTGGCTCAGTCTTCCCCTGGAGGTATCCCCAGCTTATCATGCAAAAATAAGAAGACTATACCCCCGAGCAAGCAGAGAACCATTAAATCCCGGTTGATGCGGGCATGCGGCTATATGAGAGGCTCAGAGGAGCGAGCTGGCCGGGATGGATCATCAGAGAGCAATCAGAGCTGTCTGCTATGCAGGGATGATTTCAGAGACAGGAGACCTCTCCCCCAGGGGAATTCAGCTCAGGGGCTGGGCCATAGGTCACTGCCGCGGGGGACAGTCGGTAAAGGAGCTGGAGGCTGCAGAGTGCACACAGAGCGGACTGCGGAGCAGAGTCATCTTAGAATTTCCACCGGTGCCCATACTGACCTGCCTTGTGTGTGTAGCAGGTCAGTGTGATAATGACAGCACAGCAGTTAGTGTGTGTCTGTGTTGTTATAAGAACGAGCCATGCTGAGTGATCCTTCCTTCTTGCCCTGTGCTGTGCCTATCTACCAGGTGGCAGGTGCTATTCACTAGTGCACACTGATATCTGGTACATTGAATGCCACTCAGTGCACTCAGTGTATAGATATCAGTGCTATATATAGGGAATAGCACTTAGCCCTGGTACACATTGGAGCAATATCGCATGCGATTTTACATGTCAAATTGCATGGCAAATCAGCGGCAATTGCCGGCAATGGCACTACCCAAATCGGTGCGATGCCACATTTGTGGCGCCACACTGATTCCCAAAAGTAGTTTTGGCGACTTCTGGGTGCGATTTCCATAGATATCTGTGCAGAAACCCGCATAGAAGTCACTGAAATCGCGGGTATGAAATTGTGCGAGTTTAGCTGATCTCGCACGCTTTCATTCCCGCTGTCAGTGTGAACTTAGGCTAAGTGAGTCTTATTCCCTTTCCATATATATATATATATATATATATATATACATACAGTGGGGATGGAAAGTATTCAGACCCCCTTAAATTGTTCACTCTTTGTTATATTGCAACCATTTGCTAAAATCATTTCAGTTCATTTTTTCCCTCATTAATGTACACACAGCACCCCATATTGACAGAAAAACACAGAATTGTTGACATTTTTGCAGATTTATTAAAAAAGAAAAACTGAAATATCACATGACCCTAAGTATTCAGACCCTTTGCTCAGTATTTAGGAGAAGCACCCTTTTGATCTAATACAGCCATGAGTCTTTTTGGGAAAGATGCAACAAGTTTTTCACACCTGGATTTGGGGATCCTCTGCCATTCCTCCTTGCAGATCCTCTCCAGTTCTGTCAGGTTGGATGGTAAACGTTGGTGGACGGCCATTTTTAGGTCTCTCCAGAGATGCTCCATTGGGTTTAAGTCAGGGCTCTGGCTGGGCCATTCAAGAACAGTCACGGAGTTGTTCATTATTTTAGCTGTGTGCTTAGGGTCATTGTCTTGTTGGAAGGTAAACCTTCGGCCCAGTCTAAGGTCCTGAGCACTCTGGAGAAGGTTTTCGTCCAGGATATGCCTGTACTTGGCCGCATTCATCTTTCCCTCGATTGCAACCAGTCGCCCTGTCCCTGCAGCTGAAAAACACCCCCACAGCATGATGCTGCCACCACCATGCTTCACTGTTGGGACTGTATTGGACAGGTGATGAGCAGGGCCTGGTTTTCTCCACACATACCGCTTAGAATTAAGGGCAAAAAGTTCTATCTTGGTCTCATCAGACCAAAGAATCTTATTTCTCGTCATCTTGGAGTCCTTCAGGTGTTTTTTTTAGCAAACTCCATGTGGGCTTTCGTGTGTCTTGCACTGAGGAGAGGCTTCCGTCGGGCCACTCTGCCATAAAGCCCCGACTAATGGAGGGCTGCAGTGATGGTTGACTTTCTACAACTTTCTCCCATCTCCCGACTGCATCTCTGGAGCTCAGCCACGGTGATCTTTGGGTTCTTCTTTACCTCTCTCACCAAGGCTATTCTCCCCCGATAGCTCAGTTTGGCTGAACGGCCAGCTCTAGGAAGGGTTTAGGACGTCCCAAACGTCTTACATTTAAGGATTATGAAGGCCACTGTGCTCTTAGGAACCTTAAGTGCAGCAGAAATGTTTTCATAACCTTGGTTAGGCCTTCCCACAATTCTGTCTCTGAGCTTTTCAGGCAGTTCCTTTGACCTCATGATTCTCATTTGCTCTGACATGCACTGTGAGCTGTAAGGTCTTATATAGACAGGTGTGTGGCTTTCCTAATCAAGTCCAATCAGTATAATCAAACACAGCTGGACTCAAATGAAGGTGTAGAACCATCTCAAGGATGACCAGAAGAAATGGAAAGCACCTGAGTTAAATATATGAGTGTCACAGCAAAGGGTCTGAATACTTAGGACCATGTGATATTTAAATTTTCTTTTTTAATAAATCTGCAAAAATGTCAACAATTCTGTGTTTTTCTGTCAATATGGGGTGCTGTGTGTACATTAATGAGGAAAAACATGAACTTAAATGATTTTAGCAAATGGCTGCAATATAACAAAGAGTGAAAAATTTAAGGGGGTCTGAATACTTTCCGTCCCCACTGTATATATATATATATAAACTGAAATGTATACACTGAGTGCTTTTCCCTAACACTGTCATCTATACACTAAGAATGCTCCTTACATTGGTGGTCAGTGAGAATAATGTTCCTTACATTGGTGGTCACCAGAAAGAATTTTCCTTACATTGGTGGTCAGTGAGAAGAATGCCCCTTACATTGGTGATCAGTGAGAAGAATGTTCCTTACATTGGTGATCAGCGGTAGGAATGCTCCTTACATTGGTGATCAGTGGGAAGAATGTCCCTTACATTGGTGATCAGTGGGAAGAATGTCCCTTACATTGGTGATCAGTGGGAAGAATGTTCCTTACATTGGTGATCAGTGGGAAGAATGTTCCTTACATTGGTGATCAGTGAGAAGAATGTTCCTTACATTGGTGATCAGTGAGAAGAATGTCCCTTACATTGGTGATCAGTGGGAAGAATGTCCCTTACATTGGTGATCAGTGAAAATTATATAAAGTAAATAAAAATAATTAAAAAAAAAATGAAAAGCACCCCCATGACCCCCGCACACGCTCTACATGAAAAGCTGTATGTAGGACGAGCACATGTATGTAAACATGTGTCTATAGATGCAAATGCTGGACTCAGCAGCCTAGGGGGGTTATCTGATGTGGGGAGTAGCCGCGAGAGCCACCGGGGGACCCCAGAAGAGGAGGATCGGGGCCACTCTGTGCAAAACGAGCTGCACAGTGGAGGTATGACGTGGTTGTTATAAACCCCCCCCCCAAAAAAAACGAGCCTTTACAATCATTTTAATTTTGGAAATGTACCATTGTTGCACTTTCTTTAATGAAAGTTTATTTTTCTTTATATTCTATAATAAACATTTATTTTGAACATAGTGCAGAGAAATTCTGTGACGAACGCATGTAGTGTGGGCAGTGCAATATGTAGGTGGGGATTTGTGTGGGTGTGGCTTGAGTGTGGGTGGGAAAACATGGGTGGGGTCAGGGGGGCCCCAGGATCTCCTATTGCCCGGGGGCCCCATGAATTGTCAGTCAGCCCCTGGACTTGTCCCTCCCCCAGCCTGTGATTGTACAGTGAAAAGTGAAGTAACACATTGATGGACTCATCTCTCTGTCATTCTACACTCTCCTCCAACCAGCTTACTCCTTGCACTGTAACACAACTGACTTGTCCTGCTTCTCTCTCTCTCAGTCTGAGCTCTGCTGTACAGGAACTGCAAGAGGCTGATACCAAGTCAAATTCAGGTCATTTACACTGCTGAAGATTTTACCCCCTTCCTGACCAGAGCATTCTTTGCGATTCGGCACTGTGCCGCTTTAACTGACAATTGCGCGGTCGTGCGACGTTGCACCTGAACAAAATTGACGTCCTTTTTTTACCACAAATAGAGTTTTCTTTTGGTGTTATTTGATCACCTCTGGGTTTTTTATAATTTGCACTATAAAAGAAAAAAGAGCGTCAATTTTGAAAAAATGCAATATTTTTTACTTTTTACTATAATAAATATCCCCCCAAAAAACAAATTTTTTCCTCAGTTTAGGCTGATATGTATTCCTCTACATATTTTTTGTAAAAAAATTGCAATAAGCATATATTGATTGGTTTGCACAAAAGTTATAGTGTCTACAAAATAGGGGATAGATTTATGGCATTTTTATTATATTTTTTAATTAGTAATGGCAGATTTCTATCAGGATTGCGACATTATGGCGGACACTTTTGACATTATTTTGGGACCATTGTCATTTATACAGCGAACAGTGCTATAAAAATGCACTGATTACTGTGTAAATGACACTGGCGGGGAAGGGGTTAAACACTAGGGGGCGATGAAGGGGTTAAGTGTGTCCTAGGGAGTGATTCTAAATGTAGGGGAGGGGGGGGGGCTTCCGCTCACATGACAGCGATCGCTGCTCCCGATGACAGGGAACAGTGATCTCTGTCATGACACAAGGCAGAACGGGGAAATGCCATGTTTACATAGGCACTTCCCCGTTCTGCGGCTCAGTGACACGATCGCAGGAAGACCGGCGGACATCGAGTCCGCGGGTCACGTGGGCACGGTCCCGCTGTATGCGGCGGGCGCACGCTAGCCCCGCCAATTAAAGGGGACGTACAGGTACACCCATTTGCCCACCGCTGCCATTGTATTGACGTATATCGGCGTGCGGCGGTCGGCAAGTGGTTAAATATGAACTCCAGACAGATTGGTAAATAATCAGTTTATATATATATATATATATATATATATATATATATATATATATATATATATACTGCATGATTCATGTTTTACCAGCATAAGGATTTCAAATTCTGTTGAGGCAGGTTTATGATTTACACCAGGAGTCTCCAAACTTTTAAGTACAATGGCCACATCACAAGGGCGTACCTACAGGGGTCGCAGCATAACAAATTTCAACACCCATCATTTTAGTCTCCGACACCCGATGTAGGATCCCTTCTCTTCAAAGAAGGAGATAGAAGGGCATTATAACACAGCTGTGAAAAACCAAACCAGGACAGAGGCTTTTGGAGGGGACTAGGGGCTAGCCTTCTACCTGCTGATTATGGCCCATGGAGGAGACTGGGGATTTTGTCTGCTTCTCCTGGTTAGAACATGGAAAAGAGCTCAGTTCAGCCTCTGATCCCATGGAGAGAGCAGATCATTCTCTGATGATGGACAACAACGTGATGAACGCTGAGAGAGAGGCATAGATTAATTATCTGAACAAAGACAATAAAGCTTCCCTTCTAGAGTGGATGGAAAGCTGTAATATTAATCTTGTACAGGTTATTGGTCAGAGGGAATATGGTGGTCCTCCTGCAGACTGGGTTTGAGAAATTCCTTCACTTGGGACCAGTAGCGGCTGGTGCTCCATTATTTTGGTGGGGGCAGCAAACAAACCCCCGGCTCCACATGCCTGCCAGCCCCGCACTTACCCCATCTAAGTCGCAGACGGCTTCAGCAGCTTCCCCGGTCTCTCCTCCCGGCCAATCTGGTCGCTTCGCCTCCCGGCTAATCAAGTCTTAGCCAGTCTTACCCACTTCCTGTCCTGATTGGCTAGGAGGAGAAGCAGGAAGACAATAGCAAATGTGTGTCCTCTGTGCAGGGGAGGCAGAGATTGGAATAGGGAAATGGGATGTTAAAGAGGAAAGGGAGGGGGGGCAGACTGCAGGGGCACTGTAATATAAAGGGGACCGCATTGTGCCCCTTTACAGTGCATTTCCCTTTATATTACAATGCTCCCTTTACAGTGCAGTCCCCTTTATATGACAGTGCCCCCTTTACAGAGCAGTCCCCGTTACATTAATGTAAAGGGGCACTGTGATGTAAAGGGGACTGCACTGTACGGGGGCACTGTAATGTAATGAGGGGCTGTAAAGTGAAGGGGAACTTGGGACTCTACTCTAGGTGCGGCCGGACCAGAGTCTTGTAGAGCGGGAGAATTATCGTTTTTATCTCTGGAGTTGATCCCCTTTTTAATGCATGCCAATATTCTATTTGCTTTGTTAGCAGGAGCTTGGCATTGCATGCCATTGCTGAGCCTATCATCTACTAGGACCCCCAGGTCCTTTTCCATCCTAGATTCCCCCAGAGGTTCTCCCCCCAGTGTATAGATTGCATTCATATTTTTGCCACCCAAATGCATTATTTTACATTTTTCTACATTGAACCTCATTTGCCATGTAGTTGCCCACCCCATTAATTTGTTCAAATCTTTTTGGTTTCCACATCCTGCAGAGAAGTTATTGCCCTGCTTAGCTTAGTATCGTCTGTAAATATGGAGATTATACTGTTTACCCCATCCTCCAGGTCGTTTATGAACAAATAAAATAGGATTGGTCCCAGCACGGAACCCTGGGGGACCCCACCCCTGCCCATTCCGAGTACTCCTCATTTATCACCACCCTCGGAAATTGCCCTTGTAGCCAGTTTTCAATCCATGTACTCACCCTATGGTCCATGCCAACGGACCTTATTTTGTACAGTAAACGTTTATGGGAACTGTGTCAAATGCTTTTGCAAAATCCAGATACACCCCGTCTACGGGCCTCCCTTTATCTAGATGACAACTCACCTCCTCATAGAAGGTTAGTAGATTGGTTTGGCAAGAACGATTCTTCATGAATCCATGCTGATTACTGCATTCTCATTACTAAAATCTTGTATATAGTCTCTTATCATCCCCTCCAAGAGTTTACATACTATTGATGTTAGGCTAACTGGTCTGTAATTCCCAGGGATGTATTTTGGGCCCTTTTTAAATATTGGTGCTAGATTGGCTTTTCTCCAATCAGCTGGTACCATTCCAGTCAGTAGACTGTCTGTAAAAATTAGGAACAACTTGACTGAGTTCCCTAAGTACCCTCGGGTGCAAGCCATCTGGTCCTGGTGATTTATTAATATTAAGTTTCTCAAGTCTAATTTTAATTCTGTCCTCTGTTAACCATGGAGGTACTTCCTGTGATGTGTCCTAAGGATAAACACTGCAGTTTTGGTTACTGAAGCCCCCTGATTCCCTCGTGAAGACCGAGGAGAAGAATAAATTCAATACCTTCGCCATCTCCCCATCCTTTGTAACCAGATGTCCTTACTCATTCTTTATGGGGCCAATATGGTCTGAACTCACTTTTTTACTGTTTACATACCACATACTTAAAGAATTTCTTGGGGGTTTTTTTTTGCTCTCCTCCGCTATGTGTCTTTCATGTTCTATCTTAGCCGTCCTTATTGCACCCTTACATTTCTTGTTGCATTCTTTATAAAGTCTGAATGCTGATGATGAACCTTGTATTTTTTGAAGGCCTTCTCCTTTGCTTTTATATGCATTTTTACATTGGAGTTAAGCCATCCAGGACTTTTGTTGGCTCTTTTAAATTTATTACCCAATAGGATGTATTGGCTAATGCCCTTATTTAATATGCTCTTAAAGCAAACCCATCTCTCCTGTTCTTTGTTCCTAAGATTTTATCCCAATATATGCCTTCTAGCAAGGTTCGTAGTTTGGGGAAGTTGGCTCTTTGAAATTCAGTGTCTTTGTATTCCCTTTATGTTTCCTATTTGTGTGATTTATACTGAAACAAATTGACCTGTGATCGCTGTTACCTTAATTGCCCCGTATTTCCACATCCGTGATCAGGTCTGTATTGTTGGTAATCAGTAGATCCAGTAATGCTTTATTTCTAGTTGGTGCGTTTACCATCTGACCCATAAAATTGTCCTGCAAGACATTAAGGAACTGGCGAGCCTTAGATGAATGCGCGGTTCCCTCTGCCCAGTCTATGTCTGGATAATTAAAATCCCCCATTATGATAACACTTTCCATCCTTGCTGCTAATCCAAATTGTGATAGGAGATCTGTCTCCACTTCCTCCCTCAGGTTAGGGGGCCTATAGCAAACTCCCAGTATTATTTTACCCTTAGCTTCATCCCTTTGGAGCTCTACCCATAAGGATTCCACCTCCTCCCTAGCTCCCTTAGTGATGTCATCTCTCACATTCACTTGTACATTATTCTTGATATATAGGCATACCCCTCCCTCTTTTTACCCTCTCTATCCTTGTGATAAAGGGTATACCCTTGAATGTTTGACAGCCAATCATGAGAGCTGTTGAACCAGGTCTCTGAAATTCCCACAAAATCCAAATCCTCCTCGTACAACAGTATCTCTAGTTCACCCATCTTGTCAGCCAGGCTCCTGGCATTGGTGAACATGCCACGTAGTTTAGACAGGTCGCATATTATCCTCTTATTGGGTGTTCCGAGATTGCAACTAGGACTTGCTACTATACTTACCTTGGGTTTTTGTGTTTTGGTCAACCTACCATTAATGCCCCCAATAATATGGAATATGTTCCACGCTGACTATCTCTACCTCTGGACCCTCCTCCATATCACCTAGTTTAAAAGCCCCTCTAACTTTTTGGCCATCTTCATTCCCAGCTGATCTGCACCCTCCTCATTTAGGTGCAGTCCGTCCCTTCTATAGTACTTCTTTTTATCAAAAAGGTTTTATACTCTTATACTCTATACTTTTATACTCTTATACTCTACTTTTTTCAAAATATATATTTTTTCAAAATATATATTTATTTAGCCCTGAACATTCAATAGTTCTCAATTTTTCTTTAGTTCTTCACATTGACTGACTGTTAGAGGCACTTGAGACCTAATACACAGTACACAGGTTATTTTCTTAAAACAACATTACGATTTGAAGTAGTCTGTGTATGTGAAAAGAGTGCTTAGTGGTTTGTTCTGTATATATATATATATATATATATATATATATATATATATATATATATATATTATATATATATAAAAAATGATTTCAGTTAGACCTGGCTGCATTTATACACCTGAATGTAAGTCTCGGAAAATAAAAGTACTGCTTGTCCCATCCTGACAGTGTAATACATTGGGGTTTATTTACTAAACGCAAATCCACTTTGCACTGCAAGTGCACTTGAAAGTGCACTTGGAAGTAAAGTCACTGTAGATCCGAGGGGGATATGCAGGGGGGATAAAAAACAGCATTTTAGCTTGCACATGATTGGATGATAAAATCAGCAGAGCTTCCACTTGTTTCAGATCTACCTCTTAGATTTAGAGCGACTGCACTTTCAAGTGCACTTGCTGTGCACAGTGGATTTACCTTTTGTAAATAACCCCCATTGTTTTGTATACATAAGCTGTAGTAATGGTTCGACTATTATTTTCTTGTAAAATGTTTATTAGAAAATGGATGGGACCGTAGGCCACACCACCCCCACCTATTCCCCAGATACAACCACAAATACCAACCCCACACCATGTTTTGGCAGAAATGGCCGCGGCCATTTATTATTGGTTTACAATGCTTATAAACAACCATTATAAATAATCCAACTTGCATAACATAAACATCACATCATCAAATAGTTTCTGCCCAGTTTTCAGAACTCGGGCAGCTTAAACTTTTTTACCAATGAATACGTCCCCCCCCCAGATTCCGGGGTGACCCAACCACACAAAATGCCGCAACAGGAAGGGAGGGAGATAGCTCTTCTTTTCTTCTTCCTGTTCACCGCAGAGGAAACCATAACGCCTCTGCAGCCCTTATATAGTCTTCCTAGGGAAATCCAGAAGTTTCCAAGATTTCCCATTGGATGCTCATATCCCCCTTCAGAAAAATTTAAAGGGACAGTGCCCTTAATACCCTACCCTTTAACATTAACCACTTCCGGACCGCCCACCGTCACTATACGCCGGTACTTTGAAGGAGGATATCATTGTTATGGCAGCAGCTAGCTGCCATAACCCCGGTATCCTCGTCTTCAGTGAGCAGTCCGGTTTAAGATAAAAGTGGTCTCTCCGTCTCCATATCACTGCAGGGCTGAAGTGACGTCAAAACGTCACTTCCTCCCATAGCTCATAAAGGGACATTTTTTTTTCAATTTTTTAAATTGGTAAAAAAGGTAAAATGAATAAGAAAAAAAAATCTTTTAAACGCGCCCCGTCCCAACAAGCTCACGTGCAGAAGCGAACGCATACGTGACTAGCGCCCGCATATGAAAACGGTGTTCAAACCACACATGTGAGGTATCACCGCAATCGGTAGAGCGAGAGCAATAATTCTAGCCCTAGACCTCCTCTGTAACTTAAAACATGCAACCTGTAGAATTTTTTAAACTTCACCTATGGAGATTTTTAAGGGTGTAATTTTGAAGCGTGACATGTTGGGTATCAATTTACTCGGCGTAACATTATCTTTCACAATATAAAAAAAAATTGGGCTAACTTTACTGTTTATTAATTCAAAAAAGTGTATTTTTTCCAAAAAAAGTGTACTTGTAAGACCGCTGTGCAAATACGGTGTGACAGAAAGTATTGCAACAACCGCCATTTTATTCTCTAGGGTGTTAGAAAAAAATGTATAATGTTTGGGAGTTCTAAGTAATTTTCCAGCAAAAAAAAAACTGTTTTTAACTTATAAACAACAAATCTCAGAAAGAGGCTTGGTCCTTAAGTGGTTAACCTAATAAACTTATACTAAAAGGGGGCCGTATGGCCCCAGTCGAAAGGAAACGGGGCCCAAATGGTTGTTCCCGCTTTTTACATGGGACAGTAGGCCACGCTGCCCCCACCTATTCCCCAGATACAACCACAAATACCAACACCGCACCATGTTTTGTCAGAAATGGCCGCGGCACTTTATTGGTTTACAATGCAATGGTATAAACAACCATTATAAATAATTCAACTTGCATTACGTAAACATCACATCATCAAATAGTCTCTGCCCAGTTTTCAGAACTCGGGCAGCTTAAACTTTATTACCAACGAATACATCCCCACCAGCCAGACTTCAGACTTGTGCAATAAGCTCGGCCTACCCCACATATGCGGGTCCACGTGCCGATACGCGAACCCCCCCAAGAATGGCATAAATTTAGCCATCGCCCGATTTGGCTCTCTTCCTCATTTTCTTCATTACTCAATGCAACGGGGAAGACAGCCAAATCAGTCGTGGAACTATCTCAGAAAATACAATGGTTGTACTCGGAGAAGTTAAATGAAAATGATAAAGATCCCTCTTAATCTAAAAAAAAAAAGGTCCAGAGTGCAGGTGCTACCCAAATCATTACCTCTCAGATGAACTATCAGTATAGAGGGAGGTGGCCAAATCTGACACAGCTGGGACAAGTGAAAATATAGCTGGTGCCACTTCATACCCCGCACACCCTTCCAGTACAAAGTTAAGGATTCCGGCTGTAATGACAGATTAACAGAGTACCTGCATTGAGCCGCACGTTCCCGTGCCCAGTATATATAGGATTGGCCATACATAATGATGAAAACCTATGGAAATCAAAGAGAAAGGTAAGGCCAGATATACATTTTGAAACAATTGGATTTCCATCTACCCATACCCATTATGGCTGAAGCCGGGAGACCCTTTGCAATGACGCTGCCCCTATCCTAAAAGAATGAGAGGAGAACTTTAAATTGTGCAAACCCAATTTCTTCATACAGCACTTCAACACATAGGTAAACTGATACTTGGTGAGGGGGGACAAATCTAAATGTACTAGAAAATGGCCAACCCCCCGGACGAACCGCCAAGAAACAGCTAACCACCACCACCGGGCACACAGATACATCTCTGCATGCGGATAAAGTAATCCATTCCCAGCGACCAAACTGGTCCCTCTTGGATTGATGCAAGAAAAGGTACACCCTCCCTTGTTTTACCAAAACATGTTTGGCTAACATCCCAAGAGGACTCTTCTTGGAAGCTGGAAGCAATTCCGAAACCCGAAAAGCTCCAAAATAAGCCAGCACAAAAGCCGTTTGAAAAAGCAAAGCCTCATAACTCATAAAGCATACCACTGACATGGTCTCACAAAATCGTTTCAGCAGATCAAAGCAAATTGGCCTCCTACCGTTCAAGGCAAAATGTCGTTTCCTGTACCCCTTCAATGCCTGCTTCACCGAGACTAAAATACTAGAGCAAGTCGGGAGCAGCCGCAGGCGAAAGAAAAAGGATACCCCAGCTAGGGTCTTTGCAATGTAGCTGTAAGAAAGCTGTTTATCCATCAGGGAGACCAGAAAAGACAGGATAGCATGTTCAGGCGGAGCGTCCCAAGCAAAACCGTCACTGCCAGCAAAAATCATCCACTTCCTCCAAGCGGTAGAATAATCCACCCATGTATGAGGAGCTACTGATTGCCTAATAAATTCAAAAACCGGTGTCAAACCGGCTCCCAAAGGTAGTCTGGGCACCTCGTGCCTTCCGAGTCCTCTCCCGGAAGCATTTCTCAAACGCTGCATCTGGAAACATGAGAGGGAGTTAGCTACTACATTTAAAACTTACATTTAAAACTCCCGGAATGTATTTAGCCTTAATCCATATATTACATTTTAGGCATAAAAAAAACAAATGGCGCAAGATTTTAACAACAAATAGTGAACCCGAAGAGACACAGTTGACTGCGAAAAGGACTCCCTTATTATCTATCGCCACCAAAATGCGCTTGTTGGCAAAGAAATGCCCCCACAGTGAGACAGCCACCGGTATCAGGAAAAGCTCAATGTTCTGCATAGCCTTTTTATGAATCCAAGCTGCCGGCCAGGCACCGTAACTCCCAGATAGCCGCAAAGCCTTTGGAACCAGCCGCATCGGTGAACAAGCGGAAATACGTGCAAAAATAAAATCCGACTGAAAAAATGACCTGCCATTGAAAGTTTCCAAAAATTCAGCCCACACCACCAAATCGTCCTTGAAAGACTCTGTCAAATGGATGTGCGCAAAAGGGGACTTCAAACCAGAAGTGGAGAGATACAAACGCAGAGAAAAAATCCTTGCAACCGTCATAATTTTGCAAGCAAAAGCCAGAAGGCCCAATAAAGACTGTATTTCTTTCAAAATAACTTTACGTTGTCTTAAAAAGAAAACGATAAGGGTCTTCATTCTCGCAATCTTAGCCTGCGGCAGACTAAACTCCATGGCCCCAGTGTCCATGTGAATTCATAAAAATTCCAACAACGTTGCAAGGAGACAAGTCTTCTCTCCTGCCAGGGGAACACCAAAATGTTCTGCAATGACAGCAAACAAACCTAACAATGGAGAACAGAGATCCGAATCCGCTGGGCCGACAAATAAAAAATCATCTAAATAATGCACCACCGCATCCTGACCAGACTCGAAACACAGAACCCAATGCAGGAAAGTGGAAAAAGTCTCAAAATATGTACAGGATAAAGAACACCTCATAGGGAGACATTTGTCAATAAAAAAATCCCTCAAAACAAAAACCTAAAGAGCTGAAAGCTGACGGGGCAATTGGCAAAAGCTGAAAGGCAGACTTGATGTCGACTTTAGCTAGGAGGGCCCCCTGGCCACGTGCCTTAACCTTGACAATTGCTTCCTCAAAGAATGGGAAAGAGAGGTATCAAATTAAGCGCAAAGTTTTAGGCTGCTTCTTAGGAACCACCCCAGCGGAGAAATGTGGAACGGTGGAGAAGAAAAAGGCCCCGCCATGTGCCTTTCCGCTATCTCCTTTAAAAACCCTTTCCCATACCACCTCCGTAAAACGCTGAACAGATTTCAAATTCTCTACCACAGTGCATCCTTTTCCCAAAAAGGCCAGGAGGGGAAAACTTGATGAACTACAAACGCGCCTTCTCCCTGTTTGGGTACAGGTTCAACCAGGGGCGCATGTTTTCCAGCCTCACTGGTGTGCAGGCTTTTGGGAAAAATATCCCGCTAAGACTGATACCCCGACCCCACATTCTTCCTGAAACACTTCACTACCGGATGGGGCCCTGCACAGACTGAGCATTCATGCCTATACTTGCGCGCCGTATTAAAACGACATAGATTCTCATAGAAAGCGAAAGAAACAAGCCCTGCGATACCCTGGGCTAACCGGGTTAACCGTGTTCTGCTTACTAACTGTTGCTCTCTGAGGAAGGATCAAGTTAAGCCATAGGCCCACATCCTTCATCCCCCACCTCAGGGAAGGATGCACCGCAAGCTCCTGGCGAAAGGACTCGTCATAAAAGTACCAGCCCAAACCGCCAAAACTTTTATATGCCTCCAACACATGATTCATGTGCTGAAAAAGGCATCCGCTCAGATTAGGGTGCCTCTCAACCAGCACGCTGGCAAAGACACAAAATGCCTGCAACCAGTTATTGAAGGAGCGTGCAATAGGCCTGCGCCTATCCTCTTCCTGCCTATCCTCCCCTTTCTTGTCAGTTTTAAAAAATAAAGTCCTTAGACACCTGAAGAAGGGATAACACATCCACAAACTCCCCTGCCCAAATGTTCTCCTTCACTGACACTGGTAAGTGGTAACCTAAAGGTGACATCTCACACGGTATAACTTTCTTCATACTAGCTCCAGGCACTGACAATCTAACTGACCCCGTGGGCAAGTGTAAATCTGCACTGTGTAGTGTGCTACCTAAATGGCTGGGTGACACAGGAGCAGTGACATTAGAAGTAGGAAAAGAAACAAAGGCAGACCCAGAGGAGGATGCAGCTGTAGCAGCAGGGGAAACTACAGAGATAGGAATGCCAGCAGCAGAGAGCGCAGAAGAAATTGCAGACAGGTAAATCAGGATATCAGCAAAAATTCACCCTGTGCAGCTGGTGCAGAAGCTGGTGCAGGATCTGGTGCTGGAGCAGGAGCACCAGGTCACGCTCCTCCTCCCCTCTCCGCCGACACCAACGGCCGTTCAGGGGGCATACTCTGCCACGTGAGCCTCCTAGAGGAAGGCTGTGCTGCTGATCCTCCACCGCCGCCCCTGACACATAACGCTGGTCCTCCTCCGTTGCAGGTAGCTCTAAGCAGCGGCGAACCAGCCCTCACCCCCTCGACTCTCCGCTCTCTTCAGGAAACCGCAGACCTGTTCTTCCATCATAGGCAAGTGACAAGCGCCGCTCACAGCTCTTTTTCTCTTCTTCCTGGTCACTGCAGAGGAAGCCATAACCCCTCTGCAGCCCTTATATAGCCTTCCCAGGGAAATCCAGAAGCTTCCAATATTTCCCATTGGATACTCATATCCCCCTTCAGAAATATTTAAAGGGACAGTGCCCTTAATACCCTAAGAAAAAAATGGATTGGGTGCCCGGATCAACCAGAATATAGATATTAATTCATAAACTCAATAGTTTTTTTAATCGTTCAGTACTGGGAGTACCCCCAGAACTGCAGTCCTAACGGCCCTGAAGCCGCATATACAAAAAAGAGAGAAAAAAGGGTTCTCCCAAGAGAGCCAATTAGGACACTAAGATTGAATTAATGTTTTATTGTAGAAAAAACACACAACAACAATTTAATGAAACAGTAATAGACCTAAAGTGTACCTCCTAGATTATTAAAAAAGACAACATTGTCATATTAAAACTGGGGGACGCAGCTGCGCATGCACCATACACTCACTCACACACACACTATCATACACACAAGTTGATCATCAGAGATTTTTCCTGAAAGATGAATTAGACAGGAATACAGTCCTCTGGATGGTTTGATAATTCCTTAATGCTAAACAACTTTAGTTTCTAATGGGTATAGATAATCAGATGGTGATATTCGGTGTTTGTGTGTTTGGAGCAAGGCAATCAACACTTGGCTGTCTTGAAATCTTTTACAGGGTAAACTAGCATATAACATAAAAAAAGTATAAGTCCCTTTTATGCAGATTAGTGACTGGCCTGGTTTGTCAGCTGAAATCCGGAGAATAGGGTTTGAATATTGATATACCCTGGGAACAGACTAGCACAGTACTATTACTTCCAATGAAAAATGCATACCTATCAAGGGTTTAAAGTCTTTACCAAGTAACTATAGACCTGTTAGTTTAACTTCTATAGTCAGGAAGATACTGGAGCGTTTAATAAAAGACCACATAGACGAGTTCTTGCTGGAAAAAAACATTTGAAGTAACAGACAGCATGGATTCATGAAATACAGAAGTTGTCAGAGAAACCTGATTTGTTTTTATGAAGAGGTAAGAGGGCTTCATAAAAGAGGGCTGGCGGTGGACGTGGTATACTTGGATTTTGCAAAAGCGTTCGATACAGTTCCGCACATGCGGCTCATGTGTAAGGTAAAGTCTACAGGCTTGGAAATATCAGTTTGTAAATGGATAGAATACTGGCTAAAAGACAGAATTCAGGTTAATGATTCTTACTCTGAATGGTCTAAGGTTATCAGTGGTGTACCCCAAGGTTCAATGCTGGGACTCTTACTTTTTAATATCTTTATAAATGATATCGGGTCTGGGATCAAAAGTAACATTTCTGTCTTTGCAGATGACACCAAGCTATGCAGTGGAATAACGTTCTTACAGGATGTCTCCAATTTACAAGCCCACCTCGATGCACTGTATAATTGGGCAACTATGTGGCAGATGAGGTTTAACGTTGACAAATGTAAAGTTATGCACTTGGGGGCTAAGAATACGCATGCATCATACATACTAGGGGGAGTACAACTGGGGGAATCCATAGTGGAGAAGGATCTGGGGGTTTTGGTAGATCATAAGCTCAATAATAGCATGCAATGCCAAGCTGTGGTTTCCAAAGCGAGCAAAGTCCTTTCTTGTATTAGAAGAGGTATGGACTCCAGAGAGAGAGATATCATTTTGCCCCTGCACAAGTCATTAGTAAGACCTCATCTGGAATATGCAGTTCAGTTTTGGGCACAATTTCTCAAAAAGGATATCGGGGAACTGGAGAAAGTGCAGAGAAGGGCAAACAAACTGATAAGAGGCATGGAGGAGCTCAGCTATGAGGAAAGATCAGAGGAACTGAATTTATTCACTCTTGAGAAGAGGAGAATAAGGGGGGATATGATCAACATGTTTAAATATATAAGGGGTCTATATAGTGAACTGTGTTGAGTTATTCTCTTTACGGTCAACACAGAGGACAAGGGGGCACTCTTTACGTCTAGAGGAAAAGAGATTTCATCTCCAAATACGGAAATACGTTTCTTCACAGTAAGAGCTGTGAAAATGTGGAATAGACTCCCACCAGAGGTGGTTCTGGCCAGCTCAGTAGATTGCTTTAAGAAAGGCCTGGATACTTTCCTAAATGTACATAATATAATTGGGTACTAATATTTATAGATAAAGTTGATCCAGGGAAAAATCCGATTGCCTCTTGGGGGATCAGGAAGGAATTTTTTCCCCTACTGGAGCAAATTGGAGCATGCTCTGCTGGGGTTTTTTGCCTTCCTCTGGTTCAACTGTGGGTATAGAATTGGGTATATTGGATTGTGCGATATATATTGGATTGTGCGATATTTAAATTTTTTTTTTTTTTTTTTTTATGGTTGAACTGGATGGACTTGTGTCTTTTTTCAACCTGACTAATTATGTAACTATATAACTATCTCCATAGCAAAGCGAGAGGGGGAAGGGATGGGGAGGGAAAATAGGAACAAGGCGTCACAGCTGATCAATGTGTTAAGTCAAAGACACTCTCACCATATTCTGTGCTCCAGCCACTTTCCTCTGACTCTACCCATCCATTCAATTCCAATCTCAGTAGTTTTGCTGTGCTGGTCTTATGGTAGCAGTGTAATCACTGTGCAAACAGATGCTATAACAGGAACGCTCTGTCAATGTTCCAAACACGCTACGTATCCAGTCCTATTCAAACTCTGTCTCAGAAGCCTAGCTCGTGCTGCAAGCTGACGATCCCCCAGGCGACGCATTTCACAAGCCAATCAGAATGCTAGCTTCATCGGAGCTGGGAGGAGTTTGGGGAAGATGACTTAAATAACCATAGAATTATTGATGTAGTACCAAAATTTGGCCTTAATACCCTACCCTTTAACATTAACCTAATAAACTTATACTAAAACAGGGCCAGGGGGTCCCAGTCCCAAGAAAGCGGGCCCAAATGGTTGTGTCCGCTTTTTACAGTCAAAATAAGTTGCACCTGCTGAAAGCTGAAGTTTAACCACTTAAGTTTTTTTGAATCCGTGTTAAAATCTGCATTTTTCTGCTGGGAAAATTACAAAACATAAAATATATATGTTTTTATATTTTGTAACACTTTTTAAAATGTGTTTCTGATTTAACTTTATTGTCATCATAAGACGGCAAACAAGTCCCCCCCCCCCCCCACCTTGAGGTAGCTTTGGGAAAGTTACAGGTAATCTAATTAGACCCCGATGTCTCCCCTACCCTCCAAAGCAATTAACCGACTACAGATCGTGCTTGATTAAATGTCAACTCTGAAGCTGGAAAATGCTGAAATCGTCATTGCTTCTAGGATAATTTGTCATAGAGGAAAAGGGGGAACGAATGTTCCTCCATATCCTCTGTAGTGAATGTACAGCAGTCTGAGACTCGTTAGAAGAACAGGACAGTCTGATGTTTCCCTTGCCCTCCAAAGCAATAAACCAAGCACAGATTGTTACTAGGGATGAGCCGAACACCCCCCAGTTCGGTTCGCACCAGAACATGCGAACAGGCAAAAAATTTGTTTGAACACCATTAAAGTCTATGGGGCATGAACATGTAAAATAAAAAGTGCTCATTTTAAAGGCTTATATGCAAGTTATTGCCATAAAAAGTGGATGGGGACCTGGTTCCTGCCCCAGGGGACATGTATCAGGGCAAAAAAAGTTTTAAAAACAACCGTTTTTTCAGGATCAGTGATTTTAATAATGCTTAAAGTGAAACAATAAAAATGAAATATTCCTTCAAATATCGTGCCTGGGGGCCCCCTTAGTCTGCCTGTAATGCAGCGCATCTTTCCCATGTTTATAACAGTACCGCGGATAAATGACATTTCTAAAGGAAAAAATGCCATTTTAAAATTGTTTGTAGCTATAAGGTATTGTCGGCTCCCGGCAATATATATAAAAAACCATTGAAAAAAATGGCGTGTGGTCCTACCCCCAGTCCATACCAGGCCCTTATCAGAGCATGCAACCTGGCAGGTCAGGATAGGGGGAGATGAGTGAGCGCCCCCCCCCTTCCTCCTGAACCATACCAGGACATATGCCCTCAACATGGGGAGGGTGCTTTCGGGTCCCCCCAAAGCACCTTGTTCCCATGTTGATGGGGACAAGGGTCTCATCCCCACAACCCTTGCCCGGTGGTTGTTGGGGTCTGCGTGCGGGGGGCTTATCGGCATCTGGAATCTGGAGCAACTTTGTTCGCAGGACAGCTTAGTTCCATACAGGAGTACAATTTGAGTATACTGCTATTTGATACATTTTATATGTAACTTCTACGTCCTTTGCTTATGCAATTTTTTATTGTATGTTTATTATAATAAAATTTATATTTTTACCATATTACCTGGTCTGCCTTTAAAAGGCAGGGGGGAGTTATACCGTGCCTTGAGCACGAGGTTCTCCTTTTCTGTTGTCTTCATTGGATTAGACAGGCCAGTTTCTCACACCCATCACCAATTCCTCTCCCCCATATCTGTAGTGCCAAGATAAGAACTGGGAGATCTAACTGGACTCCTTGAGATAACATAGGACACAGCACAGGGCTGCATCTATGACATGATGTCACATGCTGATTTTTTCCCAGTCCCTCCCTTTTCGGCCTCCCTTTTCCCTCCCTTTTCGGCCTATGCAGACTTCGTGGACTGAGTGGTATCAGCCCTGCCTAGTTTTCTTTTGCTAATGTACTCAAACCATTCCCCTATCATCCCCAACATAAGGGTAAATCATTCTGTAGTCCCAAGATAAGAACTGGGAGGTCTAATTGGGCTCCTTGAGATAACACAGGACACAGAGCAGGGCTGAATCTATGACATAATGTCACATGCCAATTTATATCCCAGTACCCCCCTTCCCCAACTGTCCCGAGCAGTTTTTAGCACATAACAAAACATTATCTATGGAATATTTACCAGACCAAGGTAGCAAATAAGAGAAGTCCATTGTTGAAGTTTGTATGCTCACCAGAACATCTGATGACGAATCATTGCTTATCTGAACATGTCTCCTATAACCGAATACAATCTCACACTTCTTTTTCTCTTTCATTATCATCCAAGAGAAGGTTACAGTAACAAAGAAGGAAACTAACAAGTGCCAATATCATACCTGACCCTCTGCCTTCAGTCTGACATGTTGTACAGTTGATGTTGCGCTATTAGAGAGCAGTGACGTCACCCCCCTCCACACTCTACAGATCTACCTACAGATTGCCTTGAGTAGAAATGTCGTGGTTACATGTGTCAGAAATACCTTTTCAGGATCGGTGCTCGAGCTTAAGTCAGACCAATAGAGATAAAGTCATTTACAGAAATGAAATATAGAATGGTGTGGAAGTCCAGACGTGTGACATTTATAACACCCGGTGTGAAAATTGTTACCTTAAAGGCAGTTGTTGGAGATACTTTGAGGATTGATGAGATTGAGCTGGAAATGAAGGTTTCATTGTAGGGCCTCCACATTTTGTTTAAGGTTTTCAAATAGAGTGAAGAGACGTTCTTGATTTATGGAGACAGTTCCCAATTTTAGGGGAATCTCCCTGGAAAAAAGTCTCTGACTTTGTCCCAAGGGTAAAAGAACGTGTCCTTGATTATTTTCCAACTTTAATAATGGTGTTCCAAGTTGGGTGCAGGATAATCCACATTAGCAACAATTCTGTGTCTGGCCTGGAGCAGGGGGAAGAGAAGGGAGAGGTGTGGCTGCTCCTGGCTGTGTCCAAGACTAATAATGATGCCACATGCCAATTCTTATCAGTCCGCCCCCCTCCTCTTCCCAGCTGGTGCTGATTTTATTGTGAGTGGTAAGGATGTTGTGATGGTGACCTACAGTGCACACCTAAGCCTGCACTCTTGACCCAGAGCAAAGTAGGTTCAGGTGTTATTACACCATACCCCCTTATGCTCCTCCCATTGCACAATTTGGACACAACATTTTCCATGGCACACTTTGCATGCGGGTATTATCCATACACCCCTGCTCCACACCCACCAAAATTGGGCGTGGTCAGTAGGAAGCTCCCAGATAATTGTGAAGGTCTGGTCAACCTATTCTAAAATCTGTTGCAAAAAATATGACACTCCCCCCTCCACACCTAGATTATCCCACTATCATGTCAAAGTTGTAAAATTTAACTGTAGCATCCTTCTAGTATAGGAAGCTAGGAAACTTTGTTTTTGGCTCCTCTGTAGTCTTTGGAGCAGCAATTGATATCTTTGGGCTGTTCTAGGTTTCACAGGCTGCATGTTTGATTCCTTCTCCCTGCATTCTGGAAACTTGAAAAAACATAGAGGGTTGGGAGAGCCAAACGGGCAGCTTGGATGTTTATTGTACTTCAGCCAATCCCTGGAGAAGTGTGCCCAGTAGGTGGCTGGGGAGAAGCATAAATATTCTGAGGTCCAGAACAGCCCTCTTCTCCTGCTGAAGAAGTTTCTAGTCTCAGGGGGTGCTTTCCCTGTAATTGAATATTTTATAGATTTTTCACATTTTCTGAATGTATTTATTATAGCCAAAAAGGAACATCTTTTTTTAGTCAGATAAAAAAGAAACGTGCAGTATATTAATATTCTGCAATCTTCAATTTAGCCAGCAGATGGAGCTCTAGTCCCCTTTTCATATGTTGAGCCATTTCAACCTTCATCTGTGCTGAAAGAAGCACATAATTTACAGTATTCCAGTGAATCATAATAGCAGTGTCTGCATCCTTAGCAGATAGCTCAGTTAAAGTTTTCCATTAAAAGACAAGTGAAAGCTCAAAACAAGCTTTACCTGCTGTGCTTCTTAACTAATATAGTGCTCTAGGAATTCTTTATAATGTATCATGCTGTAGAAATATAATGTATTAAGGCCCAACTAATCTTGTAACTGCGCTTCACTTTTTTCACATTTTGCTATGTTACAGCTTTATTCCAAAATAGATTAAATTCATTATTTTCCTCATAATTCTACAAACGGTTCCCCATAATGCAACATGAAAGAAGTTTGTTTGAAATCTTTGCAAATGTGTTGAAAATAAAAAAACGAAAAAAATCCCACGTACATAAATATTCACAGCCTTTGCTCAATACTTTGTTGAAGCACCTTTGGCACCAATTACAGCCTCAAGTCTTTTTGAGTATGATGCTACAAGCTTGGCACACCTATTTTTGGGCAGTTTCTCCCATTCTTCTTTGCAGGACCTCTCAAGCTCCATCAGGTTGGATGGGGAGCGTCGGTGCACAGCCATTTTTAGATCTCTCCAGAGATGTTCAATCGGGTTCAAGTCTGGGCTCTGGCTGAGCCACTCAAGGACATTCACAGAGTTGTCCTGTAGCCACTCCTTTGTTATCTTGGCTGTGTGCTTAGGGTCGTTGTCCTGTTGGAAGATGAACCTTCGCCCCAGTCTGAGATCCAGATCACTCTGGAACAGGTTTTCATCAAGGATGTCTCTGTACATTGCTGCATTCATCTTTCCCTTGATCCTGACTAGTCTCCCAGTTCCTGCTGCTGAAAAACATCCCCACATGCAGCCACCACCATGCTTTATTATAGGGATGGTATTGGCCAGGTGATGAGAGGTGCCTGGTTTCCTCCAGACATGACGCTTACCAAAGAGTTCAATCTTTGTTTCAACAGACCAGAGAATTTTGTTTCTCATGGCCTGAGAGTCCTTCGGGTACCTTTTGGCAAACTCCAGGTGGACTGTCATGTGCCTTTTACTGAGGAGTGACTTCCGTCTGGCCACTCTACCATACAGGCCTGATTGGTGGAGTGCTGCAGAGATGGTTGTTCTTCTGGAAGGTTCACCTTTCTCCACAGAGAAACGCTGGAGCTCTGTCAGAGTGACCACTGGGTTCTTACCTCCCTAAGAGCCTTCTCCCCCGATCGCTCAGTTTGGCCAGACGGCCCGCTCTAGGAAGAGTCCTGGTGGTTCCAAACTCCTTCTAACTGCGGATGATGGAGGCCAATGTGCTCATTGGGACCTTCAATGCTGCAAAAATGTTCCTGTACCCTTCCCCAGATCTGTGCCTCAATACAATCCTGTCTCGGAGGTCTACAGACAATTCCTTGGACTTCATGGCTTGGTTTTTGCTCTGACATGCACTGTTAATTGTGAGACCTTATATAGACAGGTGTGTGCCTTTCCAAATCATGTCCAATCAACTGAATTTACCACAGGTGGGCTCCAATCAAGTTGTAGAAACATCTCAAGGATGATCAGTGAAAACAGGGTGCACCTGAGCTCAATTTTGAGTGTCATGGCAAAGCCTGTGAATACTTATGTATGTAGCACCCTGTAGATAAGGGAGGGAGCATCTCACATATTTACTTGCCAGGAGTAGTCATCCTGGTTGATAGAGATCTATTGATTTCTCCCTAAGTTTGGCCTTGCTGCACTTTTCTCTTCTACCACTAGGTTGCTGGGTACTTGGTGGTACTAGATATGAGAAGGACAACCCAAGCTGAGGTTATGGGTATATGGGGTAACTCAGCCAATGGGCAGTGGTCTTCTTGAATCCCTTGACCTGCTCGGAGCACCTATATATTTGGGTGGAGTCAGGTGATGTGTGTTCTGTGCCACCTGGACGGCTGTCTGGGTGGACGTGTGTCGCACGCCCCGGGCTACTAGGCCGGAGTTTTTCTCTCTCACTGATGGGGCGGCACTGATGGGCACTGATGAGGCTGCACTGATGGGTACTGATTGATGACATTGATAGGCGACACTGATGGGCACTGATGAGGAGGGAGACTGATGAGCACTGATTGGCAGCACTGGTGGGCACAGATTGGCAACACAGGTGGGCACTGTTGGGACTGCACTGATAATCAGTGATAATCAGTGCCCTGATTACCAAAGTACATGTTCCTTTTAGAGAAGCCGGTTATTGGCTCTCTTCTCCCTTCCTCACGCTGTCAGTGTGAGGAAAGGAGTGCCGATAACCGGCTTCTGTTTACATCCGTGATCAGCTGTTATTGGATACAGCTGATCACGTGGTAAAGAGCCACTGATTGGCTCTTTACCTCAATCTGTAATCAGCAGTATCCAGAGGACATTGTAATCACAGAGCGTGCCACCCGCACCCCGCAGTTGGCACGCAGCAGGCGCGATCACCGGAAGCCGTCATATGATGGTATCTCAGAACTGGACGACTGAGATGTAGCTGTCATTTGGTGCAAGTGGTTAAGACAGCTCCCATTGACTAACATGGAATTTCGCATGTCATGCAACTTGGGGGTCTAACAAATCGGATCCCAATTCGTGGCAATGTGAACCGAGCCTTATACAGGAGCATCAATTTACATATATACATACACTTAAAGTGGGGTTCCACCCAAAAAAACAAAAATACATGAAAAATCCTAAAAAAAAAAAGCAAAAAAACATTTGGATATATATTTTTTTTAACTTACCTCTAAATGCCTGTTTCTAGGGGGTCCCTCGTAGTCTGCCCCTTCCAGTGCCTGGGCTGGTGACATCACTTCCCCCTCGGCACAGGAAGGGCTCCGCTCTGCTCCCTCCCTCCTGTCAATCATCTGGGACCCATTACAGGTCCCAGGTGACTAAGAGGCCAATCACGGCACGCAGCGCCGCTCGCGCATGCGCAGTGGGTGCCAGGCTGTGAAGCCACAGCCCGGTGCCCACAGTTGCAATGCCGGCGCCGCTGAACAGAGGGGGAGACGAGCGGGGCTTCGATCCCCCGCATCGCTGGACCCAGGGACAGGTAAGTGTCCAATTAAAAGTCAGCAGCTGCAGTATTTGTAGCTGCTGACTTTTATTTATTTATTTTTTTTACTGGACCCCCTGGGTGGAACTCCTCTTTAAGAAAGAAAATAAAAAAACAGCTAACATGTTTTTGCAGCTAGCACCAATGTTTCTATTTTTAACCAGTTTTGGACATTGGGTGTGCTACACACCCCTCAAACAAACTTTATATAATAAGCAAAAATTTTTGAAATATGTAGAAAAAGAAGGGATTTTCAAGGTGCCAACACAATCTTATAAAAAATATCCAACATTTTATTGAGATAAATGTATATTTAAAAACAAGAATATCATAAAAACTATTTCAGAGTATCCTTGCGGCTATAATACATATGCAGTAATTTCAGCTCAACATGATTCGTCAATCACTGGCTTCCTCAGAAGACTTTTGGAATACTGCTTGAAAAGTCACTACAAATAAAGCACAGCACAAAAGTAAACAATAATAAGCAATAAGCATAGGTAATGCAGCTAAACATATAATGGTAATAAATACTAAATACAAAAGTAGCACTGATAGACAGCACTCATGGGCACTGATTGGCTGCACTGATTGGCACTGATAGGCAGCACTGATGGGCACTGTTGGGGCTGCACTGGTAATAAGGACACTGATGATCAGTGCCTTGATTATCAGTGTAGATGTCCCCTTTCACACTTGTCAGTTACTGGCTCTCCTCTTCTCAAGCTGTGACAGTGTGAGGAAAAGAATGCTAATAACCAGCAAGTGTGAAAGGGGACATTTACGCTGATAATCAAGGCATTGGACACAGCTGATCACGTGGTAAAGAGCCGCTGTGATTGGCCTTTTGCCCCAATCTGTGATCAGCTATGTCCGAAGGAAACATCGATCACAGAGCGTGCTGTGCGTGCGTCGCAGCTGCCCCCCCCCCGTGCGCAGCAGGCATTCAGGGTGCATGTGCTAATACATTTCAAGGGTGCCCCCTCTTCATTAGAGCCAACTCAAAACACATTAACATTTAAAGAACTCTGGGACATCCTTTCCTTCCATCTGGAGGTGTGTTACCAGTTCTGGATGATTCGTTGGGAATTTGTGATGAGCCTGATGCTCTATATTGTTTATGAGTATATTTCTTTTTATCCCCAAATAAATGTCTTGGCTAATACACAAGGCTGACGAACTCCTCTTTTTGTGTTCTCATGTTCAGTAATTATGTACTCCCCAGCTTGAGGTGGGCAGCAAGGCCAAGTGGAGCTTAGAAGACTGTGACCTGGGCTATGTGCTGGAGAGGGCTTCCCCAAAAGGACTAGTGCCAAAAATTAGCGCAGAAGTTATTTCGTGACTTATGGAGGTGGAGACACACAACAGTTTCTGTATCTCAGTGACTATTGAACAGGAATGTGCAGTCAGGGGAGGCAGGTGAGGCAGAGCCTCACCTGCCATGAATATAATAAAAAAAAAATACAAAAAAAAAAAAGGATCGAGCTTCGAGGGTCGTAGTTTGGTGACCTGAAGTCCTACCCCACCATTGGTCAAAATTTGGGCTCCTGCCACCTATAGTTCCGGAGATACGGGGCTTCTTGTGCAGCCTGTCAGAAACTGCATATAGAGCTGCCAGTTTAAATATAAGCTGGCACACTCTGTTTGCATCAGGGTCCCCAGAGAGCCTCCTCCTTACATCAGAGTCATCAGAGAGCCTCCCCCTTTCATCAGGGTACCCAGAGGGCCCCCCATTTACATCAGGGTTTCCAGAGAGCCCCTCTTACATTAGGGTCCCCAGAGAGCCTCCCCCTTAAATCTGGGTCCTTAGAGAGCCTCTGCCTTAAAATCAGGGACCCCAGAGAGCCTCTCCCTTGCATCAGGGTCCCCAGAGAGCCCCCCACTTACATAAGGGTCCCCAGAGAGCCTCCCCTCCCCTTTGGGGACCCCTGCAGAGACTCGGGGCTATTGGCCCCAGATTCGGGGCTATAGCTCCAAAAGCCACCCTCTAGCAACGCCCCTGGGCGACGCTTTAAATTTTTTTACAGGTTACATGTTTAGAGTTACGGAGGAGGTCCAGATGAAGATGCAGTGTGTCACTTGCCATGTTACTTACCACCAGATGCAGGTTGTCACTTGCTACGTCACCTGCCTTCAGATGCAGCTTGTCACTTGCCACGTCACCTGCCACCAGGTGCGGATTGTCACTTGCCACGTCACCTGCCACAAGTTGCGGATTGTCACTTGCCATGTCACTTGCCTGCCACAAGATGCGGATTGTCACTTTCCTGCCACAAGATGTGGATTGTCACTTGCCTGCCACAAGATGTGGATTGTCACTTGCTACGTCACTTGCCTGCCACAAGATGTGGATTGTCACTTGCCATGTCACTTGCCTGCCACAAGGCGCGGATTGTCTGCCTGCCACAAGGTGCGGATTGTCACTTGCTGTGTCCCAGAGTGAAGGCAGGCAGCAGAGAGATGATGTCACTGTCCTGCCTTCCCACTCACCCATCAGCCCGGTTACTGGCATGGCTGCCTGCTCTGCTCAGACGTTGGCCCGCTCACTGTCCTGCCTTCCCACTCACCCATCAGCCCGCTTACTGGCATGACTGCCCGCTCTGCTCACCTTACGGCCCACTCACTATTTTCTTGGGGGATGGGATTGCCCAGTTGCCCCCCCCCCCATGGATCTGCCCCTGTATTGAAGCATTGAAAACCCCCAAAACAGTAGATGGATTGTTGCTTGTGATTTCAGTGGGAGTTTGTTTAGAGCTTTCTTTTACTTTAAATGCTAAAATGATACACCTACTGAAAATGCACCATAGCGTCCCTTTAAAATGTAAAAAAAAAAAATCTATCAAATTAGCATTGCTTCACAAGAGTAGATCAGTAGATCATTAAATGGAAGAAAGACAAAAAAACACAATTTTTCATGGCTGTCATTGGGAAAGAAGAGTAATATAGTCATATGAAATAACAAAGTTTCAGTTAAGCACAAACAACCCTTTAGGTGACAGAGATAAATCACATTATTCTGTTATGTAGTTTGACAGACTCAGTTAATGGGATCTCCAGCAGAGCCAAAAATAATGTTGGTTTTCATCAGCAATTAATCAAATAAAGATAAGAGTATATGGAGATGAAGAGTTATACGGATGCTAAACAAGAAGAAAAGCCAATGTATCAGTTGTAATGAAACTTTTGTTTACACTGTAAACTACCTGCTCCATGCATAGCTAATATCACCATTGCTTCATCTGGGTTTTGGCTTTGTTTATAAAGTCACCAGATTATGCCTATACAAAACCATTTGATTTTGCAAAACTACTCCCAAGTAGGGATGAGCTTCGTGTTCGAGTCGAACCCATGTTCGACTCGAACATCGGCTGTTCGGACGTTCGCCGAATTGCGAACGATATGGGCCGTTCGCGCCAAATTCGTGTGGCGCGTCACGGCCCATAATTCACTGCGTCATCGCAGTGCATTGCTGGCTGATGATTGGCCAAGCATGCACTATGACCCGCATGCTTGGCCAATCACAGCGCCGTCAGTAGAGAGAGCTGTAATTGGCCAAAGCCAGGGTGGCTTTGGCCAATTATGGCTCAGGGGATTTAGTACACGCCCCACACTATATAAGGCCGCCTGCACGGCGGCCCTGTGTAGTGTGTGTTCCGGTGTGCTGAGAGATAGAGAGAGAGAGAGACAGTGTCATTTGATTTGAGTTAGATAGATTAGGCAGAACAGTCAGTCAGTTAGCTGCACTTACAGTGTATTGTGTATATATATGCATCCCAGGTGTTGCATATATATATATACACTGTATTCAGTTTAGCTAGATCCGTTCCTGTTATCTTCTATCTAGACTATTTACATTTAGTGCAGTGCGTCCTGCTCACAGTGTTCAGCTAGATCCGTTCCTGTTATCTTCTAGACTATTTACATTTAGTGCAGTGCGTCCTGCTCACAGTGTTCAGCTAGATCCGTTCCTGCTATTTACATTTAGTGCAGTGCGTCCTGCTCACAGTGTTCAGCTAGATCCGTT
This sequence comes from Lithobates clamitans, assembly GCA_037952925.1. Lineage (NCBI taxonomy): Eukaryota > Metazoa > Chordata > Amphibia > Anura > Ranidae > Lithobates > Lithobates clamitans. Next base: position 168,131 of record JBBGZY010002458.1, read on the forward strand.
CCTGCTATTTACATTTAGTGCAGTGCGTCCTGCTCCCAGTGTTCAGCTAGATCCGTTCCTGCTATTTACATTTAGTGCAGTGCGTCCTGCTCACAGTGTTCAGCTAGATCCGTTCCTGCTATTTACATTTAGTGCAGTGCGTCCTGCTCACAGTGTTCAGCTAGATCCGTTCCTGCTATTTACATTTAGTGCAGTGCGTCCTGCTCACAGTGTTCAGCTAGATCCGTTCCTGCTAATTACATTTAGTGCAGTGCGTCCTGCTCACAGTGTTCAGCTAGATCCGTTCCTGCTATTTACATTTAGTGCAGTGCGTCCAGCTCACAGTGTTCAGCTAGATCCGTTCCTGTTATCTTCTAGACTATTTACATTAGTGCAGTGCGTCCTGCTCACAGTGTTCAGCTAGATCCGTTCCTGTTATTTACATTTAGTGCAGTGCGTCCTGCTCACAGTGTTCAGCTAGATCCGTTCCTGCTATTTACATTTAATGCAGTGCGTCCTGCTCACAGTGTTCAGCTAGATCCGTTCCTGCTATTTACATTTAGTGCAGTACATCCTGCTCACAGTGTTCAGCTAGATCCGTTCCTGTTATCTTCTAGACTATTTACATTTAGTGCAGTGCGTCCTGCTCACAGTGTTCAGCTAGATCCGTTCCTGTTATTTACATTTAGTGCAGTACGTCCTGCTCACAGTGTTCAGCTAGATCCGTTCCTGCTATTTACATTTAGTGCAGTGCGTCCTGCTCACAGTGTTCAGCTAGATCCGTTCCTGTTATCTTCTAGACTATTTACATTTAGTGCAGTGCGTCCTGCTCACAGTGTTCAGCTAGATCCGTTCCTGCTATTTACATTTAGTGCAGTGCGTCCTGCTCACAGTGTTCAGCTAGATCCGTTCCTGCTATTTACATTTAGTGCAGTGCGTCCTGCTCACAGTGTTCAGCTAGATCCGTTCCTGCTATTTACATTTAGTACAGTGCGTCCTGCTCACAGTGTTCAGCTAGATCCGTTCCTGTTATCTTCCTACTGACAGGCAGGCTTGTCTGGTTACAGTATATAAAGCTACCTGAAGAAAATTACAGGTGTTCTATTTGATCCTATTAGTACCACGGTCAGGCAGCTAGACTATTTACATTTAGTACAGTGCGTCCTGCTCACAGTGTACAGCTAGATCCGTTCCTGTTATCTTCCTACTGACAGGCAGGCTTGTCTGGTTACAGTATATAAAGCTACCTGAAGAAAATTACAGGTGTTCTATTTGATCCTATTAGTACCACGGTCAGGCAGCTAGACTATTTACATTTAGTACAGTGCGTCCTGCTCACAGTGTTCAGCTAGATCCGTTCCTGTTATCTTCCTACTGACAGGCAGGCTTGTCTGGTTACAGTATATAAAGCTACCTGAAGAAAATTACAGGTGTTCTATCCCAGCTTAGTGCAGCTACAGGCCATTAGTATGTCTGGAAGGCCAAGAAGGAGAGGCAGACAGTCACAAGCCAATAAGAGAGGGCAAGCAGGCTCTGTGTCTAGTGCTGGTCGTGGAGACGGTGCATCCTCATCAGCACGTGGCCATGGGACACGCTTGGCCTTTTTTTCGGCAGCTGGCCGTGTTGAGCCGCAACATGCGGAAGACTTGGTCGAGTGGATGACCAAGCCGTCCTCATCCTCCTCATCCTCTCTCACCCATGCCCAGGGTGCTTTGTCTGGCAAAGCAGCGGCCTCTTCCCTCAGCTCAATGTCATCAGTGACTCCTTCCCTAGCTCCACCATGTCCTCATGAGGATTCCCTCGAACTGTTTGACCACAGTGTTGGGTACATGCTCCAGGAGGATGCCCAGCGTTTGGAAGGCTCTGGTGATGATACTGAGCTCGATGAAGGCAGTAACATGAGCACGGACAGAGGGGGTGCCCAAGAAGGACAGCAATCTGGCAGTCATGCTCCCCCTGCTGCAGCATACTGCCAGGTTTGCTCCAGTGATGAGGAGGGAGGGGATGATGAGGTCACTGACTCAACGTGGGTGCCTGATAGGAGAGAGGAGGAGGAGGAGGAGGAGGAGGAGGAGGAGGCGGCACATCACCAATGAGGCAGGATGCCCTCCAGGGGCCAGCCTAAGGGCAGCACATTGACTGCATCACACCCCAAAGCTCCACATGTGCAGGGCGCTGCAGTCTCTGCGCGTTATTCAAAAAGTTCTTTGGTGTGGGCCTTTTTTGAGACGAGTGCATCAGATCGAACCGCTGCTATTTGCAACATATGTCTCAAACGTATCTCGCGTGGCCAAAACATCTCCCGCTTGGGTACCACATGCTTGACCAGACATATGTTGACCTGCCATGCAGTTCGTTGGCAAGCGTATCTAAAAGACCCACACCAAAGAACAAAGAGGATCTCTCCTTGCTCCTCATCAGCTGAGATTTCCAACCCCACTAGACCTTCAGTCCTCTCTGAGACCTGCAGTGAGAGGAATGAAGGTGTAGAATTAGGTGTGTCACAGCCAAGTACTTGTGGGCAATCTGCTTTTGGTACACCGACGTCAGATTGTACCAGGCAAATTTCCCTGCCCCAGCTGCTGCACCGCCGAAAGAAGTTTGCTCCCAGCCATCCACATGCCCAGCGGTTGAATGCTAGCTTGGCAAAATTGCTAGCACTTCAACTGCTGCCTTTTCAGTTGGTAGACTCTGCCCCCTTCCGTGAGTTTGTGGAATGTGCGGTTCCTCAGTGGCAGGTACCCAAACGCCACTTTTTCTCACGGAAGGCGATTCCGGCTCTCTACCGGCATGTGGAAGGCAATGTCCATGCCTCGCTGGACAGGGCGGTCAGCGGTAAGGTGCATATTACCGCTGACTCATGGTCCAGCAGGCATGGACAGGGACGTTACCTAAGTTTCACGGCGCATTGGGTGACTCTGCTGGCAACTGGAAAGGATGCAGGACAAGGTGCAGTAGTGTTGGAGGTTGTTCTGCCACCACGCCTCCAAAATGCTGATTGTGACACGCCTCTCTCCTCCACCCCCTCCTCTTCTTCTTCCTCCATGGCCTCTTCCTCGGAACCAGCGGTGCTCCGTAGGCGTTCAAGGGACTACGCAAGTTCGCAGGCCAAAAGATGCCATGCAGTGCTTGAGCTGGTGTGCTTGGGGGACAGGAGCCACACTGGGGCAGAGGTTCTGTCAGCTCTGCAGGGGCAGGTTCAGAGGTGGTTGACGCCACGCCAACTTAAGGCAGGAATGGTGGTTTGCGACAATGGCACCAACCTCCTCTCTGCCCTCCGACAGGGACAAATGACCCATGTGCCCTGTTTGGCTCACGTCCTTAACTTGGTGGTGCAGCGGTTCTTGGGCAGGTACCCGGGCTTACAGGATGTCCTGAGGCAGGCCAGGAAAGTCTGTGTGCATTTCCGCCGGTCATATAATGCCAGTGCTCGGCTGACGGACCTCCAAAAGGAGTTTAACCTGCCCAAGAACCGCCTAATCTGTGACATGCCCACCAGGTGGAACTCAACGTTGGCCATGCTGCAGCGGCTGCACACGCAGCAGAGGGCCATCAATGAGTACCTGTGCGACTATGGCACCAGGACAGGGTCAGGGGAGCTTGGTTTTTTTTCCCCACGCCAGTGGGCCATGATCAGGGATGCATGCACTGTCCTGTCACCATTCGAGGAGGCCACGAGGATGGTGAGCACTGACAGTGCATGCATCAGTGACACTGTCCCCCTTGTCCACCTGTTGGAGCACACGCTGCGTGGAATAATGGACAGGGCACTTGAGGCAGAACAGAGGCAGGAAGAGGAGGACTTCCTTAGCTCTCAAGGCCCCCTTTATCCAGACAGTGTTCCTGCGTGCCCGCCGATCACACCGGAAGAGGACGAGGAGGAGGAGGAGGAGGAGGAAGATTGTGTCAGTATGGAGGTGGAGCCTGGCACTCAGCATCAGCAGCAGTCTTTAGGGGATCAGTCCCAAGGAACACATGGGCTTGTACGTGGCTGGGAGGAGGTGGCTGCGGACGTTGTTGTCCTTAGTGACCCAGAGGACTCCGGACCGAATGCCTCAGCAAACCTACGCTGCATGGCCTCCCTGATCCTGCAAAGCCTGCGTAAGGATCCTCGTATTCGTGGTATCAAGGAGAAGGACCAATACTGGCTGGCAACCCTCCTTGATCCACGTTACAAGGGTAAGGTTGCGGACCTTATCTCGCCATCGCAGAGGGAGCAGAGGATGAAACATCTTCGGGAGGGTTTGCAGAAAGGTCTGTGCAACGCGTTCCCAGAGACTGGGAGGTTACAAACTCCTGTTTCTGGACAACGTGTTGCTGAGGCTTCGGTCAGTCAAAGAAGGAGCGGTGGAGAAGGTGGCCGTCTGACCGATGCGTTCAGACAATTTTTTGGTCTGCAGCCCCAAGGTATGATCGGTTCCAGCAACCATCGCCAGCGTCTGTTTTACATGGTGCAGGAATACCTAGGGGCAAGATCAGACTTGGACACCTTTCCCACCGAAAATCCTCTGGGTTACTGGGTCTTGAGGATGGATCACTGGCCAGAGCTTGCACAGTATGCAATTGAGCTACTGGCCTGTCCTGCATCCAGCGTTCTTTCGGAACGCACATTCAATGCTGCTGGAGGCGTGGTAACCGATCACAGGGTGCGTCTGTCCACCGACTCGGTCGATCGGCTGACCTTCATAAAAATGAATCAGTCTTGGATCACCACCAGCTACCAAGCACCTGATGCTGATGTAACCGAATAATTTTTTTTGAAATCTCAGATCCCTTCAAAGACTGCCTATGCTGATGCTGAGTGACTATCCCTGAGTAATTATCCTCTTCCTCCTCAATCATCACGCTGATAGCTTGTAAGAACATTTTTGGTTCTGGGCGCCACCACCAGTGCCTAAGGCACAATTTTTCAGCCCCTGTTTAACAGGGGCGTGTAATTACAATTTTTAATGTAATACTTTGCAGCAGGGCTCGTTCCTGCATTCCAACTAGAGTGTCTGTGAGGGGTTGCAGTGTTGTGGCACCAGCACCAGTGCCTAAGGCCCAATTTTTCTGCCCCTGTCTAACAGGGGCGTGTAATTACAATTTTTGATGCAATACTTTGCAGCAGGGCTCGTTCCTGCGTTCCAACTAGAGTGTCTGTGAGGGGTTGCAGTGTTGTGGCACCAGCACCAGTGCCTAAGGCCCAATTTTTCTGCCCCTGTCTAACAGGGGCGTGTAATTACAATTTTTGATGCAATACTTTGCAGCAGGGCTCGTTCCTGTGTTCCAACTAGAGTGTCTGTGAGGGGTTGCAGTGTTGTGGCACCAGCACCAGTGCCTAAGGCCCAATTTTTCTACCCCTGTCTAACAGGGGCGTGTAATTACAATTTTTGAAGCAATACTTTGCAGCAGGGCTCGTTCCTGCGTTCCAACTAGAGTGTCTGTGAGGGGTTGCAGTGTTATGGCACCAGCACCAGTGCCTAAGGCCTAATTTTTCAGCTCCTGTTCAACAGGGGCATGTAATTACAATTCTTGATCTAATATTTCACAGCAGGGCCCTGTGAGGGCTTACAGTGTTTTGGCCACAGCAACACCTAAGGCCCAAATTTCTGCTGAGTATATAGGGCAGGACCCTACTTTCAAACATCTAACTTACAAACGACTCCTACTTGCAAACGGAAGGAGACAACAGGAAGTGAGATGAAATCTACCCCTAGGAAGGGAAATTCTCTCCTGTAAGAGTTAATATGGGAAAACAATTTCTCCTTTCCACTGATGCTTTCCAATCCTTGTTCCACAAAAAAACCCAAATTTTCAAAAAACATTTTTCATTGGGACAAAAAAGTGAGGTGAAATCTTCTGAAGAGGAGGAAAGACAGCAAAACAAATGTCACAGGGGTGATAACCCTTCCCTATGTTTTCCAAAAAGCTTAAAAAAGATTTTTTGGCTGGAGCTAAACACGTTAAAAATGTTCAAAATTACAAACAGATTCTACTTAACAACAAACCTACAGTCCCTGTCTTGTTTGCACCGCCTGTATACTGCTGTTCAGAGTATATAGGGCCTGGTGGCCCCACACCTTTCCTTATTTTAATTTGGGTGCGGGGTTCCCCTTAATATCCATACAAGACCCAAAGGGCCTGGTAATGGACTGGGGGGTACCCATGCCGTTTGTCTCACTGATTTTCATCCATATTGCCATGACCCGACATGACATTAAACCCGCAAGCAGTTTTAAATGAGATTTTTTCCTTTAAAAATGACATTTGGTGCAGGGACTGTTCTAAACATGGGAAACACGCGTCACTTTACAGGCATACTATAGACACCCCCCAGGTACGATATTTAAAGGAATATTTCACTTTTTTTTTTTTACTTTAAGCATCATTAAAATCACTGCTCCCGAAAAAACGGCCGTTTTTAAAAGTTTTTTTTGCATTGATACATGTCCCCTGGGGTAGGACCTGGGTCCCCAAACCCTTTTTAGGACAATACCATGCAAATTAGCCTTTAAAATGAGCACTTTTGATTTCGAACGTTCGAGTCCCATAGACGTCAATGGGGTTCTAACGTTCGTGCGAACTTGCAGTCCGTTCGCGGGTTCTGGTGCGAACCGAACCGGGGGGTGTTCGGCTCATCCCTACTCCCAAGATCTGGCCCAATGCTTGCATCAAAGCTGAAGGCTTCCCAACCATGCACTGTAGCTTTACTGCTACAGTGCGGGCCGGCTGCCCAGAATCCAATATATATATATATATATATATATATATATACGTGATTCAGTTCTTTTGAGTAGTCACAGCACAAGCTGATCAGCAGGTGCCAGCAAATGGATGACTGCCGACAACCGCTGATCGGCAAGGAGAAAGACAGAACAGAGCTCTGCCTATGTAAACAAAGCAGAGCTCTGTCCTGTTAGCGGGGATGTGTTGGATTTTATTTCCCTGCAGAGCACACAAAGTGTCAAAAGTGTCAGTGTTAGATTGATCGCCGCAATATCAAAGCCCCACTATAAGTCCCTGATCACTGCCAGTACTAGTATAAAATAAAATAAATCAATAAAAATTCCAGTATATATGACCCCTGAGGATGCACGATTATGTCAAATGTGTTGGGTGGAGCTTAAAGCCTGATGTCACGCCACCACGTCGGAGGTCCAAGTGGTGGCGATTGATGTACGTGTGAGTGGCTGACTGGATATTTTTTTTATCTTATGTACTCAGATTTAATATTATATACTCTCGCTGCTGAGCTTTATGTAGCACCCTCTAGTGTGCTAGATGTAAATAGTTTGTTAGTGTAAGAAAATTGGTCTGGCTGAGAGCCAGGCCTGAGTTGAATCTGGGTCAGGGTTGAGCAACTCAGGGATTCTGGATGACTCAGCAGGCAACATTTCAGGTGCCTCTCCCTCTTTCTTGGAGAAGCTTCCAGACGTAGTAGGTGGAAGCTAGGAGAAGCTGCTTGGAGTATTAATGAGGGCCCCAGCCAATCCCCAGCAAATGGGCTGGCAGGGGCAGACACCTCATAAATAGGCATGAGTCATGCCAGCAGGGGCAGTCGGGTGGAAGATGGAGATGGAGTGCTGAGGAGGCTGTTAGTGACCCTTGAGGGTGCCCCCTAGTCTGAAGGGGGGAGACCTCAGGCGTGGGCTTGGGTGCTGGAAGATTCCCCCACAACACAGGGAGGAAACCCCTTCCTGATCTACTGCTGCTGCTGATCTACTAGGATTTTCATGCACAACCATCCCTGGGGTTTACAGAAAATATCCAGTGAGCGGCAGTTGTGTGGAGGAAAATGCCTTGTTGATGTCAGAGGAGAATGGGCAGACTGGTTTGAAATGATAGAAAGGCAACAGTAACTCAAATAACCAAGGTTTGCAGAATACCATCCCTGAACGCACAACACATTGAACCTTGAAGAAGATGGACTACAGCACCAGAAGATCACACCGGGTACCACTCCTGTCAGCTTAGAACAGGAAACTGAGGCTACAATTCGCACAGGCTCACCAAACTTGAACAGTAGAAGATTGGAAAAATGTTGCCTGGTCTGATAAGTCTCGATTTTCAGCTACAACATTCAGATGGTCGGGTCAGAATTTGGTGTAAACAGCATGAAAGCATGGATCCATCCTGCCTTGTATGAATGGTTCAGGCTGGTGGTGGTGGTGTAATGGTGTGGGGGATATTTTCTTGGCACACTTTGGACCCCTTATTACCAATTGAGAATTGTTTAAATGCCATGGCCTATCACAATCACAAGCTCAAATCATCTCACCACTGGTTTCTTGTACAGGACAATGAGGTCACTGTATTCCAATGGCCTCCGCAGTCACCAGATCTCATCCAATAGAGCACCTTTGGAATGTGGTGAAAAGGGACAGAAGCGGCTCTTTAATTAGGCAAAGTAGGGGGTTCCCTTAGGCCTCGCCCTCACAAGAGCCTCGTGGCCGCCTTATTTGCCTGACAGGACAGTGTGTATCAGGGTCAGTGCAAGCCGCCGGGGTGAGCGGGTGGGCGGGCCGGGCGGGCCCTGCATACAGACTGATGCCGCCTGTCGGAGCTGGGCCACTGTGGTCCGTGGACGAGGTAGAAGAACAACAACAATACATCATCTGGGTGAGTCGGCATCCAATAGCAGGCTCCACCGCCTCAGCGCCGTCCTCCTAGCCTTCCAGCAAAGTCGACTCGGCGGCCCCAGTCCATGGCGAGAGTTGTAGTTCTCCACAGCACAGACACACAGAGTGGCCCTCTGGTGGCACATGTGCTCTGCAGAGACTACAACACCCAGATTGCACTGCAGGGAACTCAAAGAGAACATCACGTGCTGTGCCCCCACTGAGCGAGCCAGATGGATGAGCGAGCGTCTCTCTTAGTGTGCAGATGCAGTGCTGCTATATGATCAGCACCTGATCAGCTGTGCTTAAATAGACTTACTGGTGCCAGCGTCACTCACGTGTGCGCGTGAGCATCACGACGGCTTCTGTTTGTGCGCCAGTTCGCGCATGCGCACTTCTATGCGCCGAGGCCCGATTCCTATGGGCAACAGGAATGCGTGTATTTCTGCGCCTCAAAGCTCTTGTAGGGAGGCAGATCTCTCTGCTGGTATGCGCATCCTGACATGGAGGGGGATTTATTCTTAGGAGTACAGGCATGCAGAGTGTTCGGTTTTATGGTGGTAGGGTGATTTTTGCTGACACATATTTAAACATCTTGGGGAGGGGGAGCAATTTGGCATGTTCACCCTGGGCTCCAGATGACCTTGTCCCTGCCCTGCCGGACGCTACTGAACCCAGGAGCGATGCAATGCACGCACATGCAGGAGAGAAGTTCGTTTTGCCATGTGAAGGGAGGTGAGCTGGCAGCTTTGTGAAGGGACTTGTGTGCAATGACTTGAGAAGAGGGAGGGGCAGTGAGAGCAGTGTCTGAAGCATGCTGGGAGGCCAGTTCTGGTGCTATGCTGCTAACTTCAGTTGCTCTATGCATGTCACTGCAAAGTGGCCTCTGCGGTGATGTAGCAATAAATCAGGGCTCATTTACACCACATACACTGTTCTACCATGTGCACCTCTCTCATGTACATACTATCCCCACATACACTCCGCACCCCCCTCATGTACATACTACCCCCCACATACACTCCGAAGAGCCTGCTTTGGCAGATGGAGTACCCTGAGCCTGGGTGAGGAAGATGAGGACGGCTTGGTCATCCACTCTACCAACTCTTCTGCATGTTGCAGCTCAACACAGCCAGCTGCCGAAAAAAAGTACAAGCGTGCCCCACGGCCACGTGCTGATAAGGATGCACCGTGTCCACGACCAGCACTTTTGCCTCTAGACACAGAGCCTGCTTGCCATCTTTTATTGGCCTGTGTGTGTCTGCCTCTCCTTGTTGGCCTTCCAGACATACTTTCTTTGATGTATTGGAATAGGTACACAAGGGATTTTCTGCAGTCAGCTTTAGCTGCACACTGTGCCCAGTATACAGTACACTCAGGGCCGTCTTTAATATTGATTGGACCCCGGGCAAAACTTTTCTTGGGGCCCCCCCACGCAATTTCGCTCTCCACCTGCTCTGAGACATACAATAAATAGCAGCTAGACTCAAGATCAGTTTACTGAATCAGATTAGGCAGCTATTGCGATCGGTTGCCAGAGGTTACAATGTATCATTACCGCTCACTGACTGGTTGCTAGAGGTTACAGCACACATTATGGCTCACTGATTAGTTGCTAGAGGTTACAGCACATGATTTCTGGTTGTTGATTGGCTGCTAGAGATTACTTTGGATATGACCTCAGGGGGCATGATATACATATAAATGCCGCCGGCCGCCGCCATTTACATATGAATGCCGCCACTATTTACATATGAATGCCGGTAATTTACATGTAAACACATGGTCTGCAGGTGAGTCATCTGTACACAAAAGGACAGAGCTGGGCAGCATTAGCAGCAGCACTTCACATTGAGAGATTGGGACACAGCACGGGACTAAAACCTCAAGGGACGAGGGAATTTAAACCTGGATAGTTAGCAGGTATGAGGCAGCTGCTTTGGGCCCCCAACAATGACAGGGCCCAGGGCAGCTGCCCCTTTTGCCCTGCCTTAAAAACGGCCCTGAGTACACTGACTTAATAAACTGCAGCTTAGCTCAATCAACTGCCTGTATTATTAGGAATAGAACAGGAATAGTCTACAGTCAGCTTTACCTGCACACTGAGCCCAGTATACAGTACACTGACTTAATATACTGCAGCTTAGCTCAATCAATTGCCAGCCTATATTATTAGGAATAGAACAGGAATAGTCTGCAGTCAGCTTTACCTGCACACTGAGACCAGTATATAGTACACTGTCTTAATAAACTGCAGCTTAGCTCAATCAACCGCCAGCCTATATTATTAGGAAGAGAACAGGGATGGTCTGCAGTCAGCTTTACCTGCACACTGAGCCCAGTATACAGTACACTGACTTAATAAACTGCAGCGAGAATAACAGGAACACTCTGAAGTGAGATCTAGCTAAACTGAATACTGTACAGTGTGTATATATATATAGAGATATATCTATATATATGTAGGAAGGCCAGTATGGTGGCCTGAATTTATGGGAGGAGCCCGGGGGGTACTTAAGCAGCCCGCTCACCTGTGGTGCTTGTCGGTTTCCTGTGCGCGATATACGCCACTAGGCCGACTATTCGATATAGCAGCGTCCGCAAGTTCTTGCCTCGCAAGTTCCCGTTTTCGATACTCCGTACTCAAAACTTTCGAAGTCCGCTTTTTCGTTTCTAGTTTGTACCACGCGTCTGGCTTGGCTGTCGCAGGTAAGGTCCCGTCGGACTTTTCGTTTTCATATCATGTCACAAAACCGTGAGTTCAAATTTCGTTTCACCCGCATCTCACAAACTGCAATGTATATCGCTCGCACTTTCGATATGTTACAAATTCGACAGCACAGCGACGCTGACGTCGCTTCATTTCTAGCATGTCGGTATCGATAGACAGCCATAGCCAGTCGCAAGTTGTAAATTATCAAAGCAAGTTAGTTCGATACCAATCATTTCTCATTTCTGAAACATTCTAAACTCATTTCTGACATTTCCAATCATTTCTGAAACATTCTAAACTCATTTCTGACATTTCAAATCATTTCTGAAACATTTCTAAACTCATTTCTGACATTTCAAATCATTTCTCATTTCAGTCACCTACCGCGCTCCGATTCGAATCCAGTCGCACCAAAGACACGCCGATTCGTTCCGGTGTGCCCCAGTTATTACGGCCTCATTTCTATACATGCTCCAGAGTTACGTTATTATCAGTCAATTGTACCTCTGTCATGGTTATCATTTCATTTCCACGTATCACGTTCCGACATGAATTCAGTCGCATGAAAAATGCACCGATTCGTCTCGGCGTGCCCCAGGATTGGCCTCATTTCTATACATGCTCCAGAGTTACGTTTTATCAGTCATTTGTACCTCTGTCATGGTTATCATTTCATTTTCCATGTATCACGTCCCGACATGAATTCAGTCGCATGAAAAATGCACCGATTCGTCTCGGCGTGCCCCAGGATTGGCCTCATTTCTATACATGCTCCAGAGTTACGTTTTATCAGTCATTCGTACCTCTGTCATGGTTATCATTTCATTTCCATGTATCACGTTCCGACATAAATTCAGTCGCATAAAAAAAAAAAAAAAAATGCACCGATTCATCTCGGCGTGCCCCAGGATTGGCCTCATTTCTATACATGCTCCAGAGTTACGTTATCAGTCATTTGTACCTCTGTCATGGTTATCATTTCATTTCCACGTAACACGTTCCGACAGGAATTCAGTCGCATGAAAATGCACCGATTCGTCTCGGCGTGCCCAGGATTGGCCACATTTCTGATACATGCTCCAGAGTCCGGATCATAGCTAATCGTAGACATCGGGGGATTGATCCACATCTCTGTCATGCAATTTCTGCCATTTCACTCCCACAACGCATCACCGTTTCGAAACCAGTCGCATCTAAGACGCACCGATTCGTCACGGCATGCATCACTGGTTCCGATCGCATTTCATACCTATACCAGAGCTCGGTTAGTTGCCAGTCGCTAACACGGCACAACCACTTCGAGCCTCGGTCAAAACAATCATTTCTCTCATTTCATTTAATATTGCACTCCTATTCGAATCCAGATGCATCAAACAAGCACCGATTCGTCCCAGGAGCACCAATATTTTCAGTTGCCTCATTTCAATACATGCTCCAGAGCCCGGTTCACGGTCGAACAAATCGTGACACGACTAGGCCGGACCTCTGTCATGGAGTTCATTCATTTCACAATCAAGGCAAACATTTCGAATCATTTCATTGTCACAAGATTGCAAGCACCATACAAATCATTGCTTCAAGTTACTTAGCAATCCCTTCACGAATTGTCACCTTTCATTTTCCTCAGGTCAGTCAAAGTTCAGTAGGTCCACCCTGCACCAGGTTGGACGATATCCCCCCAGGTAAAAAAAAAAAAAAAAAGGGGGAAAGGGAGAATAAGTCGGGTAAGTATGACTCAGCGGATCAAAGAAAAACTTGAAATTCATCTCACCCCCAATAGGTTACAGTCAACCAGGAAATAAAGCTCGAGAGATCCTCACCAGAGCAACCATGTCCCAGGCCGACAGTGAAGACTTCACGGCCCCTCTGTCACCTACTCCGGTCTCAGAAAGCGGCAGCGTGCAATCCCTCAGGGGATGGACTATCCCCAAACTGACGGCAGAGCTCAGACGCAGAGGTGTCCCCTTCCCCGCCACAGCGAGGAAAGGCGAGCTCTTCAAACTCCTCTTTCCCCCACCAGCAGCAGGACCCAGTACCCAACAGGCATCCCTCCAGTCCATATCATCGGCCATCTCGCAATTACACACGATGGTGTCATCTCTATCCACCTCAGTTGCAGACGTCCAAGCCAGGGTTGCACTTCTGGAGGCCCGACCGGCCACGGCTGTTCCCGACCCAACTGCAACTCAGACCTTGACACCTCTTCCTACAGGTACCTCAGGCTTAAGCGCCATTGTCTACCCCTCCCATCTGGTCCCAACCAGTATCAGGAAGGACATTTTGGACGGCAAGGACATCAACCTGGCCTCTCTCCTTATCTCCGTGCATGATTTGGCAGAAAATAAGGCCTACTCCTGGGGCGATATATCGGTGGTCCTTAAAGCCAAAGACCCCAGGCTGAACCGCAAGCTGTCAGTCCCCGAATTTACCCTGGCCTTTGGCATGCTCAGAGATGTCCTGTGCTCAGCCACCCCTAGCAGGCGGGAAGAGCTGGACTTATATCTCCATACTGTGGTAGACTTGGGCCACAAGTATGGAGGTTTCGCCTTCTACGATTATCATCGTTCCTTCTCAGCCAAGGCCGCCGCCAGATTCATACAATTCCAGATCACGACAGATTGGAGTCTCATGGACACAGAGCTCTTCTGCCGCCACTTTGCCGGCTTACGCTCACCTCTGTGTGCAATTTGCCAGTCTTCCACCCACACTGCCACCTGGTGCGCCAATACGGCGATCAGACGGCCCTTCGAGTTCCCCTCTACCTCAGGTACAGTACAGGGCCAGTCGATCCCTGAACCAACGCCTCAGGTGGACAAACTCGGACGCCCAGTCCGAACCGTGGGAGGGGCAGCCATCTGTAACAACTTCAACTATGGGTCCTGCAACTTCAGCCAATGCCGTCTACTTCACATCTGCACTTTATGCCAAAGAGCACACCCCAGGAATTTGTGTGAAGTCAAGCAACACAAGAGGGCATGACTAAGCCGAATCAACATCTCATGGTTAGGACTGTATCTCACTTCACACCCCACCCCTTCCCTGGCCACCTACCTTATCCAAGGCTTCACAGTAGGCTTTCACACCGGCCTCATTTCACTGCCCCACAGTACTCACGAATGCGCCAATCTTCGTTCGGCAGCCATCGACGAACAAGCCATAGATCAGCTCTTACAGCCAGAGGTAGATCGAGACTACGTAATAGGCCCTTTCACTTGCCCCCCTTTCAGCACATGGAGAGTCAGCCCTATTGGGCTTGTCAAGGGCAAATTCTCTAATAAATTGCGTTTGGTGTACGACTTGTCTGCGCCTCATTCTTCGCACATACCCAGTCTCAATTCTCTGATCCCCTCCGAAGAGTTTTCCCTAAAATATTCCTCCGTTGACATGGCAATACAAGCGATCATCAAAGCAGGCACAGGTGCCTGGCTCTCCAAAGCCGACATCTCGGATGCTTTCAAGCTCCTGCCCATCCACCCATCCCTTTGGTGCTGGCATGGCATCAAATGGAAGGAAGCGTATTATTTTGCTACGAAACTCACCTTCGGTTCGAAGAGTAGCCCGTGGCTCTTCGACACGTTTGCACAGTCCCTCGTTTGGATACTATTACAAAAGGGTCAATGCCATGAAGTCATCCATTACCTGGATGACTTCCTACTAATAGAACCGCCCAGCAAGCCCCCAGGAGATCTCGACAAACTTAGAGTAATTTTTGGAAACCTCAATGTTCCTATCGCTGAGCACAAAGTCGATGGTCCAGCTAACATCATCACCTTTCTCGGGGTCAGCTTGGATACCTGCGCAATGCAGGCCAGTCTCCCCCCCGACAAATTAACACGCATTAGGGCAGTCCTTCACGAGTTTACACACACCAAGGGCTGTACCAAAAAACAGTTGCAGTCTCTCCTAGGTATGCTCAACTTCGCTATGCGAATTATCCCACAAGGCCGCACATTTGTATCACGCCTGCTTAGATTTCTGTCAGAAACCCAAGACCCTGATCAGATTTTGAAATTAGACTCCGCAGCTATAGCGGACCTATCAATGTGGGAGGAATTCTTGTCCGCCTGGAATGGCATATCTCTATTTATACCTATGGTTTCGGTCCATTCACCCCAGGTGGTGACTGACGCTGCAGCCTCCACAGGTTTCGCGGCAATTTTTGGCCATCATTGGTTTTCAGGACCCTGGCCTCAACAGATACTGTCGATACCCGGCTTTTCCCAAACATCTGCCCTCTTTGAGCTTTATCCCATAGTGGCAGCCGCACAACTCTGGGGCCACCACTGGACAGGACAAACCGTAGTCTTCACCACCGACAACCAGGCCACAGCAGACATCATCAACAGAGGCAGGTCCAAGTCCCTAGCAGTCATGTCCTTCCTGCGCAGGTTGGTACAACTGTCTTTACAGCATCAGTTCAATATACACTGTGAATTTATTCCCGGCAGATACAACTCAGCAGCTGACGCACTATCACGTTTCAATTATCCCTCCTTTTTCAAACAGGTTCCCGATGCCGATCCAGTGTCGGCCCCTATCCCCGTCTGGTCACAACTGACCCTGGACTAGTTCAACATCTACACGGAGCTACGCAACTCATAAATAATTCCCTCTCCCGCAACACACTCAAAGCCTACCAGACAGCTTGGAAGGCTTTTAATAAATTCCTCACGTCCTGCCGCAAAGAACCAACAGATATCAAACAGGTACTGGCCTTCACTGCACACTGCCACACGCAGCTGGCCTTATCCTACAACACCATCCGGCTATACCTAGCCGGCGTTCAACATTTCATGGCGCTTGAAGACCCGACGAAACCATCATTGTTCTCATCTCACGCTATACGAGCCATTCTAAGGGGAATTCAGAAACAACAGCCAGTCATCAGCACTAAGCGCTTGCCCATTACGGGGCCCATCTTTAGGGACATGTCAACTATTCTGGCTACTTCGCCATTCGGTCTGCTCCCCAGCACGGTCTTACAAGCAGCCATATATTTAGCTTACTATGGGTTCTTACGGCCTGGCGAATTCACCTCTAACAAACCCACAGACCACGTACTATGCAGACGACACTTGCTTCGATACCAAGACCACTTTATCCTGCACCTCGAGGTCTCTAAAACCCAGCAAACGGGCTCGGGAGTGAACATTCATCTCTACAAAACCAACAACAGCTGGTGTCCGGTCGCTGTACTCAACCGACTCCTGTCTCTCCTGCCTGAGCAACCAGACAGCAGTCCCCTTCTACCATTCCCAGTCAAACCCTTAAACGCCTCTCAGTTTGTGAAACACATAAGGATACTTCTCAGCAACCTTCACCTTAACCCTAGTCAGTATTCCGGACACTCTTTCCGCATCGGAGCAGCCTCCGCGGCGTCCCGCCACGGGGTGCCAGATCACATCATCAAAAGACTAGGCAGGTGGAAATCAGCATGCTTCGCCCGATATATCCCCAATCCACAAATAGAGATGGCACAGGCATTCTCCAAATTGGCTCAATAAATAACTGAAAACCAATAAAATTATAACCCTACCTGAATGTTTTTGCCCCCTTATTTCGGCATACCGGCCATTAGACCAAGGCACACTTTCAGGTCCATTTCATATGGTAAGTCCACACTTTCAGGTCTATTTCCGATGGTAAGTGTTATCTTTACTATAAGTGTTATCTATGTACATATCGGACATAGGGCTCCGACCATAAGTAGGAAGGCCAGTATGGTGGCCTGAATTTATGGGAGGAGCCCGGGGGGTACTTAAGCAGCCCGCTCACCTGTGGTGCTTGTCGGTTTCCTGTGCGCGATACCCACCCTCCCATCCCCATTTCACAGCATTTCTCAAACTATTCATTTCATTCATTTCTCTTACAGAATAATCATTTCTTAAACCAGGGTATGCCCCCTTATTTTGGCATACCGGCCATTAGACCAAGGCACACTTTCAGGTCCATTTCATATGGTAAGTCCACACTTTCAGGTCTATTTCCGATGGTAAGTGTTATCTTTACTATAAGTGTTATCTATGTACATATCGGACATAGGGCTCCGACCATAAATATATATATATATATATATAGATATATCTATATATATATACACACAACTCCTGGGATGCATATGCATATATATACTAAATACACTGACTGCAGCTACCTGAATCGCCTGCCTTTGCTATCTAACTGAAATGAAATGACACTCTGACTCTCTCTCTATCTCACTCACACGCCAAAACACATTATACAAGGCCGACACGCAGGCGGCCTTATATTGGCCAAAGGCACCCAGGGGAGTATTGGCTACTCCCCTGAGCCATGATTGGCCAAAGGCACCCTTCCTTTGCCCAATTATGGCTCTATGTGCTGAAGGCGCTATGATTGGCCAAAGCATGCAGGTCATAGTGCATGCTTGGCCAATCATCAGCCAGCAATACACAGCGATGCCGCAGTGAATTATGGGCCGTGACGCGCCACTCGATTTTGGCGCAAACAGCCCATAATGTTCGAAATTCGACGAGCGGCCGAACAGCCAATGTTCGAGTCGAACATGAGTTCGACTCGAATTCGAAGCTCATCCCTAAAAGGGATATTCGCATCACGGATGTGCAGCCAACAAATCTGCAGCAACTGCGTGATGCTATCATGTCAGTATGGAGCAAAATCTGAGGAATTTTTCCAACACCTTGTTGAATCTATGCCACAAAGTATGAAGGTAGTTCTGAAGGCAAAAAGGAGTCCAACTCCATACTAGCAAGGTGTACCTAATAAAGTGGCCAGTGAGTAGGGTTGCCACCTCATCCCTTTAAAACCGAACACATATTAATTACACAGGTTCTGTGGCCGACTAAGGTGGTAATTAAACTCACTTGGTGCCTTATCTGCATTCAGTTAGCCTCAGAACTTGTGTAATTCATATGTGTTCGGGTTTATAGGGATGAGGTGGCAACCCTACCGGTGAATGTATATTTTCTGAACAAATAGTTTAAATGAAGAGATGTATAAACATCCATTTAAAGCTGACACAAAACCAATATAATTCTCTTTAACATCACACAGCTTTGGAAAGAAAATCCAATCCGTGTTGCTTTCCTTGCTAATATAGTTGTTAGCTTGGTATTTTTCCACCGTACAAAATGTAAAATTTATCGCAGGGCCAGACCCGGCTAACTGATTTGACTTTCTCTAAATGCACCAATGTGCAGATTTGTCAGCCGCCAAGATGATGCTAAATGCTATGCCCTTTAATATGGAGTGACGGATAAGCCCAAAGAGATCATGGGGAATTGAAAGTTGTCTTAATGTCGGAGAAACCCGCATTGATTGTGACTACATGGAAATATCAGCGGGTCTCCTAACGCATTCATAACAGACAGTTCTGAGATGAGAAGTATTAGTATGGAGAGAGGGAAGAAAAGGGACAACATAAAAATCAACACATTATTTTCCTGGCATTTTAGGATGATAGATTTTTAATAATACTAAATTATACTTAAAGTGGACCTAGCATCGGGTATATTTTTCATGGTAAGTACATGGGTGCTCGTTATGTGTAAGTGTAACAATTGTAGGTATTTATGACCTCTTAAAGAGGTCACAGTACTTCCCATGACAATTCTTTCTTCTGCTTTCCTTTGCATGGGACTGTACAATCCCACAAGCAATCACCATGATTCCACCCCACCATAACCCATCTGGTCAGAGGCAGACTGACCATTCGGGCACTCGGGCACTGCCCGAGGGCCCCATGCCACTAAGGGGCCCCATTAGGGTTTCCAGCCTCAATAGAACCAGGGACAGTATGTAAAAATCTGTGTTTTTAAAAAAAAATCCCAAGATTATAGCTGCCCCGCCTCTCCAGTACCTTTTCAGTGTGTGTATGTGTATTCTGTGTGTGTATAGTGTGTGTGTATATTGTGTGTCTGTGTGTGTATACTGTATGTGTGTGTGTGTATATACTGTGTGGCCCCATAAGCTATTGCCTGGGGGCCCCATAATCTCCTATTGCCCGGGGACCCCATAATCTCCTATTGCCTGGGGACCCCATAATCTCCTATTGCCCGGGGCCCCCATGAGTTGTCAGTCCGCCCCTGCATCTGATCCATCATGATAGTAAAGATAGTAAAGAAAACCTTAAATAAATAAATAAATAAATAAATACATGCAATTCTGAGTGGGGAGTTATATTTAGGAAATTGAAAATGAGGGTGAAGGTTCACTTTAAGTATTAATAATAACACATTTATAAATGCAGCGCTAATAAGTGATATATAAAACAAGATGACAGCAAGTCATCCCAGAGGTGGTGTGAGATTAATAATGGCTTGATGGTAAAATACAAGCAATTGTGTACCTAAACAAAACAAATTAAATAAAAAGTCAATCTCCAATGGATATGAGAAAGGTGATGTCCATAATAAAGTGAATGTTCCTCAATAAGTGTTATTCAAGTATTGTTCCATGGGAAAAGAGGGGATATATGTGAATGGTGCCTTAACAGCCAATAGGTGCAGCGAAACGGTGGTCTTCCTGCGATCTAGGCCCACATAAAGCTGTGATGGTAGAAGAAATGAATACGCTTACCAGAGAGGGTAGACACACTCACCATACGGCGGTATGTCAATCGAGCATTTAGATCAGTCCATCCTGTGGATGCTTGATAGGAGACACTGATGGAGTAGAGATGCGTTTCAATGGCCTCATCCGAAGCAACCATGGATGGATGGTGATGCTAAGGTCCCCAGCAGATGGATATGTTCACATTCACAGAGAGCGGACAGCTGGAGCATGCAAACGCTCAATGTCTTTTCTCTCAGCTGTGTCCCATCATTGTTCCTTTCACCTATAATATGCTATATGTGACATATATTTCCTTATAATGTCACTTTAAAAGATGAAATGGTTATATTTCCATTATTTTTGTGCTTACTGTCCTCCAGCCATGTTCCCAAATGTATCTATTGCTTCTCACTTTAATTAATAAAGCCTTGGGATCAGCATGTTAGACAAACAACCCAACATTTTCAGTGGGTCAGTAATATGAGGGGAAAGGAATGGCAGATGGGGGGGGGGTGAGGGGGAAAGGAATGGGAGATGGGGGGGGGTGAGGGGGAAAGAAATAAGGGCTGGGAGAGGATTGAGGGGAAGGTAATGGAGATGGAAGGGGTTGAGGGGAAAAGAATGGGGGGTGGTAAGGGGTTGATGGGAAGGTAATGGTGGTGGGGAATAAGAGCTGGGAGGGGATTGAGGGGCTTAGGTAATGGAGGATGTGAAGGAGATTGAGGGGAATGGAACAGGGGCTGGGTGGATGTTGAGGGGAATGGAATGGGGTGTAAGAAGAGGGTGAATAAAAGGGAATGGGGGCTGGGAGGGGGTTGAGGAGAAGAGAGTGGGGGTAGGAGGGAGTTGAGAGGATGAAATGGGGGTCAGGAGGGGGTCGGAGGGAAGGGAATGGGGGGGGTGGAAGGGGGTTAAGGGAATGGGGGGAGTGCTGAGGGGAAGGGAATGGGAGTGGGAGGGGAATGAGGGGCTTAAGGAACGGAAGCTGTGAGGGAATTGAGGTGAAGGGAATGGGGTGTAAGAGGAGCGTGAGAGATAGGGAATGGAAGTTAGGAGTGGGTTGGGGGGAAGAGAATGGAGGGTAGGAGGGAGTTGAAAGCAAGGAAATTGAGGTCAGAAGGGGGTTTAAGGAACGGGAATAGCAGGTTGAGGAAAAGGGAATGGGGGTTGGGGGTTGAGGGGAAGGGAATGAGGGTTGAGAGGGAGTTGAGGGGAAGGGAATGGGGGGTGAGAGGGAGTTATGGGAGTGGAAGTGGGTTGAGGGGAGAAGAATGGGGGTGGGAGAGGGTTGAGGGAAGGTGAGGGGAAGGGAATGGGGGTTGAGAGGGTTCTGAGGGGAAGGGAATGGGGGTGAGAGAGCTCTGAGGGGAAGGGGATGGGGGGTGAGAGGGAGTTGAGGGAATAGGAGTGGGAGTGCGTTGGGGGGAAGGGAATGGGAGGTTATGGAATGGAAGGGAATGAGGGTGGGAGAGGGTTGAGGGAAGGTGAGGGGAAGGGAATGGGGGTTGAGAGGGTTCTGAGGGGAAGGGAATGGGGGGGTGAAAGGGAGTTGGGGGAATAGGAGTGGGAGTGGGTTAAGAGGAAGGGAATGGGAGGTGGTTGAATGGAAGGGAATGGGGGCTGCGAGAGGGTTAAAGAAGAGTGAGGGTAAGGGAATGGGGGCTGGGAGGGGGTTGATGAAAAGAGAATGTGAGGTGGGAGGGAGTTGAGAATAAGGAAATGGGGGTCAGGAGGGGGTTGAAGGGAAGGGAATGGGGGGTGAAAGGGATTTGAAAGGATGGGATTGGGGATGGGAGGTGGTTGAGTGGAAGAGAATGGGGGTGGGAGGGGGTTTAGGGGAAGGGAATGGGGGGGC
The DNA here is from genome assembly GCA_037952925.1 of Lithobates clamitans. Lineage (NCBI taxonomy): Eukaryota > Metazoa > Chordata > Amphibia > Anura > Ranidae > Lithobates > Lithobates clamitans. The sequence goes on from JBBGZY010002458.1 coordinate 189,831, forward strand.
TGAGCGGAAGCTAATGCGGGTGGGTGGGGGGTTGAGGAGAAGGGAATAGGAAGAGGGGGAGGATGGAAGGCAAGGGTGGGTGGGTGGGGGGGTTGGCAATAATAATACAAAAACAGAATGAAATCAAACATGGTCACCTAATGTTGCATAAATATCTAAATATCTATCTCTTTTAATTACACACATATCACAGCGACTATATTATTGCGGCAAATTTTTAGAGGAATGCGTATTTTAATTTCTATTCATTTTTTATGATTTACTGTGTGAAATCTGACCAGCTTTAATTACCTGCAACACAAAGTGTTTTATTTTCCATTTAATATTTATCAGATTTAAAGAAAGAAAGGTAATTTTCCACACCAACAGTTACATTATCATCAGAAGATGAGTGCTTTCGGAAACCTAACAAAAGATATGGATTGTTTGATTCAACAAGGTGTGGGGCCCCAGCGGCACGCTCCAGTGATGTTGAAGTAATACTGGAAATGATACCAACGCACAGAAACATAATGTGAACATTCTATAAATATTAATTAAATATCAAGGAGACGGAGCGGCGAATGTTGTGTGATTTTATTCCAGGCCAGGGTATAAAAGGTTAGGATTGATGTTTTGCACTTTTTCATTGGAATTGTGGGTTCCGGAGGTTTTATCTGCAGATGGTGTGGGATTTATGTTGTGTATCACTAGGTGAGACTCATCCAGCAATTCTGTATGTAGATACATGTGTCCGTTTATAAAGATGTCTCCCGTGTTACACTGACAGCAAGGCAGAAATGTATGACTCCCTGACACTGCTTAGCCTTATTTTAAAGGATAACTCCCTTGTGTTTTCAATAAACATATTGTTGCTACTGTTACTATTAGTGCCTTAAAGATGAAGTTTAAACTGCTTATATTGTTGTTTCCTTGCTCCCTCCTTCATAGGCTAATAATTATTTTTTTGTATTATTTTCATTATGTACTTTATATTATGAGGGTGTGATATAGACTGGGCATCTGGGCATCACTATGCAATGCAGGCAGATCATAGCCAGTGGGAGGGGCCAGCAAAGTGCTTTACAATGGCTCTTGGGAGGAGATATGCAAATATTAAAATGCCCTGATGGGTGGATATCAGTCTGAAAGGGTGAACGTTCCTAGACAGGTTGTATTTGCATGCAGACCACCCTAGGTGATGCTGAGCCTCCATGATTGAAAGAACTGAAATGTAATGAATGAAAGGGGTGGGCCCAGGATAGTAGTGGGGAGGAAAGAGCTTTAAATTGTACTTCTACTTTTCCAGTTGGGATATATTTGTTACGTGTTTCCTATTAACAAAGCATAATATAAAAAATATTTTAAAATTCCCGGTGACCTTTTAAAGTGCTTCTTACTTGCAGAAAAATCCTTTCATGCTCTCCTGACCTTGTGATCTTTAGGAGGGGGTTGTGGAGTTTGGAAATTTAGAAACTGCCCTCCTGCTATGTATGTTAGTGAGGGATAGCTCAGTCTGTGTGGGGACAAAGACACTGTGAGACTGTCCAGAAATGTATAGAATCAGACATGACACCTTTTCCTTAGACTTAAAAAAAACTTTTGCGAAGCTAAATCTCAACAAGAATCCCCCTGAGGAAATCACGTGTTTGAGTGATGAAACACGTTGGACGGAGCTTTGGTCGACGTCATTGTGTACATCATGTACCTGGAATTAAGGAGTTTTTTTGGATTATACATGAGCCACGGATATCCCTATGTACTGTATATGTTATTGAGCTTTGCCATCCCAGTGCAAGGATATGAGGTGCTGTATGTAACATCACAAGCTGTGTGAATAGGACCACATAAGCAACATATACAGTTGTGGGGTTTTTCCATATGTGACTGCAAAAGTTAAAAAAACGCTTTCAAGTTAAAGTGGTTGTAAATTCTTACATCTACAGTGCCTTGAAAAAGTATACATACCCCTTAAAATTTTCCACATTTTGTCATGTTACAACCAAAAACCTAAATGTGTTTTATTGGCATTTTATGTGATAGACCAACACAAAGTGGCACATAATTGTGAAGTGGAAGGAAAATGATAAATGGTTTTCAAAACTTTCTACAAATAAATATGTGAAAAGTGTGGATTTTGCATTCAGCCCCCTTTAACTCTGATACCCCTAACTAAAATTTACTGGAACCAATTGGCTTCAGAAGTCACCTAATTAATAAATAGAGTCCACCTATGTGTAATTTAATCTCAGTATAAATACAGCTGTTCTGTGAAGCCCTCAGAGGTTTGTTAGAGAACCTTAATGAACAAACAGCATCATGAAGGCCAAGGAACACACCAGACAGATCAGGGATAAAGTTGTGGAGAAATTTAAAGCAGGGTTAGGTTATACAAAAATATCCCAAGCTTTGAACATCTCACGGAGCACTGTTCAATCCATCATCCAAAAATGGAAAGAGTATGACACAACTGCAAATCTACCAAGACATGGCCGTCCACCTAAACTGACAGGCCGGGCAAGGAGAGCATTAATCAGAGGAGCAGCCAAGAGGCCCATGGTAACTCTGGAGGAGCTGCAGAGATCCACAGCTCAGGTGGGAGAATCTGTCCACAGGACAACTATTAGTCGTGCTCTCTACAAATCTGACCTTTATGGAAGAGTGGCAAGAAGAAAGCCATTGTTGAAAGAAAGTCATAAGAAGTCCCATTTGCAGTTTGGGAGAAGCCATGTGAGGGACACAGCAAACATGTGGAAGAAGATGCTCTGGTCAGATGAGACTAAAATGTTACTTTTTTGGCCTAAAAGGCTATGTGTGGCAGAAAACTAGCACTGCACATCACCCTGAACACACCATCCCCACCGTGAAACATGGTGGTGGCAGCATCATGTTGTGGGGATGGTTTTCTTCAGCAGGGACAGGGAAGCCAGTCAGAGTGGATGGGAAAATGGATGGAGCCAAATACAGGGAAATCTTGGAAGAAAACCTGTTAGAGTCTGCAAAAGACTTGAGACTGGGGCGGAGGTTCACCTTCCAGCAGGACAACGACCCTAAACATACAGCCAGAGCTACAATGGAATGGTTTAGATCAAAGCATATTCATGTGTTAGAATGGCCCAGTCAAAGTCCAGACCTAAATCCAATGGAGAATCTGTAGCAAGACTTGAAAATTGCTGTTCACAGACACTCTCCATCCAATCTAACAGAGTTTGAGCTATTTTGTAAAGAAGAATGGGCAAAAATGTCCCTCTCTAGATGTGCAAAGCTGGTAGAGACATCCCCAAAAAGACTTGCAGCTGTAATTGTAGTGAAAGGTGGTTCTACAAAGTATTGACTCCGGGGGGCTGAATACAAATGCACCCCACACTTATTACATATTTTTTTTGTAAATAAAATTGAAAATCATTTATATATATATTTTCCTTTCACTTCACAATTATGTGCCACTTTGTTTTGGTCTATCTGTCTATCTGCAGTCTTCTCTTCTTTACATCTGTTCAAAGGCATGTCTATAAAGCTTGTCTGAGCTGTCAGAAAACGGGGCAGAGAGCTGAACTTACATTCTGCAGAGCTCAGTGAGGGGAACTCTGAGAGCTGATTGGAAGGAAGGGACACACCCCTTCACACAGCACACAGGAACAGAGCTGAGGCTTCTGGAGGTCCATCCCCTGTCACCTTTTTTCTCTCGGTGTCATAAAAAATTGTCAGAAGTTGAAGTTCTGATAGTAGAGGAATGGAGCAGCAGACAGAAATGACACTTAGTGCTCTTAAATGAGACAAGTACACACTACAGAGGGATATGTTTTGTTCATATTTCATGTCTGAGGTTTACAACCACTTTAAACTTTGGGAAGATACTAAAAAACAATGCAGTTATGTATTAAAACAGTGGTCTCTAAACTGCGGCCCAGTGGCCAGATGCGGCCCTTTGCTTACTTTCATCCGGCACTTGGGTTCTATTTCATCCACTGACACCAACAATGGGGCACAATTCATCCTAATGACACCAAAGATGAGGCACAATTCCCCCCAATGACACCAAAGATGAGGCATCATTTCTACCAATGACACCAACAATGTGGCACAGTTCCTCCCAATGACACAGCAATGATAGGGCACAATTCCTCCCAATGACACAAAGATGAGGCACAATTCCTCCCAATGACACCAAATATAGGCCACAATTCCTACCAATGACACCAACAATGGGGCACAGTTCCTCCCAGCAACACCAATGATGGCATACAATTCCTCTCACTGACACCAAAGATGGGGCATTGCTTACTCCCATTGATGCCGCAAACATTTTCTACTCCAGATGGCCATGGTCCGCCCCCCTAAGGTCTGAAGGATAGTAAACTGGGTCTTTGTTTAGAAAGTTTGGAGACCCCTGTATTAAGAGAAAGAGTAAGCAGAGTTCCCCTTCCCCACTCTTTACCCGACCCCTTCTTCTCCCCCTACCCCTATCTCCATCTGGTTGATGGTTTTGTTGTACATATTGCTGATACTAGTACTAAATCTATTAGTGGAAACAGATTACATGTCCTACACTCCTGGAATGGAAAAGAGAAGTCAACAGAACAAATTTGAGAATTTATGGGCAGATTGGAAACAATATTCCCCGGAGATTGGGAAAGAGTAAAATACATGAGAAAGGTCGATATATGTAGGCATTATAATAATAGGAGGTAACAATGCCGTGAAGTCTCAGCCCTTGTATAGGTGTACCAGGTATTAAGATAATGTACATGGAAATAAATGTATGAGTATTTAATTTGGTGAGTAGGGTGGGTTTTTTTTTTCTTTTGGGGGAGTGGGGAGGGGATGGAACAGGAAAGTGGAGAGGGGCATTTTTTTAATTTATTTTTTATTATTATTTCTTATATGGAATATATATGGACAAAGGCACAAACATAAAGTAATACTCTTATAACAGATACACAATTGCACATAAGTTAGTAAGGGGTAATGCTCTCTTTTACAGGGGTATTAAAATGTTTTTTTTTTTGTTTTTCTTCCCCCGTCATTGATGGTAGGCTTCATGCACATTTTTGGTATGTAATGCACTTATAACAGATACACGATTGCACATAAGTTAGGAAGGGATTGCGTTTTATTTTACAAGGGTCTGAAAATGTTGGGGTTTTTTTTTGTTGTTTTGTTTTTCTTCCCCGTCATTGTTGGTAGGTTCCATGCACATTTTTGGTAAAGTAGTATTCTTTTTTTTTTTTTGGATTGTGCCCCTCTTTTTGCCTTCACTTCCTAACCCTCCCCCCCCCCCCTTTTTTTATTTTCTTGGGGAGTTTTTTTTTTTTTTGCTTGGATGAGGTGGGGATGGTGGGTTCTAAATATTGTATAGAAGGGTTTATTAGATAAACAATATAATTGAGAAAAGTGATTTAAAGAGGAGTTCCACCCAGGGGGCCCATGAAAAAAAATAAAAAATAAAAGTTAGCAGCTACAAATACTGCAGCTGCTGACTTTTAATTGGACACTTACCTGTCCCTGGGTCCAGTGATGCGGGGGATCGAAGCCCCACTTGTCTCCTCCTCCATTCAGCGGCGCCGGCATTGCAACTGTGGGCACCGGGCTGTGGCTTCACAGCCTGGCACCCACTGCGCATGCGCCAGCGGCGCCGCGCGCCGTGATTGGCCGCTCAGTCACCTGGGACCTGTAATGGGTCCCAGATGATTGACAGGAGGGAGGGAGCAGAGCGGAGCCCTTCCTGTGCCGAGGGGGAAGTGATGTCACCAGCCCAGGCACTGGAAGGGACAGACTACGAGGGACCCCCTAGCAACAGGCATTTAGAGGTAAGTTTAAAAAAAATATATCCAAATGTTTTTTTTTGTTTTTTTTTTTAGGATTTTTCAGGTATTTTTGTTTTTTTGGGTGGAACCCCACTTTAAGGTAGAAGAGCAAAGATAAAAGTGTATATTTACAGTCTACTCTTTCATTTTTTTCTTTGTTTTTACATATGTTTTTGTACAGTATTGTATGGTTTGTCTTAAATGTAAAAAAAAAAATGATAAAATAAAAATCAGTGACCTTCTCTAAGGATATGAAAACTTTCATGTGTACACCATCAACAATGCTCACTGTTAGAATACATACTCCTGGTTTTCACCTATAAATCTATAATGGAAACATTTTTCTTCTAACAACTTTATTGCATTTATTACATAATGTGAATAACATTGGCTACTGCCTGGATTTTCCATTTGTTTATACCATGACATCCCATCTGCTTTTGTACTGTTACTATTTAAAAAAAAAAAAAAAAAAAGAAAAGTTAAAAATGGAAATACACGTATCATGCCAACACTAATGCAAATACAATATAACAATGTACTGGTTTTTATTACAGATCTGAACTTTTAAAGTCATCCTTTTGCAAACCGGAAAAAAAAATGGGAGAATTTTTTTATGCCTTTATATCTTTTTTTTTTTTCTATATTCCACTTGCAGATCAAGCTGTGCCGGAAAAATTACAAGTGATACAGGCTGGGACAAACCATAACACTGCTGGGGATGCGTGCGACAATTTCATTGCCACTGTTTAAATCAGGAGCGTCCAACCGCTTGACCTTTCTGGGCCACATCGAAAGAAGAGGAGTCGTCTTGGGCCACACATAAAATACACTAAGTTGAGGAGCAGAAAAAGTCAGGCAGATCACAAGTTAACGATCACTGATATAGATAATGTACCTACAGTATCTGAGTAACAAAACTTCATTTTTTTAAAGTTTTTTTTTTTTTATAAAAGTAAAAGAGGGCAACATGAAACTAGTGCAATATTTGACACTGTTTTTTTTTTTTTTTAAATGAACGCATTAATAACATGTTGGATGGATGTAGTAGCGATTCTCAATTAATTCTCAAGGTGCTCATCAGATACACTATATTGCCAAAAGTATTGGGACACCTGCCTTTACATGCACATGAACTTTAATGGCTTCCCAGTCTTATGCTGCGTACACACGGTCGGACATTGATCGGACATTCCGACAACAAAATCCATGGATTTTTTCCGATGGATGTTGGCTCAAAGTTGTCTTGCATACACACGGTCACACAAAGTTGTCGGAAAATCCGATCGTTCTGAACACGGTGACGTAAAACACGTACGTCGGGTCTATAAACGGGGCAGTGGCCAATAGCTTTCGTCTCTTAATTTATACTGAACATGCGTGGCACTTTGTATACACACGATCGGAATTTCCAACAACGGATTTTGTTGTCGGAAAATTTTATAGCCTGCTCTCAAACTTTGTGTGTTGGAAATTCTGATGGAAAATGTGTGATGGAGCCTACACACGGTCGGATTTTCCGACAACAAGGTCCCATCACACATTTTCTGTCGGAAAATCTGACCGTGTGTACAGGGCACTGGTCCAAATCATTTGGTGGAGGGAGGATTATGGTGTGGGGTTGTTTTTGAGAGGTTGGGCTTGGCCCCCTTAGTTCCAGCGAAGGGAACTCTTAAGACTTCAGCATATCAAGACATTTTGGACAATTTTATGCTCCCAACTTTGAGGGAACACTTTGGGGACGGACCTTCCTTGTTCCAACATAACTGCGCACCAGTGCACAAAGCAAGGTCCATAAATCAAATCAAAACGTATGGGGATATGTATTTGTTTTGCAAATTTATATGTACATTTTATTTTTTTAATTTCTGAAATTTAGAGGTGGAGTGTCACCTTAAGAGAGTGTATGACATCCAGATAGAATTGTCTCTTGGCCGGAATGTATTCATTTTAGCGCGGAGAAGTAAAAAGATTGAAATGATCTTTTGGCAGCGAGCTCTGATTCTTAATAGCTCACTCTTTACATTTAATGAATCTGTTCTTTTTTTAGAATAGTGATATGCCACTAAAGCTGAGCCCATTGTTTCGTCTCCATTCATCACATGCTCTAATGTCTCTTCTACGTTGCTTTTGCAAACTATAAATCAGCTGTCAATTAGATGCCTGTAGGCGGTTTGTAAACCTAAAGTGACTGTGTCATCTAGTTGTGGTAAACAGATTTACAGTGGTCTATGCTATGAAGGAGACATACTGCCTGTGTAGGCTATGCAGCTCCAAAGGGGCCCACAGAAGGACAAGGGCAGTGGACCCATAGAAGGGCAGATGGTCAGGATAGAGAAGGACCCTTACCTCCATTGCCAATCATCTTGCCTACTTCAAAGAAAGATCAGGCCTAAGTTGTTATTTACCAAAAGGTGGTGCATGAATATGAGAAATATTTCCAAGCAGACATAAATATTTCTCTGGTCTTTCTAAAGAAGAAGTCTCACTTTGATTCATATTAATGTACCATATTAATGTGTTCTGTTTGCCAGGGGCAGGGCCGGATTAACATAGGGACTGGTGGAGCTGCAGCTCCAGGCCCCTCCCTCAATATAGGCCCATGGCAGTGGCTTATGAATATCTGTGTCTTCCTGAAGGAAGAGGAGCCCTCTGTAAACACATGGAGGAGACAAGTGTTAGTCATGTAGTCCTGTCTCTGCCGATGCCTGACTCCTATCACAGGATCTGTTACACTCACACAGATCCTCCTCTGTGTCTGGGAGCTGTCTGGGGGAGGGGCGCTGATGTCCTAACCAGCAGGAGCCCGGGAGGAAGGACATCTTACTTGCTGTTGTTGAGATAAGGTTAGTACATTTGTTAGGGAGATGTTTTATTGTGCTAGGGGAAAGACTGCTGCTTCCCCCATGTAATGTGCTCTCTTGTGCCCACCATGTCATGTGCATTGCAGTGCCCCCCATGTAATGTGCTGTGCATTGCAGTGCCCCCCATGTAATGTGCTGTGCCCACTATGTCATGTGCTGTGCATTGCAGTGCCCCCCATGTAATGTGCTGTGCCCACTATGTCATGTGCCGTGCATTGCAGTGCCCCCCATGTAATGTGCTGTGCCCACTATGTCATGTGTTGTGCATTGCAGTGCCCCCCATGTAATGTACTGTGCACACTATGTCATGTGCTGTGCATTGCAGTGCCCCCCATGTAATGTGCTGTGCCCACTATGTCATGTACCGTGCATTGCAGTGCCCCCCATGTAATGTGCTGTGCCCACTATGTCATGTACCGTGCATTGCAGTGCCCCCCATGTAATGTGCTGTGCCCACTATGTCATGTACCGTGCATTGCAGTGCCCCCCATGTAATGTGCTGTGCCCACTATGTCATGTACCGTGCATTGCAGTGCCCCCCATGTAATGTGCTGTGCCCACTATGTCATGTGCCGTGCATTGCAGTGCCCCCATGTAATGTGCTGTGCCCACTATGTCATGTGCTGTGCATTGCAGTGCCCCCCATGTAATGTGCTGTCCCCACTATGTCATGTGCTGTGCATTGCAGTGCCCCCCATGTAATGTGCTGTGCCCACTATGTCATGTACCGTGCATTGCAGTGCCCCCCCATGTAATGTGCTGTGCCCACTATGTCATGTACCGTGCATTGCAGTGCCCCCCATGTAATGTGCTGTGCCCACTATGTCATGTGCTGTGCATTGCAGTGCCCCCCATGTAATGTGCTGTGCCCACTATGTCATGTACCGTGCATTGCAGTGCCCCCCCATGTAATGTGCTGTGCCCACTATGTCATGTACCGTGCATTGCAGTGCCCCCCATGTAATGTGCTGTGCCCACTATGTCATGTACCGTGCATTGCAGTGCCCCCCCATGTAATGTGCTGTGCCCACTATGTCATGTACCGTGCATTGCAGTGCCCCCCATGTAATGTGCTGTGCCAACTATGTCATGTGCCGTGCATTGCAGTGCCCCCCATGTAATGTGCTGTACCAACTATGTCATGTGCCGTGCATTGCAGTACCCCCCATGTAATGTGCTGTGCCAACTATGTCATGTGCCGTGCATTGCAGTGCCCCCTATGTAATGTGCTGTGCCCAGTATGTAATGTGCTGTGCATTGCAGTGCTCACTATGTAATGTGCAGTGCCCACCATGTCATGTGCTGTACATTGCAGTGCCCACCATGTAATGTGCTGTACATTGCAGTGCCCACCATGTCATGTGCTGCACATTGCAGTGCCCACCATGTAATGTGCAGTGCCCACCATGTAATGTGCTGTGCCATGCAGTGATCCCACCAAGTAATGTACAATGCCCACCATGTAATGTGATGTGCCATGCAGTGCCCACCATGTCATGTGCAGTTCCCACCATGTCATGTGCTGTGCCCACCCTGCCATGTGTTGTGCCCAGCATGTAGTGTGTTGTGCAATGTGATGGGCTGTTCAGCAGTGCCCACCATGTCATGTGCAGTTCCTAACATGTAATGTGCAGTTGCATTGCCCACCATGAAATGTGCTATGCCATGCAGTGCCCACCATGTAATGTGTTGTGCCATTCAGTGCCCACCATGTAATGCGCTGTACCCACCATGTAATGTGCTGTGCCATGCAGTGCCAACCGTGTCATGTGCAGTGGCCACCATGTAAATTACTGTGCAGTGCCCACCCTGTCGTGTTGTGTTGTGCCTACCATGTCATGTGCTGCGCCATGCAGTGCTTACCATGTAATGTGCTGTACCCAGCATGTAATGTGCTGTACATTGTCCACTATGGCATGTGCCGTGCAGTACCCACAATGGAATGCGCTATGCAGGGCCCACCATGTCATGTGCGGTGTCCACCAATTAATGTGCTGTGCTCACAATGTAATGTGTTGTGCTGTGTCATGCAGTGCCCACCATATCATGTGGTGTCATGCAGTGCCCACTTTGTCATGTGCTGTGCAGTGCCCACCATGCCATGTGCAGTACCCACCATATCATATGCTGTGCCCACCATATAATGTGCTGTGCAGTGCCCACTTGTAATGTGCAGTGCCCACCATGTAATGTGCTCAGCTGTGCCCGCCATGTCATGTGCTGTGCCCACCATATAAGGTCCTGTGCCCACCGTGTGCATGTGCTGTGTTGTGCCCACCATGCAATGTGCTGTGTTGTGCAGTACCAACCATGTCACGTGCTGTGCCCACCATATAATGTACTGTGCCTACCTTGTAATGTGCTGTATTGGGCAGTGCCAACAGTGTAATGTGCTGTGCCCGCCATGTAATGTGCTGTGCTTCACCCACCATTAAATGTGCTGTATCCATGTATTCACCATGTAATGTGTAGTGCCAACCATGTAATGTACTGTGCTATTCCCCCCCCCCATGTAATGTACTATGCTGTGCCCCCCACAGACTCACCCCCTCACTCTCACACCCCCTCTCTCTCTTTCACCCCCTCTCTGTCTCTGATCCCCTCTCTTTCACCCTGTTCTCTCTCTTGCCCCCTTCAACCCCCTCTTTCCTACCACCCTCTCTCTCTTTCACCCTCTCTCTATTCCCCTTTTTCTCACCCCCTCTCTCTCATCCCCATCTCTCTCATTCAACGCCTTTCTCTCTCTTTTCCCCTCCCTCTCATCCCCTCTCTTTCAGCCCCCTATCTCGCTATCACCCCCCTCTCTCTCTCTCAACCACTTTCTCACACCCCTCTCTCTCTTTAATTTAATTCAACAAAAAATTGTTTTCATTTTATTTAGTTTCATAAAAAGGCCCACCAAAATCCTTAGCACCAGGCCCCATGTTGCTCTTAATCTGGCCCTGGCCAGGGGATAAAGTATATGTAGTACTTTGTCCCATCTTCCTATCTAACAATAGCTGGGAATTTTCCAACAAGTTTTACACAAATCAAAAGGGTAATACAATTCACATGAAATCTTCTTTATTCCATACCTATAGGGATACAAAAAGATCCAATACACAGTAAGTACAGTTGATGTGTTTCTCTATGGGTATGGAATAAAGAAGGTTTTATGTTTATTGTATTGCCCGGGTGCTGAGCTTTTGATTCGCGGACATTGATTTGACAGCCTTGTCTAGCTGCAGTCTTGTCCCAGTGGGAATTGTTCAAACTCCACATGGAGTACAGATGTTGTCCAACCAGCCTGGCCATACATTGATCGAATTTCAGCCAGTCCCTGCTGAACCAGCCTAATTTTGATCAATATATGGCCAGCGTAAGTAGCAGCTCCCAATGTCTGTCACATCAAGCAGGTTAGAAAACCTCACAAGACAAGCTAAGACAAGAAGAGACAACACTAAAGGCCCGTACACGCGATCAGATTTTCCGATGGGAAATGTTGGATGTCAGGCTGATGGCGGGAAATCCGACCGTGTGTACGCTCCATCGGACAATTGTTGTCGGACTTTCCGCCAACAAACGTTGGATGGCAGGTTTTCAAATTTTCCGCGGACAAATGTCTGTTGTCGGATTTTCCGATCGTGTGTATACAAGTCCGTCAGACAAAAGTCCAAAGTACAGACACGCATGCTCAGAAGCCAAAGAGAAGCCAGAAGCGGTCGGTCTTGTAAACTAGGGTTCGTAATGGAGAATTGACATTCGTGACGCGGCAAATTTTGAAATCTCCAAATGCAGCGCACAATTCTCTTCTTCTTTAATGGGATAATAATGAAGCTGCTTTGCTGGTGATACTGATGGAGTTATTGCAAAGGAATTTTCAAAGGCTTTTTTTTCTAGTAATATCAAGAATAATATTATTATGCTTTTTTTTTTTTCATTTTAATTTGGGCAAATTACCACAACACCATTATCCTGTAGTTTTTAAGATCAAAGATACAACTAGGTTGGTGTCCCTGGTCAATTTTACATTGTATTTTTTTAAATGTATCTGCCTACTCCCAAACTGTTATTTGAAGTAAAACACACAGCCAAGTATTATTCTACACAATTTTTTTATTGTGCATTAAAAAAATAAAACCAATAAAACTAGACATGTTATCTGCCAATAGAACTTAACCAAAAAGTGCATTCTATGCATCCAAAAATATAGAAAATATATCAAATCAAATCATTATTATTCAACCAAAAAAATAATGTCAAAGCAATAACTCCAAGGCCAATAATAAATAACACGTTATCTCCTCCAATTCCGCAACATGTCTGGTTGACAAATGGCTGTTCAGAAACAAACCGAAAAACGCGAAATGAAAAGCGCAAAATGAAAAGCGCAAAATGAAAAGCGCGAATCAACACTCACCAAACTTCTACTAAAACGAAATTAGCAGAAGGAACACAAAGGGTGGCGCTAAAGAGCTGAAAAAACACTTAGTATGTCTAGTACAGTGATGGTGAACCTTGGCACCCCAGATGTTTTGGAACTACATTTCCAATGATGCTCAACTACACTGCAGAGTACATGAGCATCATGGGAAATGTAGTTCCAAAACATCTGGGGTGCCAAGGCTTGCTATCACTGGTCTAGTACCTCACCACGTTCGTAATTGTTGGCCAACATTTGTGTGACTGTGTGTATGCAAGGCAAGTTTTAGACGGCGCCCTTCGGACAAAATTCCACAGTTTTGTTGTCGAAAAGTCTGATCATGTGTACGAGGCATAAGACCATCTGGAGCAGATCATGCCTCCTGTATTGCACTAAACTTAGGTGACCAGAGTGATTTTATTTAGGTGACAAGTGGCCCAAAAAAAAAATAAACCCAGCTGGAACATTCTACCATTCACAAACAAGAAAAGGACCCTTGCAATCATTGGTGTTCATTAGGGATGAACTCAAGTTTCTGAACGCCAGACTTTTAGTCTGTTCGGTGGGAGCTGAACATCATGTACAGTAGCATTATTTCCACCACCACTGTAAATGTCAGATTCCTATCTGTCAATGTTGCTAAGGAAGCTGCAGATGCTGACACCAGCCCTGTCTTTAGCAACCTGACATCACCCGACCCAATTCATTTACTGGCCAGGAATCTCCGTCCATGTAAACAAAGGGGCAGGGGTAGCGTGACATCACTGACCAAATATGGCGGGGGCTTTACTGAGTCAATGCCATCACCAGGGAGACCCACCTCTTTGTTTACAGCATTAGGATCAGACACGTCTATTGGTAGGCAGAATTTTTTGGTTTTTGCATGTGGGACACTGTGACAGACGTTTTGTGCACTGGTACAGATGTGATGGGGCACTGTGACAGATGTGTTGTGCACTGGTACAGATGTGATGGGGCACTGTGATAGATGTTTTGTGCACTGGTACAGATGTAATGGGGCACTGTGACAGATGTGTTGTGCACTGGTACAGATGTGATGGGGCACTGTGACAGATGTTTTGTGCGCTGGTACAGATGTAATGGGGCACTGTGACAGATGTTTTGTGCACTGGTACTGATGTAATGGGGCACTGTGACAGATGTGTTGTGCACTGGTACAGATGTGATGGGGCACTGTGACAGATGTTTTGTGCGCTGGTACAGATGTGATGGGGCACTGTGACAGATGTTTTGTGCGCTGGTACAGATGTGATGGGGCACTGTGACAGATGTTTTGTGCACTGGTACAGATGTGATGGGGCACTGTGACAGATGTTTTGTGCGCTGGTACAGATGTGATGGGGCACTGTGACAGATGTTTTGTGCACTGGTACAGATGTGATGGGGCACTGTGACAGATGTGTTGTGCACTGGTACAGATGTAATGGGGCACTGTGACAGATGTTTTGTGCACTGGTACAGATGTGATGGGGACTGTGACAGATGTGTTGTGCACTGGTACTGATGTAATGTGGCACTGTGACAGATGTGTTGTGCACTGGTACAGATGTGATGGGGCACTGTGACAGATGTTTTGTGTACTGGTACAGATGTGATGGGGCACAGTGACAGATGTTTTGTGCACTGGTACAGATGTGATGGGGCACAGTGACAGATGTTTTGTGCACTGGTACAGATGTAATGGGGCACTGTGACAGATCTTTTGTGCACTGGTACAGATGTGATGGGGCACTGTGACAGATGTGATGGGGCACTGTGACAGATGTTTTGTGCACTGGTACAGATGTGGTGGGGACTGTGACAGATGTTTTGTGCACTGGTACTGATGTAATGTGGCACTGTGACAGATGTGTTGTGCACTGGTACAGATGTAATGGGGCACTGTGACAGATGTGTTGTGCACTGGTACAGATGTAATGGGGCACTGTGACAGATATTTTGTGCACTGATACAGATGTAATGGGGCACTGTGACAGATGTGTTGTGCACTGGTACTGATGTGATGGGGCACTGTGACAGATGTGTTGTGCACTGGTACAGATGTAATGGGGCACTGTGACAGATGTGTTGTGCACTGATACAGATGTGATGGGGCACTGTGACAGATATTTTGTGCACTGGTACAGATGTGATAGGGCACTGTGACAGATGTGTTGTGCACTGGTACTGATGTAATGTGGCACTGTGACAGATGTGTTGTGCACTGGTACAGATGTGATGGGGCACTGTGACAGATGTGTTGTGCACTGGTACAGATGTGATGGGGCACTGTGACAGATGTGTTGTGCACTGGTACAGATGTGATGGGGCACTGTGACAGATGTTTTGTGCACTGGTACAGATGTAATGGGGCACTGTGACAGATGTTTTGTGCACTGGTACAGATGTGATGGGGCACTGTGACAGATGTTTTGTGCACTGGTACTGATGTAATGTGGCACTGTGACAGATGTGTTGTGCACTGGTACAGATGTAATGGGGCACTGTGACAGATGTGTTGTGCACTGGTACAGATGTAATGGGGCACTGTGACAGATATTTTGTGCACTGATACAGATGTAATGGGGCACTGTGACAGATGTGTTGTGCACTGGTACAGATGTAATGGGGCACTGTGACAGATGTGTTGTGCACTGATACAGATGTGATGGGGCACTGTGACAGATGTGTTGTGCACTGGTACAGATGTGATGGGGCACTGTGACAGATGTGTTGTGCACTGATACAGATGTGATGGGGCACTGTGACAGATATTTTGTGCACTGGTACAGATGTGATAGGGCACTGTGACAGATGTGTTGTGCACTGGTACTGATGTAATGTGGCACTGTGACAGATGTGTTGTGCACTGGTACAGATGTGATGGGGCACTGTGACAGATATTTTGTGCACTGGTACAGATGTGATGGGGCACTGTGACAGATATTTTGTGCACTGGTACAGATGTGATAGGGCACTGTGACAGATGTGTTGTGCACTGGTACTGATGTAATGTGGCACTGTGACAGATGTGTTGTGCACTGGTACAGATGTGATGGGGCACTGTGACAGATGTGTTGTGCACTGGTACAGATGTGATGGGGCACTGTGACAGATGTGTTGTGCACTGGTACAGATGTGATGGGGCACTGTGACAGATGTTTTGTGCGCTGGTACAGATGTAATGGGGCACTGTGACAGATGTGTTGTGCACTGATACAGATGTGATGGGGCACTGTGACAGATATTTTGTGCACTGGTACAGATGTGATAGGGCACTGTGACAGATGTGTTGTGCACTGGTACTGATGTAATGTGGCACTGTGACAGATGTGTTGTGCACTGGTACAGATGTGATGGGGCACTGTGACAGATGTGTTGTGCACTGATACAGATGTGATGGGGCACTGTGACAGATATTTTGTGCACTGGTACAGATGTGATAGGGCACTGTGACAGATGTGTTGTGCACTGGTACTGATGTAATGTGGCACTGTGACAGATGTGTTGTGCACTGGTACAGATGTGATGGGGCACTGTGACAGATGTGTTGTGCACTGGTACAGATGTGATGGGGCACTGTGACAGATGTGTTGTGCACTGGTACAGATGTGATGGGGCACTGTGACAGATGTTTTGTGCGCTGGTACAGATGTAATGGGGCACTGTGACAGATGTGTTGTGCACTGATACAGATGTGATGGGGCACTGTGACAGATATTTTGTGCACTGGTACAGATGTGATAGGGCACTGTGACAGATGTGTTGTGCACTGGTACTGATGTAATGTGGCACTGTGACAGATGTGTTGTGCACTGGTACAGATGTGATGGGGCACTGTGACAGATGTGTTGTGCACTGGTACAGATGTGATGGAGCACTGTGACGGATGTTTTGTGTGCTGGTACAGATGTGATGAGGCACTGTGACAGATGTGTTGTGCACTGGTACTGATGTGATGGGGCACTTTGACAGATGTGTTGTGCGCTGGTACAGATGTGATGGGGCACTGTGACGGATGTTTTGTGCGCTGGTACAGATGTGATGGGGCACTGTGACAGATGTGTTGTGCACTGGTACAGATGTGATGGGGACTGTGACAGATGTGTTGTGCACTGGTACAGATGTGATGGGGCACTGTGACAGATGTGTTGTGCACTGGTACAGATGTGATGGGACACTGTGACAGATGTGTTGTGCACTGGTACAGATGTAATGGGGCACTGTGACAGATGTTTTGTGCACTGGTACAGATGTAATGGGGCACTGTGACAGATGTGTTGTGCACTGGTACAGATGTGATGGGGCACTGTGACAGATGTTTTGTTCACTGGTACAGATGTGATGGGGCACTGTGACAGATGTGTTGTGCGCTGGTACAGATGTGATGGGGCACTGTGACAGATGTGTTGTGCACTGGTACAGACGTGATGGGGCACTGTGACAGATGTGTTGTGCACTGGTACAGATGTAATGGGGCACTGTGACAGATGTTTTGTTCACTGGTACAGATGTAATGGGGCACTGTGACAGATGTGTTGTGCACTGATACAGATGTGATGGGGCACTGTGACAGATATTTTGTGCACTGGTACAGATGTGATGGGGCACTGTGACAGATGTGTTGTGCACTGGTACAGATGTGATGGGGCACTGTGACAGATGTTTTGTGCACTGGTACAGATGTGATGGGGACTGTGACAGATGTGTTGTGCACTGGTACAGATGTGATGGGGCACTGTGACAGATGTGTTGTACACTGGTACAGATGTGATGGGGACTGTGACAGATGTTTTGCGCGCTGGTACAGATGTGATGGGGCACTGTGACAGATGTGTTGTGCACTGGTACAGATGTGATAGGCACTGTGACAGATGTGTTGTGCACTGGTACAGATGTGATAGGCACTGTGACAGATGTGTTGTGCACTGGTACAGATGTAATGGGGGCACAGTGACAGATGTGTTGTGCACTTGTACAGATGTGATGGGGGCACAGTGACAGATGTGTTGTGCACTGGTACAGATGTGATGGGGCACTCTGACAGATGTGTTGTGCACTGGTACAGATGTGATGGGGCACTGTGACAGATGTGTTGTGCACTTGTACAGATGTGATGGGGCACTGTGACAGATGTGTTGTGCACTGGTACAGATGTGATGGGGCACTGTGACAGATGTGTTGTGCACTGGTACAGATGTAATGGGGGCACAGTGACAGATGTGTTGTGCACTGGTACAGATGTGTTGTGCACTTGTACAGATGTGATGGGGCACTGTGACAGATGTTTTGTGCAGTGGGGGACAACTGACACAGAGACATGTGTCTGTTTTCACTGTGAAGACTGTGATTGGACACAGCCAACATGTGATCGGGAGGGCCAATCACAGTGCCCATATCCTGATCCCATCTTGGCTGTGTACTGTGATCACAGCCATCACGGGATCATGTCTGGGTCTGGAATAGATGAAGAGAATCCCCACCGCTTGTTTGCAGACAGAAGTGTCCACAGAAGAAAGTGTCCAAAGCCGTCAACTACCACAATTTACACTGCATTTGTTCTAAATGTCATTTTTGCTGTATTAAGTTGTGTTCATCATACAGATATGCCACTTTACAAGCAGGTTAAGGGCATCCCTCAGGCATGTTATTTAAGGGAATTTTGCATTTTAATGTTGCTTTTAAAGCATAATTAAATTGCTGCTCTCTGTCAAACAGATTTTTTTTTATTTTTGTTTTGAAATGATACTTGTGCCCCAGGGCAGTGCTTCGCCTCTATGCAGTTTGTTTAATAATCCCTTGCCCATTAGCCTAGAAAATGGTCATTAGGGCAGTTTCACAGGGGATTCAACTTGTATAAGAGTACTGGGAATAGTAAGCTTTAACAAAGCATTTGCAAAGCTTTCAACAAGCTTTGTTGAAGCTTTTCAAATACTGTAGGGATCTTCTGCCCTATACTGTCTGTAAGTGGCCGTGCTGCTTACAATTTTGTGCTTATGTGCTTGTGATGTGCTTCTGATTTGGCACCTGAACCTTATTTTCACTGCCAAAGGATTTTGGTTTCTGCCCATCCAGTCCCAAGATATGCACAGCTCTATCACAGACCACAGCCCCGTTGGGCAGGGCAGGAGACCTAATTTTTCTAGGCTACAGGTAAAGTGGTTGTAAATCCTTACCTATACCTGGTGAAGTGGGTGGCCTCAGGTGATACACAGAGATGAAACAAATCCTCCTGCATAAGTTGTACCTGTTTATCTGCGGTCTTCTCTTCTCTACACCTGTTCAAAGTGCCATATATTATCTTATAAAGCTTGTCTGAGCATTCCCTAAAAAAAGGGGGGGTGGAGAGCTGAAGTTACACTCAGCAGAGCTCAGTGAGGAGAGGTCTGAGAGCTGATTAGAGGGATACACCCCTCTTCACACAGCACACAGGAACAGGGCCGAAGCTGTCAATCACAGGCTGTGTGCTGGAGCTCCCTCCCCTGTCACCTGTTCTTCTCATGGTGTCAGAAGCGATTTATGCTGATAGCAGAGGAATGAAGCAGCAGAGAGAAACGACACTTAGTGCTCCTAATGGAGACAAGTACACAATATAGAGGGATATGCTTTGTTCATATTTTGTGTATGAGGTTTACCACCACTTTAAATCTGACGTTAAACATCAGGCAAACAGATAAATACAGAGATGATATATATATCTATAGATATATCTATATATCTATAGATATATCTATAGATATATATATCTATATCTATCTATCTATCTATCTATCTATCTATCTATCTATCTATCTATCTATCTATCTATCTATCTATCTATCTATCTATCTATCTATCTATAGATATAGATATATAGATATAGATATAGATATATATATATATATATATATATATATATATATATATATATATATATATATATATCTATATCTATATCTATATATCTATATAGATATAGATATATATATAATATTCTTATCTTTACTTTCAGGTTTGCAAGTTAAAATCCCCCTATCAAGAACGTAGATATTAGATAGATTCCCCTAAATCCCTAAACCCATGCCAAGAACTCAAAATCTGTTATCATGCCTTTGTTATACCGCAGTATCACCGGTAATGCTTAGATCAGTTGCAGTCTACTTACCGTCCACTGACAATTACGGGCACCCTGTTTTTTTACAGTCCCTCCCTATTGGACAGTCAGTAACTCTGCTCTGGGGGGGGGGGCTTCAGACACCCCAACCCCCTCCCCCCCTTATCTACGTCCCTGGTCTACTAAAGATCACACAGCGCCCTAAATTCATAGGCCATATTTCCACCATCATGCTTCTAGACTACAGCCAGGAAAAATTCTTAAAAGTACATTAGAAGCTTCCTTCAATGAAAGGTAAGTTTGTGTTGTTACAATTAGATAAAATCATTTCTGATGTCATGTTCACATTTCTGCCTGATTGTAGTAAATAAGGGGAAGCTCTGCTGACTTCCATTATCCAATCATGTGGAAGCAGAAGTGTTTTTTTTTATTTTTCTATCTTGTGTGATTTGGGAATTCTTTGCAAAGTGAAGCTTAACCTAATTTATTAAGCTCTGGAACAAATGAAGTTGCAAAGCGCACAGGGGCAGATTTACTAAAACTGGTGCACACTGAATCTGGTGCAGCTGTGCATAGCAACCAATCAGCTTCCAGGTTGCCAGATTCACACTGCTCCGACATGGAATTCGGACTTCCGCTCTGACTTTGTTCTACGACTTCATGTCCGACACACATGCGACTTCAATGAACGGGATCTGACTTTGATCCCAAAATACCAGGCCCTTTGAGTCTAGTATAAATCTTGAAAGGGGACCCCACGCCAATTTTTTAAAAAAAAAAAGCATGGAACCCCCCCCCCCCAGACCATACCAAACCCTTATCTGAGCACGCAACACGGCAGGTTTTATTTTGGCATAGGGTTTCCCCTTAAACTCCATACCAGACTGAAGGGTCTGGTATGGTCTTGGGGGTGGGGGACACCACACCATTTTTTTTTTGGCATGGGGTTTCCCCTTAAGATCCTTACCAGACCTGAAGGGCCAGGTATGTAATTGGGGTGGAACCCCATGCCTTTTTTGTTTTTTTATTTTATCGTGATGTTCTCCTTCAAGTTGCATGCCAAAGATCAGTTAAGATGATAATCCAACTTTGATCCAACTTCAATGATATTCAATGGGCTGAAGTCGGACCAAAGTAGTCCAGGAGCCTTGTTCAACGTCAAACCAACTTGTGTCGGACCAATTAATATGGCTCTCATAGGGAACCATTGATTTATACACGTCATGCGACATGTGCTCCCAAAGTCTGAGCTTATGTCGCGAATTGTGTGAACTGGGCCTTATTGAACAAGCTGAAGTTAGAAGCTGATTGATTACCATTCACAGTTGCACCAGATTCTGTGTGCACCAGTTTTAGTAACTCTCCCCCACAGGCTTTATGCCTTTAGTAAATCCACCCCAAACACAAGAACACAAAGCCCATCTACATAAGCCTTAAGGGCCCTTCCTTACTAATGGGCAGGGGGGGTAAAAACAGGTGACTGAGCCATACTCCCCCCCAGCCATACTCCCCCACAGCCATGGAATTTTTAACGTGGGCTGCAGAGTTTGACAGGCGGCAACACCTGTCAAATTTACCCATTGGGGCCACACCGCAACTGTTTGGCTTGCAGTTGGTCTTGCATGGTCTGACAATGGAAAAATGCCGTTCGGCAATTAAAGTGGTTGTAAACCTCAGACATGAAATAGGAACAAATCATATCCCTCTATAGTGGGAGCTTGTCTCTATCCAGAGCACTTAAACCTAGTACACATGATCCGAAAATGGGACAAAAAATACCACTTTGGAAGAGACAAACACAACATTTCTTTCTTTTTTCTGACAGCTCAGACAAGTTTTAAGAATTCTGGGCTTTGAACGGTTGTAGAGAAAATACTGCAGATATACAGGTACAACTTATGTAGGAGTATTTGTTTCAGCTCTATGTATCATCTGAGGCCAGTCACTTCACTGGGTGTATGTAAGGTATACAATAATTTAAAAAAGAAAAGGAAAAAAAGAAAAAAAAAACTGCCCAAGGAGGCAGCAGTAGCACTACTTTTTAGCATGTCTAAAAAGTAATCATGCTAATGAACTAAAAGGGAGACTAGAGCGCCATCTGCTGGATGGCTAAAATACTGTTTATTTGCACTATTTCTTATTTAGCCTCTCAGAACTATCTGTGTGTCCAGATTACCCTATGCAGACCCTTTTTTTTTTATTATTATTATTAATAGGGTGGGACCAAAAGGACTCAGCATTAAAGAATGAAGGAAAATAAAGCTAA
Source organism: Lithobates clamitans (assembly GCA_037952925.1). NCBI lineage: Eukaryota > Metazoa > Chordata > Amphibia > Anura > Ranidae > Lithobates > Lithobates clamitans. Next base: position 212,242 of record JBBGZY010002458.1, read on the forward strand.
AAGTACCTGAGAAAATCAAGAAAGTAAAACAAAGAATGTATACAGTACATTGCAGTTGTAAAAGGAGAGATAAAAACAAATGTTAATGGGCTTCACAAGACCAAGTGACGCTCTGCTCCAGCACAATGAGAAGAGAAGACCATAAAGTGAGGTGTTCTGTTCAATACACTTAGGTCACCTCTTTCTTATAACCTGAAAATAAGAATACACATACACATTACTTGGCTGTGTGCATTGAAAAGCTCCCGGTTCATGACTGATTGAAGGCTATGGTTTTGCAAAGAGTTTGTGTAATTCCACACCGATGAGTCGTTTCGAGAAAATATATCACCAGAAAAGCCAAGTAAATGATCATGGCCAAAGATCTGCATGTGCGTACGTAATGGTCCACAGACCCGTGCACAGGATCAGAGCTGCGCATGTGATCGTTAACGTGGATGCTAGCATTGACTTTGTTGCCCAGTGGCCTATGTAAAGCATTGCAAAGCTCAAGGTAATTGGTGAGTGGTCGTCAGCTCCTATGACCCGTGACCAGACCCTGCTTGATGTGTTTTCTGTGCGCAACCTGGTTTGCCTTCTGACGTCACTTGATCTTGGTCCCTCTATTACCTGACCTCCAGCATGTTATCTGACCTGCTTATCACTTTGGTACCATTTCCTGCCCGTGTAATACTGACCCCAGCTTGCCTTCCATTTCTGTCCTTGTCTCTTGAATCTGCCCCTCCTTTGCCCAACTGCTGCCAACTTCTGTACACCTGACTACGGTTCTGTCTTCTGTGTCGGCAAATTCCTGTTTCAACATCCTGAAAGAGTCCCTGCTTTACACCTTCTGCCTCGCTGCATGTTCCAGACATTTTTCTGGCCAGGACTTCCCAAAGGCACCTGTGCCACTCCATGTCCTGTCATACCTGGTCATCAGCATTGGGGGAGGGGGGGGGGACAGAACAGGAGGTGTAAGGGAGAGCCCTGTCATCTGCTTGGCCTCTACCAGGTACTTGACATACATACATAGCTCCCAACTGTCCCTGATTTCGAGGGACTGTCCCTGATTTGGAGCAATGTCCCTCTGTCCCTCTTTCCCCCTCATTTGCCCCTCATTTTGGTCTGATCTATAAAGTTGTATAAAGTTGTATATAAAAATGCACTTTTTATCAAAAAGTGTTTCCCAGTGCTAAACATTTCATCTAAATTCTAAATTGCTGCATTTGTAAATGGTAAAAGTCAATATAAAGGAATAGGAGTGGCAAAAAAAAGTCCTTGTGGATGTAATTAACCTTTTTTTTGGGTTAATTCTCCTTTAAGGGGGTGTGTCAGGGGGCGTGTCCTTTGCCTACATACGTTTGCAAGTAGGTGTCCCTCATTCCCATCTCAAAATGTTGGGAGGTATGTACATATTTTTATATTTAAGAAAAGACTATCATTTTAAAAACATTTTTTTAACATGTTTACAAGTTTAAAGCATATCTAAACCAAAGATCAAAAAGTCATTAAAATGTGTTAGTACCGCGCACACATGGGTGCCTCCTTAGTACCAGGCTTGCTAAGGAGGCACCTGGCGCATGGAGAAGCTGATAGCGCCAGTGGGGTACTTCCAGAAGAGCAGAAGAGGATGCTTTCTGTAGAATATCATTGCATAGAGAAGGTAAGTATAACCTCTTTTTTATTTTAAAAAAATGACTTTAGTATCACTTTAAAAGCAAAAAACCTAATGGTAATCTAACCACTACATACAAGACACCCATATGTCACTGTTCTTGTACCCACACAACAGGTTTTTGGCCTTCCCTATACTATGCAAAACATTACAAAAAAAAAGTTTAGGCTCTACACACACTTAACCTAATATTTTAAATGTTAAAAAAAAAATGGCGTAGGGTCCCCCCCAGTCCATACCAGGCCCATTTTGAGCGGAAACTGACAGACCTGACTTTGGGGGATGGTATGGATGGACTGGGGGGGGGGGGGGGACGGGACTCTGCGCCATTTTTTAAACATTTTTCTATTGCTGGGCAATAGATCTTGCTGGGCAAATCTTCCAGTACAGGAAAATGTAGTTGTTTTGACAGCACAGCTGCTAACGAGGACAAAGTTGTTGCGGACATCTTGTTGGCTAGTATTGGAGCGGAGTAACAATCTCCGCTCATAATATCGTGCAGTGGACTTTATTTGGTTGCCGGTGTTGTGTCCAAACAGCAATCCGTCAAAATCTTCAATTACTGATGGTTTAAAGAAACCGGACGTTAAGTAGTTGGAGTTCCTGACGAGTTGGGTATTTTGACAGAACACTGCGTTCTTTTCTTTACATTCATCTGTCAGTGGGGAAGCCTGCTGACAGATGATGACTCAAGGTTGTAAAGGACGTGAGCGGCCGCCTTCCCAGCCCGCTGCTTAACAACCAGATATTAATTCACACAGAATTTAAATCCATCAATTGTTTTTCGACCGATCTGAATTCTAATCTTTCAGAAAAGTTGGAATTCGTTAGAAAACGAATAAACAAAATAAATGTTAACAGATTTAACTAAATTCATTACTATTCATTACTATTTCATTCGGATACATCCGAATCTCCGAATAATTTGTAATAATTTAAAAATGTGTCTGAATTTGTAATGTCTAAATGCTAACCTTACCCAAACCCTTTACCTAGGCTGGGGCAGTGAGTATGCTCCACCCTGGGTGATGGGTTTTAGAATTTGCATGCCATTTCTGGTCAACTGGGGTCTTTTTGTACATCAAGTTACGAGGTCTCCCTGTTTGAGGCAGCGTTTTCTTTAGCCTTTTCTGGTGCATTTCAGATTGGGGAATTGGTCAGCCCTTCTAAGTGGGTTGTGGGTGGGTTTATGGCACAGGACATGATTTTTAGTGATGACAGGGTTCTGTTATTGCTACGCAGGTCAAAGACGAACCAGGTGGTTAAAGCAGTGTGTGTGCAGCTGTTTCCACTGCCGGGTGGCAGTTTGCTCAGTCAGGGAGGGGCCATTCTTGTTACATGGGGATGGGTCGAGGGCCGTCTATTGGCATGGGCACGCTGGGCAGTTGCCCAGGGGCCCCATTAGCCTGGGGGGCCCCAGCCCAGGGGCCCCTCATTCACCTTGGGCCCCAGCCCACTGTGTGAACATCCTGCACATCAAGGGATTGGTGAGCAGGCCGGCTGGATATGCACTGTGCAGCTCCGAATAATGACTTCACCTGTCAGATCCAAGCTGTGATGTTGGGTATGGGCGGGACTAATACTCAGACCCGCCCCCTCTGTCAAACAACCAATGTAATGAAAGAGCCGGCTCACATTATACTTCATTATATGCAGTGCTCCTCCCCCTCCTTATCACATCCGCACACCACACTTCCCCATTCCTCCCTAACACAGAGCACAGCGGCCCCTCCCCTCTAGCATGTTGTATCTAAGCCCCGCCCCTCCCCCTACGTCCTTTCTGGCATGAGCAGCAGCTGAATTAAGGTGAGTGTATAGTGAGAGGAGGCTGAGCTCTGATTGAGACATTCACAGGAGGGACGACAAGTCCCAGCATGTCAGCTGCTTTCTGAGAAGGTTTGTGTGTCTGCAGCTCTGAAGTTTTTTATGTACAGTGCTGAGGATATCACTTGCTGGGTGCTACATGCTGTGCTGGTGGGGGGGAAATGATGTGTCAGGCTGGCCTCCCCCTCAGCTCTCTGTATGTATTAGTGGGATCCAGGGGCGGACTGACCATTTGGGCACTCGGGCACTGGCCGAGGGCCCAATGCCACTAAGAGGCCCCATCAGGGTGTCCAGCCTCAAAAAAAACAGGGACAGTATGTAAAAATCTGTTGTTTTTTTTAAAAATCCCAAGATTATAACTGCCCTGCCTCTCCAGTGCCTTTTCAGTGTGTGTGTATTGTGTGTGTGTATATTGGGTGTCTGTGTGTGTATACTGTATGTGTGTGTATACTGTGTGGCCCCATAATTTCCTATTGCCTGGGGACCCCATAATCTCCTATTGCCCGGGGGCCCCATAATCTTCTCCTATTGCCCAGGGGCCCCATAATCTCCCATTGCCTGAGGGCCCCATGAGTTGTCAATCCGCCCCTGATGGGATCTCTCATTGCAGATATTCTATCTCTCTGAAGATTGGATCTGTCCAGTGTGTGGGCTCTGGGGGCCCCTACAGGAGATCTGAGAGGGGGATCAGGGGTGTCTGGGGTGTCACCTAGGGGTGTTTGGCAGTAAAGAGAACCTGTCATCGTCCATTCAGATCAAAGTTAAAGGTAAGTACTAGAGCTGAGCGCCTCCATTGCTGACACCATCCCTGCACTCAACTGCCATCTGTCTGCCTGTCTGTAAGGCACCTGGTGAATGCTTTGCTCTGTGCCAAGGCCCCGTCCCTGGTGTGGGGACACATTAAAGCTGAAATTTAACTGAAAATCTAATTGGGTACACACTGTTCATTTTTTTCTCATTCATCCAGCAGGCTGAACGAAAAAGAAAACTGACAGCTCTGGCTGGATCTTTGATTACATTGGTTGTTTGACAGAGGGGGGGGGCGTTTCTGGGTAGCAGTCCCACCCATACCCAACATCACAGCTTGGATCTGACAGGTGAAGTCCGTCATCAGAGCTGCACAGTGCACATAAAGCTGGCTTGCTCGCCAATCCCTGGATGTTCACACTGCTGCAGGTCCTATTCAGCCAAAAGTTGACCTATATCGCTGGCTGGGACAAAGATGTAAAGTGTCAGGATCAGTTGTCTGTTCACCTCCCCAGGTTTTTTTTATTTCAGCCTTGTGTAGCCCTGCACTCACAGATCACCACTTTCACCTACTAGCTGGGTTCACACTGGTGCGATGCGGGAATCCTGCGAACCCACTGCGCGGATTCCCGCATCGCACCCAACTCGTACAACAGTCCACACTGCCATATGCAATCTGCTGGGGAGTGTCAATACAGTGTTAATGACACCCCCATTTCAGCTCGCATATCGCACTGCGAACTGTCATTTCGGAGATGAATCGGATCGCATGGGTGTGAACACCCATGCGATCCGATTCTGGTGTGGACCAAAAAAAGGGTCCTGCGCGAGTTTATTCCGAATGCGATTTTAGCCATACTATCTGTATGGCTGAAATCGCATCGCACGGACATCGCATGTGATTTGCCGCTGTCAGAAGAGGCCTGCCATGGGTCAGCATCTCCCTGGTAGGGGCCCCAGCGCACTACTTTGCCCAGGGGCCCATGATGCTGTTAAGGTGGCACTGGATGGGTCTCCTTTATCTAAATTTTAGTTTGTGTCAGTTTTCAGGAAAAGTCTTAGGGCAGCGGGTTTGGATCACACACAATGCGCCTTGTAATCCTTCCGCATCGGGGCGGGTACAGAGGATGCCCGGTGTGGGTTGGACGAGGCGGCCGTAAAATTAATGGGTAGATGCAGGGGCGGACTGACAACTCATGGGGCCCCTGGGCAATAGGACATTATGGGGCCCCCGGGCAATAGGAGAAGATCATGGGGCCCCCGGGCAATAGGAGATTATGGGACCCCCAGGCAATAGGAGATTATGGGGCCCCCAGGCAATAGGAGATTATGGGACCCCCAGGCAATAGGAGATTATGGGACCCCCAGGCAATAGGAGATTATGGGGCCCCCAGGCAATAGGAGATTATGGGGCCCCCAGGCAATAGGAGATTATGGGGCCCCCAGGCAATAGGAGATTATGGGGCCCCCAGGCAATAGATTATGGGGCCACATAGTATACACACACACATACAGTATACACACACAGACACACAATATACACACACAGTATACACACACAGAATACACATACACACACTGAAAAGGTACTGGAGAGGTGGGGCAGCTATAATCTTGGGATTTTTTTAAAAACACAGATTTTTACATACTGTCCCTGGTTTTATTGAGGCTGGCAACCCTGATGGGGCCCCTTAGTGGCATGGGGCCCTCGGGCAGTGCCCGAGTGCCCGAATGGTCAGTCCGCCCTTGGGTAGATGGGAATCCAAGAGATTCCGTACCTACATTCACCCGCAGTTGTTGATGGATTAGCTGTTGATAGAGAGGGAGGGATAGTAGTGGGGTGTGTGTTATTATGTGTTTTTCTTTTCATTTGTTGTGAGTGTTCAGTGTTTTGTATTGGTACTATCCCATGGTGTTTGTTCGTTCTTTTCTTTCAGATGGAATGCACATATGCCTCATCTTGATTATGGGCCATTCATATGTTTTTTTGGAGGCCAGGCGAACAGACGTTAGACCAGATGGCAGACAGCTGTGTATTTCTAGGAGGGAGGTGTGTATTCGCTGGTTGGGGATACCTGGGATGATGTGGAGTAGGGTCGTGCCGGAGGTGAATCGTTTTGCATGTCTGGACCAGCCGCCTGACATTTTAGTACTTCATGTTGGCGGGAACGATTTGGGGCTTTCGTCTATTCGAGAGCTAATTATGGACATCAAGTCTGATTTCTTGAGGCTCCGCATGGCCTTTCCTGACATGCTGGTGTTGTGGTCCGACATTGTTGCTCATAAAACTTGGCACCTGCCATTTATTACTCGGAATGGGGACATGGTCATTCGCCACATGGAGTTGGAATCTAATACCGGCCTATACCTCCGAGGAGATGTGGTTCACCTGTCCGCAGCGGGCATTGATTTATGTGCGCTGGGTCTACAGGACGGGATTCAGCAGGCCCTGCGGGTGTGGAGGGGCCCTTAAGGGTAAGGTGTTATTCTTGTGCGCTGTGGCGGTGTTTTGGTCATTGATGATGTCAGAAAACATACCAGATGAAAGTGTTGGGGACTCATCGGTAGTTTGTGCCAGTTATTCCAGTTTTCCAGTTAAAACAGTTAGTTGGAATACGGTAATGGTTGCCTGCGGAAAGGGGGTGGTCTCTGAGCTGGTGTGGTACGGCTGGAGGCCTATCATGGAGAAAGGTCCTGCAGTGTAGTGGTGGAATATGTGTTAAGTTTGGAGTGCCTTCAAAGACCGAGTGACAGACTGAGTGATTGATAGTTGTCGTTTACAGATGTTTATATGTTAAAAGTTTTGAAATCTTAATATTTTGTTAATAAAAAGGCTGCTATGGCCATTTATACTCCAAATTCAGGTGTGGTCTCGTTAATTTAGATAATGGTAAGTGGGATGGTGGAGTATGAGTTGTTGGGCAGTATAAAGAAGGTTGGGGACATCTGGGCTACACTGGTTAAGTTTCAGCACTGAATTCATTCAGCGGAGCCTATGGCACTAGTACACAGGATGGAGGTGTGTGCTTCAGGTAAGTGCCATCGCTGACACCAATGGTCTTAGTAAGGCACACTGCAAGGATTATTTCCTACTGTCCATCAATGACTGGTGTTTAGTAAGAGGAAGAATGCTAACCTTACCCAGACCATCTACCCAGGGATGGGCAGTGAGTATGCTCCGCCTTGGGCGATGGAATGATATCCAGCCCAATGGTGTCTGCATGGTTCCAACCACTGACATCACTCAGCAGAGCCCATGGCACCAGTAGACAGGGAGGAGATGTGTGCTTCAGGTAAGTGCCATCACTGACACCAATGCTCTTAGTAAGGCACAATGTAAGGGGTATGCCTCACTCTGGGTGGTGGATTGATATCCAGCCCAATAGTGTCCACATAATTCCAGCACTGACATCAATCAGCAAAGCCTATGGCACCAGTACACAAGACAGAGGAGTGTGTTTAAGGTGAGTGCCATCACTGACACCAAAGCTCTTAGTAAGGGGTATTTTCCAATTGACCATCAATGGCTGGTGGTCAGTAAGAGAAAGAATGCTTCTAACTGACCACTCTCTCTCTGCATGTTGTGCTATACAGTATGTTACATGCTTTGCACCCCTAATCATCCAATTATTATCAGTAATAGAAAAAAAAAGTTATTTGAACTGTCAGGGATTTTAGGAATTTCAACATTTGAACTCCAATTCCACCAGTTCTATTGTCAGGCACATTTTTACTAGGTAGAAATAAAAATAAATTCTTTCAAAGGTATAAGTCAGGTTTAAATGGCTGGCTACAAAGGAGGTTACACAGTACAAGATGGGATTTCAGGGTCAAACATTGCGCTATTAACATTTTTTTTACAGAATACAGTTTTATTGTAATTTTACAATACAGAGATAAAAGTATATCACAACACGGGAATCACTGGATGCACACAGTTCAGATCAGGGGAAATAAATGAATATACAAACATACAGTTCAGGTCAACAATGTACAACAGCATCAACAAAGTAAGAAGCATATAAATCAAGATTAATGCCGTGTACACACGACCGGACTCTATGGCAGAAAAGGTCAGACGGAACAAATCCGTCGGACATTCCGATCGTGTGTGGGCTTCATCGGACCTTTTCTATCGAAAAATCTGACGGACCTTAGAAATAGAACATGTTTCAAATCTTTCCGACGGACTTGATTCCTATCGAAAAAAAACGTTCGTCTGTATGCTAGTCCCCCGGACCGAAAACAATGCAAGGGCAGCTATTGGCTACTGGCTATTGAACTTCCTTTTCTAGTCCGGTCGTACGTCATCACGTTTGAAACTATCGGACTTTGGTAGGCAAGTCCGTTTCGTCGGAACTCCGTTGAAAAGTCCTTTGGAGTTCAGTCCGACGAGAAGTCCGCTCGTGTGTACGCGGCATTAGTGTAACAAGTCAATGGTATAGCATGAGGATCCTCAAGTGACTTTTTTATGAGCATGGATAGTTAGTGGTGTGCCCCTCCCTGTGTCATAGGATCAATGGTGGGACGGGTGGGCTCCACATTGAGATGCAAAAATCAGTAATCAGGGTGACCGGAAAGGGGACAAGTGAAGGGTAGGAGGAAGTACAAGAAAGAGGTAGGAAGGAACTTGTATAGTAAGAATCTTCATTAACAAGTTTTATGACTTTCAAATTCCGTTAGTAGATATGTTATTTTTTTCACATCCTTTCTCAGGGTGACAAGGCCGCAGTCAAATTGCATTTCAGGTATGTACGTCACCTGTGCCTGAACAATAACGGCACATGTACTGTATACACATTGATAATGAGAAGATTTGTGTATAACTACACAGCATGTTTTTTTCTAAGCAGAGACAATCTGTGCAGTAAATGAGATCCATGTATATAATCAACACCTACTTCCACCCTGTGCTTCCCCTGCAGTCTCTGAGCTAAGCTCCTCACCTTGCTGAGTGTGACTTCCCGGGGCGCACGAAGACCTGGAGTCTCCGAACACCATTTCCCAACTCACACTACTGACACAGCATATGAACGCAAGTCTCTGCCAAGATCATTATCTCAGAATTCTTTATAAAATAACTTTTCACCTTTTATCAAAAAAAAAAAAAAAAACGGAATCTCAATTGCCTTCTACTTGCTCATACATTTAATTGACATATACACTTCATTTTAGGAGAATATCAAATGACTCTGCATTTCAGTGTTTGGCAGATATTGGATCTAATCATTGTTGGGAGTCACCGGGGTGGGTTCCTGTTAATGTGACCACTGTGAAAGTCAAACCCAGTGGTCATGTGATCGGAAAGCCCTTCGCACCCCCCCCTCCGGCATATAGACCATGGTTGAAAAGCATTAAGGTTTTTCACCTTAATATATTCTACCCTGTTTCCCCAAAAATAAGACCTAACGTGATTGGCAGTGATGGCTGCAATATAAGCCCTACCCCCCCAAATAAGCAATACCCTGTTTCCCCAAAAATAAGCTCTACCCCCCAAATAAGCCCTACCCTGCTTCCCCAAAAATAAGCCCTACCCTGAAAATAAGACCTACAAGGACATTAACTAGGGCTTATTTGAGGGGTAGGGCTTATATTGCAGCCATCACTGACAATCACGCTAGGTCTTATTTTCGGGGGAAATAGGGTATGTATTAAAGTGAAAAACCTTCTGTGCTGCAGCTCTCCCCCAGACCCCCCTTTTCCTTACCTGAAAACAATTGCACAGAGCAGGTAAGTATAGGCATATTTGTTATTTTTATAACAAAAAAAATCAAATGTTTACCACCATTTAAAGACAAGGTGCATTTATCGTTTTTGCCCCTTTCCCCTGACCAAACTGTTTTTGAAAACTTATAGTGTATCCTCTACTGTTACATTGGATATCATTACGTGTGTATTCATGTAGGTTTAGACTATGTTGCTGTCCTGGTTCTATGTGGATAAGTATGGTCTTGCTGCCCTCGGAGACTGGGGAAGTCTGGAACACTGAAACAACATAAAAGAAACACAGAGCGCACCGACCTAGAGCATTATCCTAAGACCAAATGTTTATTAAAGTTTATTAAAATGTTTATTAAAGCAATGTCGCAAAGCTGCTAAAAATTGCAGATCACCGCCATTACTAGTAAAAAAAAAAAAAAAAAAATAGTAAAAATGCCATAAATCTTTCCCTTGGCTTGTAAACGCTATAACTTTTGCGCAAACCAATCAATATATGCTTTTTGCAATCTTTTTTTACCAAAAATATGTAGAAGAATAGATATCGGCGTAAACCGATGACGAAATTTGTTTTTTAAAAACATTTATGAGGATATTTATTATAGCAAAATGTAAAAAATATTTTTTTTTCAAAATTGTCACTCTTTTTTTGTTTTCAGCGCAAAAAATAAAAACCAAAGAGGTGATCAAATACCACCAAAAGAAAGCTCTATTTGTGGGGGAAAAAAGGACGTCAATTTAGTTTGGGTACAACGTTGCACGACCGCGCAATTGTCAGTTAAAGTGACGCAGTGCCATATTGCAAAAAATGGCCTGGTCATTAACCACTTGCCTAAAGGGCACTTACACCCCCTTCCTGCCCAGACCATTTTTCAGCTTTCAGCGCTGTCACACTTTGAATGACAATTCCCCAGTCATGCTACACTGTACCCAGATGAAATTTTTTTCATTTTCTTCACACAAATAGAGCTTTCTCTTGGTGGTATTTAATCACTGCTGGGTTTTTTATTTTTTACTAAAAAAAAAGACCAAAAATATTGAAAACAATTTTTTTTTACTTAGTTCCTGTCAGAAAATTTTGTAACTAAGTAAATTTTCTCCTTCACTGGCACTGATGGGCACTGATAGACTGAACTGGTGGGCATTGATGAGGTGGCACTTATGGGCATTGATTAGGTGGCACGGATAGTCAGTACTGATGGGCATAGCTTGTGGCACTGATGGGCAACACTTATGGGCATTGTTGGACATCAGTGATGGGCATTGATGGGCAGCACTGATAGGCAACACTGATAGCCAGCACTGACTGGCATCACTAATGGGCACTGATTGGTGGCACTTGTGGGCACTGATTGATGGCATTGGTGGGCACTAATTGCTGGCACTGGTGGGCAACGATAGGTGACACTGTTGGCGCTATATTGTCATCAGGTCATTGATGATCAGTGTCCTGATTACATGTGTAGATGTCCCCCTGCGTGGAAATGCCGCTGATCGGCTCTTCTCACCACACACTCTGTCAGTGTAAGTCGAGGATTGCGGATTACTGGCACCTCCGTGTTTACATGTGACTGGCTGTGATTGGACACAGCCAATCACATGGTAAAGAGCCGCAGACGCGGCTCTTTACAGAGATCGGGGTCGCGCCATGTCCTGGCAATACGGCGTGGCCGCGATCGGTGCCCCGCGGGCACGTTAGAGCCTGTTTTCTGGGACGCCATCATATGACGGCGTCCCAGAATGAGAGCCACACCAGCCCGCCGTCATTTGACGGTGGGCGGGCGGCAACTGGTTAAGCAGCCAAATCTTCCCATCTGTAAGCAGTTAATAAACATTTGGTCTTAGGATAATGCACTAGGTAGGTTACACTACCAGTCCCCAGGTGTCCTGCCGCAATCTATCGATCAATCACAGGCAGCTGATGGACAGATTGCATCCCCATATTTCTCCCCCATGCAGAGTGGCACAGGGAAGCAAGGAGTGTCTCTGCTGTTTTCCCACCAACAACTTCCCCCTTCCTGTCCATCCCAGGTGGTTACATGTGACAGCAGCTTCCCTCCGCAGCTCTGCATGAGAGAGAAACTGCAACCACTGTTCTGTGAACTGCTGCCTCCCTTGTACTGTGCCCTTCTGCTGCCCCCATGTAAGGTGCCCTGCTGTCTCCCCTTACTGTGTTCTGCTGTTGCACCTCATGAGGGGTGGCCTGCTTCTCCCCTTAGTGTGCCATGCTGCTGCCCCCCATGCAAGGGGGTGCCCTTCTGCCCCCCTTACTGTGCCCTGGTGCTGCCTCCCATGTAAGGTTCCCTGCTGCTCCCTCTTACTGTGGCCGGCGGCTACCCCCCCCATAATGTGCCCTGCTGCCCTCATTTACTATGCTTTGCTGCTGCCCCCATGTAGGGTGCTCTGCTGCCACCCCCTTCTTCTGCCCCCCATATAATGTGTTACACTGTTGTCCCCTATGTAATGTGCCCTGTTGCTGACCTGCATGTAAGTTGCCCTGCTGCCCCTCCTTATTGTGCTCTGCTGCCCCATGTAATGTGCCGTACAGCCCCCCATGTAATGTGTCCCACTGCTGCCCCCCACATAAGGTGCCCTGCTGCCCCTCGTTATTATTTCTTGCTGCTGCCCCCGACGTAACGTGTTCTACAGCCCCCATGTAACGTGCCCTGCTACCTGCCAGGTAATGTGCCCTGCAGCCACAATATAATAATCTCTGTTGCTCCCTATGTAATGTGCTCTGCCACCCCCCTTGTAAGGTGCCCTGCAGGCCCCAATGTAATGTGGCCTGTGGCCCCCTCTACTCTGCCCTGCTGACCCCTTGTGCTCTGACCTGCTGACTCCCTCTACTCTGCCCTGCTGACCCCCTGTGCTCTGTCCTGCTAAACCCCTCTGCACTGCCGTGCTGACCCCTTGCATCCCACCCTTCTGACCCCCTGTACACTGTGTATCTCAAGTTTGACCCAGAATTGAGCATCTGTGCAGAAAAAAGCAAGTGTTACTGTACAATAAATAGTTAAGTTTTAATATTGACTATATTATTTAATGTTATTTCTAAAAATAATTGTTGTTATACCAACAACTCACTGACCACACCAATGTTCCATGAGCTGTAGATCTGAACATTATTTCATGGATTCCCAGATAACTCAAACCTTTTTGCCAAAGGTTTCTCCAAGGTAAAAAGGTTCCAAAACCTAGCTAAAATGTCTTGGTGCTAACATCTAATGGCCATTCTGTGTAACAACAACTTGTTATTTCTATATTTGTTAGGCCCCTTTCACACAATCGGACCGTTCAGGTCCGCCTGTCAGTTTTGACGGCGGACCTGAACGGGCGCTCCATGTTAGTCTATGGAGCGTCGGATGTCAGCGGAGACATGTCCGCTGACATCTGACCCGGTCCAATCCGCTGAAAAGCAGACGAATGGCTCTACGTCCAGGTCCGTCGCTGGCGGATTAGATTGGGGGAGATCTGACGAAAACGGACACGCTGTCCGTTTTCGCCCGATCCCTCCATAGGCGGCAGCGGCGCCTGACAAGCCCCTCCCCGCTCAGTGAGCAGAGAGGGACCTGTCATCCGCCGGCTCAGCGGAGATCAACGGACTGAAACGGAGTCCGCCTCGTGTGAAAGGGGCCTTAATGATATAATCCAGCCAGCTTCCCTGTATGTTGGGACCAGTTAGTTTAGTCCTTAGATAGACCCTCCTTTCTTCTTTATGTTCCCTTAGTAAACTGCCAGCCTTCAAAGCTAGCATAAGGCTGAGAAGGTTATTGTCTCTATACTTCAAATGACTGGTGAACATCCCATGTCCTGCATTTTAAGAAGTAAAACTATTTTGAATTAAACTGCCATATCTTATTGGAGAGTAAAGCTGTCTGTTGAGGGTGCTTATTCAGCATGTGACCATACATGCCGGATGGACTGAGGTCTAAAGGAGATATGTCAATGCATAAAGTGGTGCTAGAAAAAGAACATTAACCTAACCTACCATTCCCCTTCACAGATGCATACTTACCTCCATCTGATGGCCGTGCTTCCACTGTTTGTTTACAAGTCTTTCAAGTCTGCACTGCCTTAGCTATGCCTACAAATACGTGTCCTATATAGTCCTATGTTGCTCTGTCCCAAGACCAGAGATGATCACAGACAGTCCCATAGAGGTCCATGGAGTGGTAATGTGCAGGTGAGGCCAGGCCAGTGCAGACTTGTCCCACTGGATGAAAAACAAACAGTGGGACTATAGCCATCAGATGGTAAGTATGCATCTGTGGAGGGGGAGGATGGGTTAGATTAGGTTAGGTTATGTCCGAGGGCAAAAAGGATAAGTGCACTTTAATTAAAAAATTATAAATGGACAACAAGGCTCCATTTATAATTAATTTATCAATTTTGGGTAGAATGATATTTAGGGATCAACACTCACAGACCACTTTATTAGGTACCCCTGTTAAATTGCTTGGTAACACAAATTGCTAATCAGTCAATCACAAGGCAGCAACTCAATGCATTTAGGCATCTAGACATGGTGAAGACGGCTTGCTGAAGTTCGAACCGAGCACCAGAATGGGTAAGTAAGGGGATTTAATTGACTTGGAACGTGGCATGGTTGTTGGTGCCAGACGGGTTGATCTGAGTATTTCAAAAACTGCTGATCTTCTGGGATTATCACGCACAAACATCTCTCGAGTTTACAGAGATCCGGTCCGAAAAAAAGAAAATATCCAGCAGTTGTGTGGAGGAAAATGCCTTGTTGATATCAGAGGTTAGATGAGTCCTTGCCTTATATATTTCAGAATGCAGTTTTGATCATGCAGTAGCTTCTCTCCAGGGAAGAAGCCCTGAACCACAGAAAGTCCTTTGACTAAAATGTCTGTGTACAACTGCACAATAGGGATGCTGGTTTCCAGTAAAATATGGACCCAGGATTAGAGGCTTCATCCTGCCCAAGTCTCTACAAAGCCCCTGGGCTCCAGAACCCTTTGCAGGAATTCTCCTATCCTGGTAAAAATTCCAAAACTGTTTTCTCCACTTGGAGCAGGCATCCTGAAGCCCTTAAACCTGCATTTAAAGTATTTACTTAGTAGTACCTGATGTTATATATGATAATCAAGGTATGTACACTATAAAGTACAAAATAAATACATAGACACAACATGATGTTGGTATTAATCTCACAAAGATTGATGAAAGTAAATTTGTTTTTCAATCAGTGATGGCCCATCCATTAGGGGCGTCGCCCCTTATTCATGCATCCACCCCCCTAATCTACATGCGGGGCGCAGACACATGGATTCCAATGTGTGTTTGTTTTTTTATTGAAGCACGTGATTAGAGCCATAGGCTCTAAAAGGCTTTAAAAAATGGGGTGGGCTCAGGGTGGGGTGCGGGTGCCCTTTTTGCCGACCCCCCCCCCCCCCCCCAAAAAAAACACCAGCTGCCACTGATTTCAATGTTTTTATTGAACGTATAAAAACCTACATACAATAGAGAATGTGACATAAAAGGTAACATAAATTTCTCAGGTAATCATAGCAATAAGAACACATATAGATTAGTGATGCTTAGAAGAATGATCCAATATTCACTCCCGTCACTGCATAGACAAAATTAAAAATCTGAAACCAAAATCTGGATACTAGAGGACATTACTACCAAATGTGGTGCCTAGTTCCTATTTATCTGTTTCCTCCAGCACTCACTTGCTTGAAGAACCCAGCAGGTACACTGTCTATGTCTGACAATCACTGTCAAATTGAAGCAATAACCTATTATAGGCAGGAACCTGAGGCCCCTGGGTTATGTAGCAAAAGTTCAGTGTCCAGCTTGCATTAATTCTGTGGCTACTGATCTCAGCACCACCTCTTCAGGCACTGCCAACCCACCTGGCTGCAGCTGCCCCTTTCACTAGCCCTTCAGGTTAACTTCTCCCCACAGTCCCCCAGACTTACACTCACCAGCCCACCCGGATGACTCTCCCAAACGTACTGACCTGCTCCTGTTCTCCTCTCTCCTTGCCCCCATGCCTCCAGGAAGGGCTTCCTCCTTGTATGTTAGGGGGAATCTTCCAGCATGGGAGCCCCAGGCTCGAGGTCATCCCCCAGACTAGGGTGCACCCTCAAGGGCCACCGACAGCCTCCTCAGCATCCGACTGCCTTTGCTGGCATGGTTCATGTCTATTTATGGGGGTTATATCTGCCCCTTGTTGGCCCAAAGCTTAAAAAAGATAACAAAGATTTTTGTTATTTCTCCACAGTAGTCCATCCTTGGGTAGCAGAGTAACTCCAGGAGGACCAGACACACCTGCAGAGGCTTGCTTCAAGCTGGACATTAGATCAGTTTGCAAAAGTAAGAAGTTACCTTCCGATAGAATGGTGTCTGGGGCTGGTACTTCCTTCGGATCAGCAAACATGCGGGAAAGAGCGTCCGGTTTGGTGTTCTTGGAGCCAGGCCGGTAAGTTATGTGAAATGAAAACCTAGAGAAAAATAATGCCCATCGTGCCTGGCGATGTTTGGCAGCTCTCAGATACTCCAAGTTCTTGTGATCTGTATAAATGAGTATAGGGTGCACTGCTCCTTCCAACAAATACCTCCACTCCTGTCCCCAACGTCATAGTTTTTCTCAGATGGAGTGAGCTTCCGGGAGAAGAAGGCTATGGGGTGCATCAAGTCCTTGAGACCCTGGTATTGGGAGATGACAGCTCCAACCGCTGTCTCTGAGGCATCTACCTCAAGCAGATAGGGAAGCGCAGGATCAGGATGACTCAGAATAGGAACCGACGTGAAAAGTCCTTTTAAGTTTGTGAAGGCGGCCTGTGCCTTGGGAGTCCAATGAAACTGGGCATTTTGCTTGGTCAGCTGCGTAATTGGGGAAATAATAGCAGAGAAGCCCTTGCTGAACCTCCGATAAAAGTTTGCGAAGCCAACAAAGCACTGCACCCCTTTCTTGTCTGAAGGTGCAGGCCAATCCAGGATGGCTAAAACTTTCTGGGGGTCCATCTTGAATCCCTCTGTAGAGATCACGAGGCCAAGGAACTGGATACTCTGTCGCTCAAACTCGCACTTTTCTGGTTTTGCGTATAGTCCATGTTGACGGAGGCGACAGAGTACGTTCTTGACATGTTCTCGATGCTGCTCAAGAGAAGAGGAAAAAATCAAAATATCATCTAGATAGACAACTACATAAATATCCAGACAGTCTCTGAAAATGTCATTAATCAGGTGCTGAAAGGTGGCAGGGGCGTTACATAATCCAAAAGGCATTACGAAGTATTCTTAATGGCCGAACCTGGTATAAAAAGCAGTCTTCCATTCATGCCCTGCACGGATGCGGACCAGGTTGTAAGCCCCCCGCAGGTCTAATTTGGTAAACACAGAGGAAGTTCTAAGTCTTTAACAAAGTTCAGGTACCAGGGGCAAAGTGTATCGTTTTTTAACCGTGATCTTATTCAACTCCCGATAGTCCACACAGGGACGGAGAGAGTGATCCTTGTTTTCTACGAAAAAGATTCCTGCTCCTGCTGGAGAGGTGGAAGGGCGGATGAATCCCCGCTTGAGATTCTCATCAATGTATTCATATCTCTGGATGTGGTTCCAGGCATAGCAAAGGACCAGAGGTGCTGGGACATGATGGCACGCAATGGTGCAGGCAGTAAGGTGACTGGAACTTAACACTTCCGGTTCCCCAGTTGATCTGTGGATTGTGTTCCTGGAGCCAGGGTAGGCCCAGGATGACTGGAAACAGGGGAGATGAAATGGCATCCAAGCTTAATAGTTCCTTATGATCCATAGAGGTGATTACAGGCAAAGGAGGGGTTTCCTGGGTCACTACTCCAGACTTGATGCGGGACCCGTCTGCCAGGAAGATGGAGAGTTCCTGGGCCTTGGGTTAGAGAGGGATGCGTTGTTGAGCTGCAAAGTCTAAATCGATAAAACAACTGAATGCCGATTATCGCAGTCACTGATATTGTTCTTCCTGGCAATTGGAACAAGATGTGGAGGGCCAGGAGAGTGGCACTGGTAGAGGGAGGTGCGTAGTTGGGAGAAGAGGTAGCCAGGACCTTGCGCAGCTTAGCAGGACAAGAGGAGACGTAGTGACCAGCTTATCCACAGTACAGGCATAGATAGTTCTGCTGCCGACGAAGTCGTTCTTGGGCAGACAGGGAATGTTTCAGTCCAAGCTGTTTTGGTTTGACAGGAGCAAAAGTCTGGTTAAGAGATGAGGTCTTGACTGGAACTGGACTGGTGCTGATGGGATGCGCGGGAGCTGGCATCCGGGGTAGCATCCAAGCTGGGCGGAGCTGCTGAGTAGACCTTTCTGCTCTGCGTTCCCGGAGTCGTTGGTCTATCTGAATGGATAATCTAATTAAAGTCTCTAGAGAATCAGGAATACCAACCTGGGCTAACTCGTCCTTCAAACTCTCAGAAAGACCAAGACGGTAATTTCAGATGAGAAAGTCCAAGGTAGCAATGAGAAATAACAGTTCGCATGCGAAACACCCGGAATTCGTTTCGATTCCCAGAGAACCTCTCAGGGACAGGCACCCTAGGCTCAGGAGGTGGGTCTGCCGAGATAGTCAAATCTTGTGTCCGCTTTTCCATTCGGACGAGGCTGTCTTGCAGGGTCTCCATGACCTGAGTGAGGGCTGTGAGATGTTGACAGACAAAGTCCATAGGTGAGGTCCCTCCTGCAGGCTCAGACATGGCGGTTTGATACTGTAACGTACCTGGGATGTGAGCCTGATGTGCGGAGGGAGACGTCCCGTACCACCCTGGCTCGGAGACCACTGGAGTGGGAACAGTGGCAGTAAGAGCACAGTGAGGTAAAGGTGCCTGCTGAGTCCTTACTGCTTGAAGTGGTCTCCTCGCATGGAAGCTGGAGTAGCGGTTGCAGGTCAGCAGATGCAGGCTAGTAGAATAGCGGATGCAGAGCAGCGGATGCAGATCAGCAGAGGCAGGTTTGCAGAGCAGCGGATGCAGATCAGCAGATGCAGGTTTGCAGAGTAGCGGATGTAGATCAGCAGATGCAGGTTTGCAGAACAGTGGATGCAGGTCAGCAGGCAGAAGCGGAGTCAGACTAGCCGGGTCATACACATCAGGTAATACAGCAAAAACAGCAGGCAGAGAATAGTCAGAGTCCAGGCTGGGTTTTGGCAACAGGCAATCAGGCAGGTAACAGAGCAGGGTCAAAAGAGCCGAGGTCAGGATTGGAGACATAAGCAGGGTCAGGAAGCCAGATCAACACAGGAACAGAGTACTGGTACAGAATCAGGAACACAGGGAACAGAAGCAGATCAAACTGCAAGGGGCAGCATCATAGAGCGTCTTTTATGGACTGTTGGGCGCCAAAGCACGTCTAACATGTGCCCATGCGCACATTAGTGCGCGAAGTCCGTGACTCACGCGTGCGCTTAGGCGCACGCCTTCTGGAACGGGCAGTACGTCCCTGACAATCATGCTGTGGGGATGTTTTTCAGCAGTCAGGACAGGGAAACTGGTCAGAGTTGAGGGAAAGATGGCTGGTGCTAAATACAGAGATATTCTTGAGCAAAACCTGTACCACTCTGTGTGTAATTTGAGGACATATGTAAATGTGTTGGAATGGCCTAGTCAAAGCCCAGACCTCAATCCAATAGAAAATCTGTGGTCAGACTTAAAGATTGCTGTTCACAAGCACAAACCATCCAACTTGAAAGAGCTGGAGCAGTTTTGCAAGGAGGAATGGGCAAAAATCCCATCCCATGTGACAAGCTCATAGAGTCTTATCCAAAACAACTTGGAGCTGTGATAGCCGCAAAAGGTGGCTCCACAAAGTATTGACTTTAGGGGGGTGAATGCACATTAACCTTTTCTGTTATTTTGTCCTATTTGTTGTTTGCTTCACAGTAAAAAAAAAAAAAAAAAACATCTTCAAAGTTGTGGGCATGTTCTGTAAATTAAATGATGCAAATCCTCAAACAATCCATGTTAATTCCAGGTTGTGAGGCAACAAAACACAAGGGGGTTGAATACTTTTGCAAGGCACTGTATATTGTCAATTCATTCACCTGGGGACGCTTGTTGCCCCAAATAAAGCAAAGAACTTCAGATTGCAATCATAGCAGTTCTCCTCTTTGTACTACTACCGGTAAAGTCCTAAAATAATGAAGCAATCTGGGTAAGAATGTGATAAAAGTAAACTTGTGCAGTCTTGGAAAGCTGTACAACGCTAAGAACCAGAAGCACCGAAATGCAAATCACTTGGCAGGTAAACCAGCTCCCTTATATGTATTTAGCTGTTTGCCCAGAGTTCAGCCTTAAGCACAAGTCAAGCCATCTAAATGGTTATTTAAATATAAAGCGGCATACTTGACCCGAATTTAACCAGGTGCATGTAAAATTTCCCTGATTTACACATTTAATATTCCATGGCTTTCTTACACTCACCTTACCATCCTGAGGGCGCTAATTAGCCCGGCAAGGTGTTAATCCCGATGCTGTCACATATTAACACTCCCTTAATGAATCTCTGGATAATCCCGAGCAGTCAGCTATAAAGCATAACACCTCGCAGCTCATTGGCATTCAGCTCCAGCTGTCAGTCAGACTGTAGCCTTCAACTGGGTTTTTTAATGTTTGTATTGATTGCAATTTATCAGATGATGCCATTTAATTCTGCATTGGTGGAGATGATGAATGGGGCGTTAACTTAACAAATGTCCGCAGTGTTCCATGACTAAGTTTCAGATGAAACACAATAAACCGCTGCAGGGAGCTAACAAATACATCTCACACATACAATGCAGCATTTGGGTTTTCTGCTATGTCAGCTCGTGAAGAGTTTCTACTAGTTTAAACTATTTCTATACTTTTTGAAGTGCTAGCATCCCTACATTCAACAGTCCAATACTTCTTCAGAGGCCTACAAATAATTACTAATGCAGTAAAAACTAAGTTAGAGTAGAATTTCTGCCACAACATTTTTTTTGGGGGGGGAAGTTGGGTAGAGTTAGGACCTTTATTGGGTTTTTATTGCTGTCTGTGTCCCCCTGGGGTGAGTTCTCTTCACATCCTGATGTGTTACAAGGACAGCTAGTCAGGAGAAGTTCCCTAGTGGGCACAACAATAGCAATAAAAGCGTGTTTATTAGGGAGCGGGAAAGGGTTGGAATCTCTATCAGTGGGAAAAGGTTGAAACCTTCATCAGTTGGTAAGGGTTGGAACCTTTGTCAAGGAGGAAGGTTTACAACCTCCGTTAGTGGGAAAGGGTTGGAATCTCCATCAGTGGGGAAGGTTTAGAACCTCCGTCATTGGGGAAGGGTTGGAACCTTCATTAGCGGGGAACGGTTCGATCCTCTGTCAACCATTTTTGCTGCCCATTTTGTCCCCACCTAGGAAACCTCCTTGCTTTCTGTTCGGTCACTGGGAAAGGAAGTGGTGGGTGAAGGAAAGCTGTCCTGGGTAAGGAGGCTGCCATCTCTGACTTCTCTTTCTAAAAATATTAGTTTTTTTGGCTGTCATTCTGATGTTTCAACTTCTGTGTTTTTTGTTGACAAGTATGGAACAGTGACCTGTCTGAATTTCCCCCCAAATGATCTGCTACAAGAGAAAGTTCATCAACCCCTCACTTACAAGTATATAGTGTGTGCATTAACCCCTCAGTGACCTGCCCCAGCAAATAAACATTACCCCCTCAGTGCCCAGTTAGTATGTAACCCCACAGCACCCACTGCACTGTGCCCCTGCACAGACTGCCCCCTGTCATACCCTAGAGTCCTCTTCTGCACATACTGTTCCCTGCCACACTCACTGTACTCTTCTCCTGCAAATATTGCCCAGTCATACCTTCCACACTCCTCTCCTGCACATACTGCCCCCTGTCATACCTTCTGCACACACCTGTAATGCACATACTGCCTGCTGTTAAACCCTACACACTTCTTTTCCACAATACTGTCTGCTGGCATATCCTCCACACTCCTCTCCTGGACATACTACCCTGTCATACCCTTGGCACTCCTCTCCTTCATTTATTGCCCCCATCATATCCTCTACTCTTCTCCTGAACATACTGCCCCATCATACCCTCAGCACTCCTCTCCAGTATGTATTGCCCTCATCATACCTTCCACACTCCTCTCTGCACATACTGCCGCCTGTGATACCTTCCGCCATCTTCTAGTGTACATCCTGCTTGCTGTTATACCCTGTGCAATCCTCTTCCACAATATTGTCTGCTCTCATACCCTCTGCACTCCTCTCCTGCACATACTGCCACGTCATACTCTCTGAACTCCTTTCTTGCACATACTGCCCCCGTCATACCCTCTGCACTCTTCTCCTGCACATACTGACCCCGTCATACTCTCTGCACAAATCTCCTGCACACACTACCCCATCATACCCTCTGCACTCATCTCCTGCACATACTGCCTCCATCATATCCTCGGCATTCCTCTCCTGCATATATTGCCCCCATTATACCCTCCACACTTCTTTCCTGCAAATACTGCCCCCGTCATACCCTCTGCACTTCTCTCCTACACATGCTACCTCCTCTCATACCCTTGGCACTCCCCTCCTTTACATATTGCCTCTTTCATACCCTAGGCACTCCTCTCCCACACATTTTACCCCCGTCATACCCTCCACACTCCTTTTCTGGACATACTACCCCATTATACCCTCTACACTCCTTTCCTGCAAATACTGCCCCCGTCATACCCTCTGCACTTCTCTCCTGCCTCTTCTCATACCCTCGACACTCTCCTCCTGTACGTATTGCCCCTTTTATACCCTAGGCACTCCTCTCCCACACATATTACCCCTGTCATACCCTCCACACTCCTTTCCTGCACATACTGCTCCCATCATACCCTCAGCACTCCTCTCCTGCCAATATTGCCCCTATCATACCCTCCACACTCCTCTCCTGCACATACTGGCTCCTGCTATATCCTTGGTGCTCCTCTTCTGCAAATACTGCCTCCTTTCATGCCCTCCACGCTCCTCTCCTGCAAATACTGCCCCACTGCCTGCTGTAATACCCTCCACACTTCTTTCCTGCACATGCTGCCCCTTAATAACCTCCGCTCTCCTCTCCTGCACATAATGCCCCGTCCCATCCTGCACATTCCTCCCCTGCCCATACTGCCCGTCAAAACCTCTCTACTCCTCTCCTGCACATACTGCCCACTGTCATAACCTCCATACTCCTCTCCTGCTCATACTGCCTCTTGTCATACCCTCTGCACTCCCCTCCTGCACATACTACCCCCTGTCATACCCTCCACACTCCTCTCCTGCTCACACTGCCTCTTGTCATACCCTCTGCACTCCTCTCCAGCACATATTGCTCACTGTCATACCTTCCTCGCTCCTCTCTTGTACATGCTGCATGCTGTTATACCCTCCACATGTCTTTTCCACAATACTAGCCACTGTCCCAATCCCCAACTCCTCTGCTGCACGTACTGTCTACTGCCATATCATTCACATTATTCTCCTGCAATTATAGCCCCTACATCTCCATCTGGTGACACCATTGGCTGGTATGAGGGGAGTTGGTCCTCTGTTACCACCCCTTTAGCTGCAATCTGTGGTCACAACCAGGGACCTGGTTCCACCCTTCCAAAAGACCAGGACTACATAGCAGTATCCTAACTGTAGGCCTAAACTACAGCATACCTGTTACACAAAATGCCACCTACTCATGGAGAGTTGGCAGTGGTGACTGGTCATGCAAAAAGGAGATCAGTTCCCTACTGCTATTTTAACCACTTGCTGCCTGGCCATAGTACATTTACTGTAGCAGGACAACGCGGGAGGGCTGGATCCCGTACACGTCACCAGCTGGACACAGTGGTGAACACAGCAGATGATGTCTCCTGGTATCTGGCTGCTTTGAATGACTAGGGCATCACGTTATCGCTAAGAGATCACATGATCACAATGTATACACAACAGTTATGAAGGTGTTTCATTCATAACAACTGCGCTTAGTATTGTGATCCTGTGACTGGTATCAATGTTCCACATTTTGTCATGTTACAACCAAAAATGTAAATTTATTTTATTGGGATTTTATGTGATAGAACAACACAAAGTGGCACATAATTGTGAAGTGGAAGGAAAATGGTAAATGGTTTTCAATTATGTTTACAAATAAATATGTGAAAAGTGTGGCGTGCATTTGTATTCAGCCCCCTTTACTCTGATACCCCTAACTAAAATCTAGTGGAACCAATTGCCTTCAGACGTCACCTAATTAGTAAATAGAGTCCACCTGTGTGTAATTTAATCTCAGTATAAATACAACTGTTCCGTGAAGCCCTCAGAGGTTTGTTAGAGAACCTTAGTGAACAAACAGAATCATGAAGGCCAAGGAACACACCAGACAGGTTAGGGATAAAGTTGTGGAAAAGTTTAAAGCAGGGTTAGGTTATAAAAAAATATCCCAAGCTTTGAAAATCTCACAGAGCACTGTTCAATCCATCATCCGAAAATGGAAAGAGTATGGCACAACTGCAAACTTACCAAGACATGGCCGTCCACCTAAACTGACAGGTCGGGCAAGGAGAGCATTATTCAGAGAAGCAGCCAAGAGGCCCATGGTAACTCTGGAGGAGCTGTAGAGATCCACAGCTCCGGTGGGAGAATCTGTCCACAGGACAACTATTAGTCGTGCACTCCACAAATCTGGCCGTTATGGAAGAGTGGCAAGAAGAAAGCAATTGTTGAAAGAAAGCCATAAGAAGTCCCGTTTGCAGTTTGTGAGAAGCCATGTGAGGGACACAACAAACATGTGGAAGAAGGTGATCTGGTCAGATGAGACCAAAATTGAGCTTTTTGGCCTAAAAGCAAAATGCTATGTGTGGCGGAAAACTAACACTTCACATTACCCTTAACACACCATCCCCACCGTGAAACATGGTGATGGCAGCATCATGTTGTGGGGATGCTTTTCTTCAGCAGGGACAGGGAAGAGTTGATGGAAAGATTGATGGAGCCAAATACAGGGCAATCTTAGAAGAAAACCTGTAATGCCACGTACACATGGTCGGAATTTCCGACAACAAATGTTCGATGTGAGCTCATTGTCGGAAATTCCGACCATGTGTAGGCTCCATCAGACATTTGTTGTCGGAATTTCCGACAACAAAAATTTGAGAGCTGGATCCCAAATTTTCCGACAACAAAATCCGTTGTAACCGTCGTAAATTCCGATCGCGTGTACACAATTCTGACGCACAAAATTCCATGCATGCTCGGAATCAAGCAGAAGAGCCGCACTGGCCATTGAACTTCATTTTTCTCCAGCAGGTCAATGACCCTAAACATACAGCCAGAGCTACAATGGAATGGTTTAGATCAAAGCATATTCATGTGTTAGAATGGCCCAGTCAAAGTCCAGACCTAAATCCAATTGAGAATCTGTGGCAACACTTGAAAATTGCTGTTTACAGACGCTCTCCATCCAATCTGACATAGCTTGAGCTATTTTGCAAAGAAGAATGGGCAAAAATGTCACTCTCTAGATGTGCAAAGCTGGTAGAAACATCACCAAAAAAGACTTGCAGCTGTAATTGCAGTGAAAGGAGGTTCTACAAATTATTGACTCATGGGGGCTGAACACAAATGTACACCACACTTTTCACATGATTATTTGTAAAAAAAAAAATGAAAACCATTTATCATTTTCCTTCCACTTCACAATTATGTGCCACTTTGTGTTGGTCTATCACATAAAATCCCAATAAAATACATTTACATTTTTGGTTGTAACGTGACAAAATGTGGAACATTTCAAGGGGTATAAATACTTTTTCAAGGCACTGTATATACCATAGTTGTAGGCGCTATACCTTTCACACACACACCATTTAGTATATACTTTTCGGGATTTTTTTTTTAACCAAAGACATTTAGAAGAATACATTTTGGCCTAAATTTATGAAGAAATCTGATTTTATTGTATGTATTATAACAGAAAGCATATATATATATATATATATATATATATATATATATATATATATATATATAAATATTGGGGATTATTTAAAAAAAATTCTGTCTTTTTTTGCTTATATAATAAAAAAAAGGTTCATTTGTGTATAAAAAAAATATATATATATATAAATTTAGTTTCCTGGTGCCTCCAAGGCAGCATACATGTGATAGAGCTTCGCCTCGACTCCTCTTTCAGGACTAGTGAATAGCATAAATTAAAAGGTATTGTCCCTCCCCAACATTCTCCTTTTTTTCCTCATACCTCTGGAACTGGTGAAGAGTAGCAGTACGTCCATACCTCCGCCTTTGGCAGCGTCCGCCGGGTTCAGCCTCTCCCAGGCGCAGTCCCTGTTCTTGGGCCGCTATTAGCACTGATAAGACTGGGAACCCCTTCTGTGGATCTTTTGGGGTCTCGCAGAGTTTCCTCACAGGAACACAGTCTGATGATTTTTTGAGAGTAAAACTAATGCTGGTGGTTACGGCGGGAGGATCAGCTTTCCTTTCTTCCTCGGTCAGGTCAGGTTTTTTGTCTTCTTTATGTTCTGGAATAAACAAAGTTTTGGTGTAAAGCTTTAGAAATTAGGAAGGAGCAGAGAGCAGAAAAATGTGTCCCCTTTAAGACTTTTCTTCCCGATCGTTTCCTCTATTCCTGGCCGGAATTGCGGGATAGGCCATTCGTATCGTTTTTTTTCCCCTCTGCACTTACAGTCCTACCGTGGACATCGGGTTCCGGTTCCTGCTCCCTGCTCGCTGTACTGGCGATGGGGAGAGGAGGTGGGAGTTCTGAGCAGCAGAGGGGGGCGGTAGCATGCAAGAGATTACTGCACATTATTACGGCTTACTGATTGGTTACTAGAGATTACTGCATATCCTTACCACTCAATGATTGGTTGCAAGAGGTTACTGGAAATCTTTGGTAAGTATATAGTGGGGGATTCTACACTGATCACCAATGTAATGGGGAATTTACAATAATCACCAATGTGAGGGGAGATTTACACTGACAACCGATGTGAGGAGGAATTTGCACTGACCACCATATAACGGGGGATTTTACATCACCCACCAATATAAAGAGGGATTTCTACACTGACACCAATATTCTAGGAGCATTTACATCAACCACCAGTGTAAGGGGGAATATACAATGACTTCCATGTAAGGGAGAATTTAGACTGACAACCCTGGTCGACGTAATTTATACTGAATACCAAAGTAAATGGGGATTTACACCAGTGTAAGGGCAATTCTGCGCTTATACCAATGTAAAGGGAAATGTACACAATGTAATGAAGAATTTACACAGACAACCAATGT
This sequence comes from Lithobates clamitans, assembly GCA_037952925.1. Lineage (NCBI taxonomy): Eukaryota > Metazoa > Chordata > Amphibia > Anura > Ranidae > Lithobates > Lithobates clamitans. Next base: position 239,488 of record JBBGZY010002458.1, read on the forward strand.
ATTAGGGGATTTTACATGTAATGTAAGGGAGGATTCGAAACTGACCACAAATTAAAGTTTGAATTTTTTTACCTATTACCAATATAAAGAGGAGTTTCTACACTGGCCACCAATGTAATGGGGATTCACACTGACCACTAATGTAATGGGGATTTACACTGACCACTAATGTAATGGGGATTTTCACTGACCGCTAATGTAATAGGAGCATTCACACGAACCACTAATGTAAGGAGGGATTTACACTGACCACCAATGTAAGGGGGACCTTCACACTGGCCACTAGTGCGAATGAAAGGATTGTACACCAAGCACCAATGTAATGAGATTGTGTAAAAGATTTACACTGACCTCCAATGTAACTGAGACATTAGCCTGCTTTTACATAGGTGTGTCGGGAATGCATGCAAAATCGCTTTTCTGACACAACAGAAACATGCTGCCCTTTAGCAGATACAATGCAGTGCCATTAATTGTTAATGACACTCTCACGCATCTGCTGAGATGTGCGTATTCACATGCACCACAATTCACGGTGCTGTGGCACCATGTTATTTTGAAAAAGGGTTCCACCTCCAGTTTGCTTACCTTTGCAGAACAGGCTGATGTTAGGCTTAATGACCACAGTTGTAGGCAGGACTTTCAAGCATGCCACTTTACCTCCCCAGTTGGCAGCATTAAGCAGAAGTGATGGTGGGTAAGACCTCAGGAGGGCATGATATACATATGAATGCCACCTCTATTTACATAACCATGCAGCTGGCCTGCGGCTATTTACATATTATTGCCGCCACTATTTACATATCACTGCAGGGTATTTACATGTAAACACAGGGTCTGCGAGTAAGTCATCTGTACATGGCAATAGGCAGAGCTGAGCAGCTTTAGTCAGAGAACTTCACACTGAGATATTGGGACACAGTATGGGACTAAAACTTCAAGGGACAAGGGAATTTGAACTTGGATAGTTGGCAAGTATGAGGCAGCTGCTTTGGGCCCCACAACAATGATGGGGCCTAGGGCAGATACCCCTTTTGCCCTGCCTTAAAGATGGCTCTGCCAACAACCAACGCAATATATGCGAATATCTGGTACAATTTCTTATCTTACGCCACAGGAAAGGGGCTTGATCCAGTCTCTCCTGCCACTGCAGATGTTTTTAGTTTTCTTCAAACTGGTCTCGATTTGGGTCTCAACCAGAGCTCCCTTAAAGTGCAAGTGTCAGCAATCTCTGCAGCAACTAACACAAGGTGGGCAGAAGATCCTCTAGTGGTTACATTCCTAAGAGGTGTACTGAAGATGCGTCCTCCAACCAGGCGTTCCTTTCCGAAGTGGGACCTTCCTCTAATACTGGAAGCCTTATCCACTCACCCATTCGTGCCGGTAGATAAAATCTCATTTTGGAATCTAACCTTGAAAACAACCTTCCTCCTGGCTATAACATCCGGCAGGAGGAGTTTGGAACTTCACTCCCTGGGTGTGGGGGATGAACATATATCCTTTTTTCCAGACAGGGTAGAACTTCGCCCTCTCCAAGGGTTCACACCTAAGTTCACAACAACGGCACATCTAGTGGAACCATGGGTATTACCAGTCTTTTCCGACTCAGAATCAAACTCCTGCCATAAGTTAGATATCTTCAAAGACCTCAGGGCCTACTTGGAAGCCACAGCAAAATCTAGGAACTCTGAAAGATATTTTTATCAACCCATGGGGCAAAAATAGAGGAAGGGAAGCTTCCCCCAGAAGCTTGGTGTCCTGGGTTGTCAAGTTAATACAAAAAGCTTACTGGGAGAAGAACTTGGAACCTCCAGCTCAGGTGAATGCTCATTCAACGAGAGCGGTATCAGCATCTCGGGCAGGGAGGGCGAATGTTTCTCTTGGAACAGTCTGCTGGGCCGCCACTTGGTCTTCTTGACACACGTTCCTTAAACACTACCATATTGATCTCGGGGCTCTTACAAGAGCGCTTCATGCCGCTATGTCTGTGTCTAATTAAAACATTTTTTGTTAAAGCATTAAACCCACCCATGTGAGCTAATTATTCATCACATGTATGCTGCCATGGAGGCACCAGGAAAACGGAAAATTGTATCATACTTACCGTAATTTTCCTTCGCTGGTGCCTATTCATGGCAGCATAAACTCCCACCCTCGGTAGTCTATATTACGGAGAATGTTGGGGGAGGGGCTACCTTTAATTTATGCTATTCACTGGTCCTGAAGGAGGAGTCCAGGCGGAGCTCTATCACATGTATGATGCCATGGATAGGCACCAGGAAAGGAAAATTACGGTAAGTATGATTCAATTTTCCGTTTTGCACCCAATGTTGTATGACCACGCAATTGCCAGTAAAAGTAGCACAGTGATGAATAGCAATAAATGGCCTATTCATGAACCGGAGGCCAAGTGGTTAATGCACAGGGTCCCAAATGATCAGTAACACTGATTCAGGAATTATAGCCAAACTCTGGTAAGGTAAGGCATTGACAAACAATTTCTGTTACATCTGTTCTGCCCAGAGTTCAAATTTAAATGTATAATGATTCTGCCATGAAGATCCATGTTGAGGTACTTCTTCTTATATTCTAACACACTGTCCATGTCTCTTAATTTTTTCTGCATTATCACCCTGTTTTCCAATGAAGATAAGTGGTGGTTTCAACTCAAATTGCCCAGGCATAGACTATTGCTACTAGGGATGCACCAATACCATTTTTTTTACGAGTACTGATACTTTTTTTTAGTACTCGCCGATACCAATTACCGATAACTACTGCAACTGTTTTGTTTATACTCCAGCTTTCAGCAATGATACAAAGCATTGAAAAGTTATTTACAAATAAAATATATATTTTTTTTATTTTGCGCTTTTTTCAATGTGAAACGTGTAAATATATGTTAAAGGTGTAAAATTATCAACTGGATTGTTTAAGGATTTGTTCATAACTATTCACCCCCCTAAAGTCAATACTTTGTAGAGCCACCTTTTGCGGCTATCACAGCTCCAGGTCACTTTGGATAAGTCTCTATGAGCTTGCCACATCTTACTACTGGGATTTTTGCCCATTCCTCCTTGCAAAACTGCTCCAGCTCCTTCAAGTTGGATGGTTTGCGCTTGTGAACAGCAATCTTTAAGTCTGACCACAGATTTTTTATTGGATTGAGGTCTGGGCTTTTACTAGGCCATTCCAACACATTTACATGTTTCCCCTTAAACCACTCAAGTGTTGCTTTAGCAGTGTGTTTGGGGTCATTGTCCTGCTGGAAGATGAACCTCTGTCCTAACCTCAAATCACACACAGAGTGGTACAGGTTTTGCTCAAGAATATCCCTGTGTTTAGCACCATCAAACTTTCCCTCAACTGTGACCAGTTTCCCAGTCCCGACTGCTGAAAAACATCCCCACAGCATGATGCTGCCACCACCATGTTTCACTGTGGGGATGGTGTTCTTTGGGTGATACGATGTGTTGGGTTTGCGCCAGAGATAGCGTTTTCTTTTATGGCCAAAAAGTTCAATTTTAGTCTCATCAGACCAGAGCACCTTCCTCCATACATTTTGGGAGTCTCTCACATGCCTTTTCACAAACTCAAAACGTGCCATTTTGTTTTTTGCTGAAAGTAAAGGTTTTCTTCTGGCCACTCTGCCATAAAGCCCAACTCTATGGAGCGTACGGCTTATTGTCGTCCTATGTACAGATACTCCAGTCTTTGCTGTGGAACTCTGCAGCTCCTCCAGGGTTACCTTAGGTCTCTGTGCTGCCTCTCTGATTATTGCCCTCCTTGCCCGGTCCATGAGTTTTGGTGTGCGGCCGTCTCTTGGCAGGTTTGCTGTTGTGCCATGTTCTTTCCATTTGGTTATGATAGATTTGATGGCGCTCCTAGGGATCATCAAAGATTTGGATATTTTTTTATAACCTAACCCTGACTTGTACTTCTCAACAACATTGTCCCTTACTTGTTTGGAGAGTTCCTTGGTCTTCATGGCAGTGTTTGGTTAGTGGTGCCTCTTGCTTAGGTGTTGCAGCCTCTGGGGCCTTTCAAAAAGGTGTGTATATGTAATGACAGATCATGTGACACTTAGATTGCACACAGGTGGACATCATTTCACTAATTATGTGACTTCTGAAGGTAATTGGTTGCACCAGAGCTTTTTATGGGCTTCATAACAAAGGGGGTGAATACATACGCACATGCCAATTATCAGTACCTTTTTCCTGAAAAATAGTTTTATGTATATATTTTTCTAATTTTACTTCACCAACTTAGACTATTGTGTTCCGATCCATCACATATAATTCAGATTAAAAAAAACATTGAACTAAAGGCTGTAATGTAACAAAATAGGTAAATAGCAAAGGGGGTTGAATACTTTTGCAAGGCATTATTAATTGTCTGCAACAAAGCCTTGCCTATACCTTCGGCTCTCTACTTGTACATAAATGTCAAGGACAAAATTACAGTCTCCGACATATCTATTCAAACCATTCAATGATCACAATGTACCTTTATCTGAACTCAAAATATTCTCCCGTGCTTATCTTGCTACACTGAAGATCTGTGAGCAGTAAAGATATGCTTGAAAAAGGAAATTATCTGCAATTTTCCTGATCAGACATTATAGAAATGAATCCATAAATGATGTAATATGAGCATAATGTGTTAAAGGGGAGGTAGACTCTCAATGGTGTGAATGAGGCAGGTCTAGTGAAACTTGGAAGTGTCATGCCTGGCATCCAGGCATATTTCATAAATATTCTAAAACAGGTAAAAAAATAGAGAATACATATTCATTAAAGCTGTAGCAAACCGCATAAAAAATTTTTTTAAAAATCAGGCCCCGGCCAGTTTACGTCATAATGTGCTAGTATGCGATGCATACTAGCACATTATGACAGACTTACCTGAAAACGAAGCCCTTCAGCTGCACACTGTCACCGCTGAAGGCGCTTACATCTTCACCTGGTCTTCTTTCTGGGTTTGCGGGCTTCAGTGATATGAATAGTGGAGCCGGCGATGACGTCACTCCCGCACTGTCGCTGTTTACATACGCGTGTCCGTGATGTCACTGACTGCATCTAATAAAAATATCTCCTACACAGTGCATGTTTAGGAGATATTTACTGTACCTATAAGTAAGCCTTATTTCAGGCTTACCTATGGGTAAAAATCATAGATGGAAGTTTGTTCCCACTTTGACCACTTGACCTCAGGAAGATTTACCCCCCCCCTTTATGATCAGGCCATTTTTTGCGATACGGCACTGCGTTATTTTAACTGACAATTGGGTGGTCGTGCAAAGCTGTACCCAAAAATAATTGATGTCTTTTTTTTCCCCCAAATATAGAGCTTTCTTTTGGCGGTATTTGATCACCTCTGCGGTTTTTATTTTTTGTGCTATAAACAAAGAAGACGAACAATTTTGAAGAAAAAAAAATTTTACTTTATGTTATAAAACATATCCAATAAAAAATGTAGGCTTATATGTATTTTAGGCTTGGTAAAAAATATCCCAATAAGCGTATATTTATTGGTTTGCACAAAAGTTATATTATAGGGATAGGGATATAGGGATGTTATAGGAATATATTTATGGAATTTCTATTTTTTTAATTGTGTTTACTAGTAATAGCAGCGATCCGCGATTTTTAGCGGGACTGCGACATTGCGGCGGACAAATCTGACACTAAGTGACACTTTTTGAGGACCAGTGACACCACCACAGTGATCATTGCTAAAAAAATGCACTGTTAGTGTACTTATGCCACTGGCAGGGAAGGGGTTAACATCAGCGGCAATCAAAGGGTTAAATGTGTTCCCTGGGTGTGCTTTCTAACTGCATGGGGGATGTGTTTGACTGGGGGCAGACAGAGACCAAGGTTCTTGCTTAGCAGGAACACAAGATCTCCATCTTCCCCCCTCACAGAACAGCGGTCTGACTTGTTTACATACTCAGACCGCCGTTCTCTCTCTCCTCAGAAAGATCGCGAGGTGCTGGCAAACATTGGTTTCGCCTGACCCGCTGATTTTGGCTCCCACTGTGTCCAATCACGCATGCGCCCCAGACCCAGTGCACGAAATCATGTATAGGTGCGCGATTTCGTACAGGAGGGCCGCCCTGCTGCAGTATATCTGCGTGGTGCAATCCAGAAGTGGTTAAAGAAACTCCTAATTCACCTCTGGAGCTGCAGGCATTGTGGAGAAATCCATCTTCAAAATTTGCAACAGAGACACTGAATTCACAGATCTTTTTCCCTTTTTTAGAAGCAAAAACTGCTTGTCAGCCATGCACGGAAACTGACTGAAATCCACTTTGCAGTTTTTGTTGTGATTTTTTAGGACCTTTGAGAATGAATTTCTTCACAGTAAAGCTGCAGCTTGGGAGGTCTCTATAGGCATGCTGTAAGGGCCCATTCACACCATTGCGGTGAATTAGTGCACACGCGTTAACGGGCCCATTCTTTTAAACAGGCTGCCTAACTCACCATAAAATGTGTCTGTTTTTCTGTGTATTTCTGACAGTACACTGCAATATTGTTGCCTCATATTTCAGTGCGCTTCAGTGCTTGTCCGGGGTTGCTGAGGTGAAATACCGAATACATGCCACCGGGACTACAACATTTCATCAGCATGCACTTTGAGGAGGAAAGTTATGAGAAGTGACAATGCTGATGTCACAAACTGTCACGTGCCACATTTCTTCCATCACTACAGTGAGTATTCTTTACCTCCCACAAAGATCACAGTTCTCCTCCTGACAATACCTTCATCTGATTTTCTCTCCAAAGGATAGTGTGATCATTCTCTGTGCTCCTAACCTTCTCAGCATCCAACATTCTGATAACATAATCCAAGAAAGTCATACCTGGGTGGGTAATAAAGGTGACATGGTGAGGCACAAGGAAAGGAACATTTCCGCAGGCAGTGGCGTCGCTAGAGGGTGGCTTTTGGGGCTATTGCTCCGAATCTGGGGCCCATAGCCCTGAGTCTCTGCAGGGGTTCCCAAGGGGAGGGGAGGTTCTCTGGGGACCCTGATGTAAGTGAAGGGCTCTCTGGGGACCCTGATGCAAGGGGGAGGCTCTCTGGGGACCCTGATTTTAAGGGGGAGGCTCTCTGGGGACCCTGACGTAAGGGGGAGGCACTCTGGGGACCCTAATGTAAGGGGGGCTCTCTGGGAACCCCGATATAAGTGGGGGGCTCTCTGGGGACCCTGATGCAAGGGGGAAGCTCTCTGGGGACTCTGGTGTAAGGAGGAGGTTCTCTGGGGACCCTGATGTAAGGGGGAGCTCTCTGGGGATCCTGACTTAAGGGGGAGGCACTCTGGGGACCCTGACTTAAGGGGGAGGCACTCTGGGGACCCTAATGTAAGGGGGGCTCTCTGGGAACCCCAATATAAGTGGGGGGCTCTCTGGGGACCCTGATGCAAGGGGGAAGCTCTCTGGGGACTCTGGTGTAAGGAGGAGGTTCTCTGGGGACCCTGATGTAAGGGGGAGCTCTCTGGGGACTCTGATGTAAGGGGGAGCTCTCTGGGGACCATGATGTAAGGGGGGGCTCTCTGGGGACCCTGATGTAAGTGGGGGGCTCTCTGGGGATATATACACACACACACGTATTTTACTGTATATACATGTGTATGCCCGCCCAAGTGTATGACTTTCTTTACTATGCTGCTATGGGCTCTAGCCCCAGATCTTTTGTAGACCTAGCAATGCCCCTGTCGGTAGGTATCTGATAGGAATTTTCCATTTTCCAGGAACTTCACCCTGTGACTACAAATGGAACATTCATAGCAAATAAAAGAAAACAACACATAAGTAAATAAATTATTACATGAATAAATTAAATAAAACAGTACAGGTAGGTGCTGCTAAAGATAAACATTTACTCAGACATGCACAATCGCAGAAGACAGAATCTTACAACCAAAATCAGAATGAAAAATTATTGCCACATCCAGCCTACAATGGGTGGCAAATGTCTTTTGAGAGGACCAACTCTCAGCCATGCAGATGACATCAGCCAGAATTTCTGCTGCCGCTGCCTACAATGTTGTCATGCCCCTCTGTGAATGCTCCTTAGGTCCTACCGGAGGATACAAACCAACAATTTAGTTGGAGACTTTGATGGTCCACAAAAGCCAAGCTGCAATGGTCTTTGGCAAAGTCATTTGCTCCTTTTTTGCACCTAATGGTATGACCAAGAATTCTTCTGTTTTTCTTATTGAGGGTAACAGGTAACAGCCAATGAGCCACTTTAGATCCAAGGTGCGCCATTTCCTATTTTCTTCAGTTTCTGTAACAGGAAAATATCCTGGAAGAGACCACTCCAAGGTGAAATGGAAATTAGACATGACTTTTGGCAGAAAATCTAATGAAGGTCTGAGACGAGAATGAACCTGTCTTTATGAATTACACAAGACGGCTCTCAAATGTTGGCTACAGAGTTGGGTAGCAGCTTTATAGCTATGTAAGGGGCTGTACTGGGGGTCTGGGAGCTGATCCATTCATAGTGACATGGTAAAGTGCCTAGAAACCGTATACACCGTGCTACTGCTATTGTGTAAACGAGCCCTCAAAAAGCATTTTTTACAGTCAGAATACTCCGGCATAAGCACTATGGTGGTTGAACTTGAAATTGGACAGGCATGTTCACAAGTCCAGGGGAGGAACGCAAATTTCATGCTGTGCAGCTGTTGAGAATCAGGGAAGCTACCGATTTGCATATTAGCTGCTCTCACGTCTCCGCATGGGGGTAAAATTAGAAAGCAGAGCCAATAGAAAATTTTTGGCGAAATTAATGAATTTGTTTAATAATATGTTTAATTATAACCCTTTAATTACAGCATTCACATTTCTTTACTGTAATTTTAGGATGAACAGACTTTGAGTTGGTGTTTGTTTTTTGTGCATCCTCACAATCTGTTTTGTTTGAAAACTCTTTCGCGATGTTTTGGGGAGAGAAAATGATGGTGATAATTACACAGCGCTGCCATGCCAAAAAAATAAATGCCCACTCAGATATCTCGCTTGTTCGAGTAAATCTACAGATGGGGCCCGTCCTGAACAATCTCTAATTAGTAACTATAAGATATGGAGCAATTGTGGAAAACAGGACAGTGTTTGGGCATATTTTCAAGTAACTGGCGAATGGCGTTGAATCTGGTCACAGATTATTTGTCCTCTCGCATTCATTTTTGTTTAGACAAAGTTAGACTCTTGTAGGCGTACTGTTTACTTGGGAATGATCACAGTTGGTTTAATCATCTTTGCGAAAAGTGTAGCTAATTTGATTTCACAAATCACAACACATTATAGAAAATGTGAGAAAAGGTTCTACAATATTAATAAAGAACTCTGCATGCGTTGATGGTAAAGCTGGAAAGGGAGAACCAAACTGGACTTATACAAGAATTTCAGTCTTTTTGCATTTACCGCTTTCATTAAAGTGTTACTAAACCCAGGAGCCTGCATTCACTATATCTGGTCTCCCACAGTACACAGAACATGGAAATGAAATCATTTTAGTAAATATAAACTGATAAATACCTTTTCTCATCAGCGGTATATAGCAGTCTTGTGACTTCTATCAGTGTCTGGTTAAAGCTTGTAGGAGGAGTTTTCATTCTCCCCTGATTGTCCTATGAGGCTGCAGGACCCCTGACCCTCTTTCTGGAAAGTGCTGATTGGCCCTGTGCTGATCACATGCACTGGAAAAAAAAAACTCTCTAGCAATACACACCAAACTGAGCATGTGCAGAGTGCCCCCGAGGCTCTGTTCTATCAGGAGATGGTTTGGGGACTGTGGAAAAAGGGGAGATTTAGAGAAGACAGGATGAACCCTTTGGGCCCACAGTGAGTTTAACAAACACGCTTTACTGCATATACGGACTGATTTTACTGTTGTGGGTTTAGTAACACTTTAAATAACACCTGGGGATCCTGCAATTAAAAAGAAACTTAAAGTGATTGTAACGTTTCTTTTTTTCTATTAAAATAACAAACATGTCATACTTACCTGCTCTGTGCAGTGGTTTTGCACAGAGCTACCTGGATCCTCCTCTTTTCGGGTCCCTGGCTGGAGCTCCTGGCCCCTCCCTCCTACTGAGTGCCCCCACAGAAGGCAGTTTGCTATGGGGGGCACCCAAACAAAGCAGCAGCTCCGTGTATCCTTTCAGACACAGAGACATGGTTCGTCCTGCCCCCTCTCTCTCCTCATTGGCTAACTGAGTTTGATTGACAGCCGGGGGAGGCAATTGCACCGCTGCTGTGTCTCAGCCAATTAGGAGGGAGAGTCCCGGAAGGTTGAAGCACTTGTTGACATCGCTGGATAGAGAGGGGGCTCAGGTAAGTATGGGGGGGGGGCTGCTGCACAAATAAGGCTTTTTATCTTAATGCATAGAATGCATTAAAGGGGTTGTAAACCCTTGTGTTTTTTCACCTTAATGCATCTTATGCATTGAGGTGAAAAAACACCTGGCAGTCACTGGCCCCCCAGCCCCCCTGTTTTACTTACCTGAGCCCTGGAATTTCACCTGGCGGAGACGCGCTCTTCCTTTGCCCGGAGTTCTCGGCCCTTGATTGGATAGATTGATAGCAGCGCAGCCATTGGCTCCATTGAGTCCAGCATTCGTGTCTATGGATGCAAATGCTGGACTCGGGAGCACGCCCACAGGGTAACTCCCCGGGAGAGCACTTCCCCTAGGGCAGGGATATACAATTAGCGGACCTCCAGCTGTTGCAAATCTACAAATCCCATCATGCCTCTGCCTCTGGGTGTCTTGCTTGTGGCTGCCAGAGTCTTATTATGTCTCATGGGACTTGTAGTTCTGCAACAGCTGGAGGTCCGCTAATTGCCTATCCCTGTCCTAGGGGGTTATCTGATAAGAGGAGGAGCTGAGAGAGCCACCAAGGGCCCCAAGAAGTCAGTGATCAGGGCCACTCTGTGCAAAACTAACTGCACAGTGGAGGTAAGTATGACATGTTTGTTATTTAAAAAAAAAAAATGCGAACCTTTACAATCACTTTAAGATAAAAAAAACCTTCTGCCTTTACAACCACATTAACCACTTCAGCCCCGGAAGAATTTACCCCCTTCCTAACTGGGCCATTTTTTGCGGTACAGCATTGTGTTACTTTAACTGACAATTATGCGGTCGTGCGACACTGTACCCAAACAAAATTTGCATCCTGCGGTTTTTATTTTATTAAACAAAAAAAAGACTGACAATTTTGAAAAAAACACAATATTTTTTACTTTTTGCTATAATAAATATCCCAAATTAAAAAAAAAAAAATTCTTCCTCAGTTTAGGCCGATATATATTCTTTTACATATTTTTGTTCAAAAAAATCACAATAAGCGTATATTGATTGGTTTGCGCAAAAGTTATAGTGTCTACACAATAGGGGATAGACTTATGGCATTTTTATTATTTATTTTTTACTAATAATGGCGGCAATCTGCGATTTTTATTGGGACTGCGACATTGCGGCGGACAGATCGGACAATTTTGACACTTTTTTGGGACCGTTGACATTTATACAGCGATCAGAGCTATAAATAGCCACTGATTACTGTATAAATGTCACTGGCAGGGAAGGGGTCAACACTAGGGGGCGATCAAGGGGTTAAATGTGTTCCCTCAGTGTGTTCTAACTGTAGGGGGGGTGGGACTGCCTGGGGGGAGGAGACCGATCATTGTTACTATATACTAGGAACACGCGATCTGTCTCCTGTCCCCTGTCAGAACGTGGATTTGTGTGTTTACACACATAACCCTGTTCTGGCTCTGTCAGGAGCAAGCGCGGGTGCCCGGCAGACATCGCGGCCGCCGGGCATGCGCATCAGCTCATTAGTGACGTGGCTAACCCCCTATAACCCTTAAAGTGGCCCCCTATACCCCTATGCCCCCTATGACCCCGTAAAGCGGTCGTCAAACGACAGTGTGCGGCTGGCTAGTGGTTAAAGTGTCACTAAACTCACAACAGTAAAATCAGTCTGTATATGCAGTAAAGCATGCTTGTTATATTCACTGTGGAACCTAAGGGGTTAATACTCTGCATTATGTAAAATGGCTGTTTAATCCTTGTAACAGAAGCGCTTCGCACACTCCACTTACATGGTTCCGTCAGTATACAGCCTCCTCCAGTCTGAACTTTAGAGATCAGATGTTATAGCCGATTGTACAATACTAGCCGACAATAGCTTGTATGAACATGGAACGTTTATTTGACAAACTCACACAAAACATATACCACAGGAGGCACCCCCTTCCCCAATCATATTACCCTAACAATACAACTGTAACCAGAAACATAATTAACTAGTCATTTAAACCAGCCTAGGTGACTAGACTATTCGGCCCCTACAACAGTGAATACAAAGGACACATTACAAGTATAACCACATCCCACAAGGGTTTGCTAGCAGAGACAAAGGGTGTTCCAATTAGCACAATTTAACAATACAAACAGTGATCTCCCCCCTCCTCAGCTTAGTAGGCAACAGACTATAGCAGGAGACCTCAGTAGCAGACTGTCCGGCTCCTACATTGAAGACCATGGAATCCACATCTAAGCAATGCTTTGATTAATCAGAAATTGCAGATGGCATGGCAATGGTCCAAAACAGGCTATGAGGCAAAGCTCATACCATGTCCCATTTGAAGTAATCTAAACCACATTCTCAGTGTCCATTAAGTAGCTGTCCATCATTTTCTTGGTCACCCTGTGCCCCTAATAGACACAGAGTGACTTACATAAAAGAGGGGCATGGGGAGCCAAAGTAAGGGTTTCCCAACCTCTCCAAGGGAAGCTGGGTTCAATGGGCCCCCCACCCAAAGTGACTCCCATCACAATCCTGTCTTCTCTAATCCTCTCCTCTTCCACTGTCCCCAATATATTTACTTATAGTAGGAACACACAATCTGCCTCCTCTTCCCTGACAGGAGAGCCGCTAGAGGGCCGCTGGCGGCTCTCCTGGGCAAAGCCGAAACCGCACGGGATTTCACCCAGGAAAACCATTCTGCAGCAGCAAAAGTACTTAAGCCAGTTGGGAACCGGTTAGGGGATTTATCAAGGTGGTATATTCTACAATACAAGCAACAATATCAAATTTAGCATATTCAGATAAAGAGAGAAAAAAAGGAAAAAACTATTCTCAATAGCCATATGTTGAAAACATGGACCAATATATGTGAATAACATACAAAAACCAACAAGTGTATGGTAATCATGCTTCCAAGGGGGAGCGATGTCACTAAAAAAAGTGGAGAGTTTCTCTATCCCTTAGGAGCGCAAAGGATGCCAATTAATGCCCAGCTCTGGAATACATTTTTATTTTAATATTTTTATTTTTATTTCAATATATAGCCTTTTAGGCAAAGCGATGGGTGAACGGGTGGCAGGTCATCATGTTAGTGGATCAACATTGTTGGGTAGTGGGTCACCATTATGGTGGGTTTTTGTAATTGACAAGGATACACATCACTGGGCAATGTTGGATTTGAATTTTGTTAGGGAAATGGGTAATAAGGGGTTTAAAGGGTTATTATGTATTGCACTGTGGCTCACATACACTATTAAGCCACACCCAAGCATGCCCAGTTAAATGATTTGTGTGTTTTTAATTTTGCCCTTCAGCCCCATAGACTACAATGGGGTTCGGGGCTACGTTCAGGGTTCGTGAACTTCCTGTAGGGTTCGTTGAGCATACGCTCATCAACAATATGGACAAGTCTTGTGGTAATCAGGAATAATTGATGACTTGGTGACTGCACATTTGTTTGACGTGCTCCCTAAATTTACTGAATGTGGTAAATAAAGATGTAAAGAGTATCACTACCGGTAATGCAGCAATGCAAAACACAAGCCATATAAAATTCTGCAAACATGATGAATTTGTTCTTTTATTTTAATTACGCCAACAATCTGCTGACTTTTACTAGAAAGCAATAAAATACCTAATTAATATCATAATAAAAATTACACAGGTCAAAAGGTCAGCTTGTAGAAGATTACATGAGAAAAAGAGAAAATAGCACGCTACCAATAAAATGTTTTCTCACATGAAACAGGATTGCCATCCAGGTTATGGTAAACGGGACCAAGGGAACCAAAAATCCATTCACTTGAGAGCAGATATCTTCATAAAGTGTATCCACAGTAAAAATGTATTTTTTAAGTTTTGGTTAGCGTTGAGTAGGGTTTAAGCTAATATCCTGGTTGTATGGTTGTTGTATATGTCCCATTGGAGAAGTGTCTTTTTTACTTCATGCCCTGGAGACACAAGTTAGACAGTTGTCCCCAGAAAAGGTGCCCCCACTGGAAGATTCTTCCCTCAACTCTTGTTTTGTTGACAACTGTTTCCCATCACTTTCTCTGCAGGTGACAATGGTCACCAGGAGAGTTAGAGGTGGTAAACCTCCCAGCAAGGACAGACAGAGGTTCTTAGTTATGGTTGTTTCACATTATTTTAGGTGGCCTCTTTCCACACTTCATTTATGCCTCTTGCAAACCAGTTGTCTTCTATGTCCAAATGTGCACTCCACGGTCTTTGTAAGAATGTCCCTTTTTCTGAAGGTGTAAGAAGACTGCTGACCCCAGACCTGTGATGCTTGCCCTACTGTGTTAGTTCATCCTTTTCTAAACATGTGTGGTTCGTTTAGCTCCAAATTACAATAGTAACATATTAAAAGGAATCCTGCCCTCTGTTGAAGCCGTGATGATGAAGAGCGTCAGCTGTGACCTTACGGCGACCGGAAGTGACGTGTGCGTGTCACTACCAGGAAGGAACAGCCAGATACTATCAACACAGTGGATGCGGTGGATGGCATTCCATACTGATTGGTGATAATACACCGTTTGTTTTTTCAACCAAATGCCTGTTACAATTTATGTTGTGTAAGTGTGTTTTTGTAAGGGGGTGGTATTCTTGAATAAACTTTTAAAACAGTATCGCGCTATGTGGAGCTTTTTTTACATGAATAGACCACCCTGGGCGATGAACTGTTTGAGATAACCAGAACAAACGGGAGACACCTGGTGTGTTCAAGGCTTTTGAATTACATTTCTTTGAGCCTCGGTTCACACTGGGACGACTTGTCAGGCGACCTAGGTCGCCTGACAAGTAGCGCCCCGTTCAGTACAATGGAACCGTTCTAATCGGAGCGACGCAAGTCGCTCCGACTTAGAAAAAGGTTCCTGTACGACTTTGGGGGCGACTTGGGGCGACTTGCATAGACTTCTATACAGAAGTC
Source organism: Lithobates clamitans (assembly GCA_037952925.1). Classification (NCBI taxonomy): domain Eukaryota; kingdom Metazoa; phylum Chordata; class Amphibia; order Anura; family Ranidae; genus Lithobates; species Lithobates clamitans. The sequence continues at coordinate 254,746 of JBBGZY010002458.1, forward strand.
GTTTTGCAAGTCGCCCCGGCAGTCGTGTGCAGGTCGCCTCGGTGAGGCGACCTGCAAGTCGTGCCGCCTCTGGTGTGAACCGAGGCTGAGGGTGTAAACCCCTAGGGGAGTGTGTTTCACATGGTGTGGACTCTAGTGGATGGTATATGGCTATCAATGATTAAGTAGAATCCTTCACCTACCAATTGAACTGTCTCATCACCTATCAACATACTACTGATTTCTCATATGTCTTTACATGTGAATGCTGGTCATATTTCATTTATTTGATTGGAGCGCTGCTTTGAGTATTGGAACGTTGTCTATATGGACTTAGGACTTTTTTTACTTACGAGTAAAAATTTATTTTTAAATTTTTTTATTTTTTTTAGCGTTGGGTATGGTTTAAGCTAAGTTCAGGTTTTTATGGTTGTTGTATGTGTCCCATTGGAGAAATGTCCTTTTACTTTATGCGCAGAGACACAGTTCTCCCCAGAAAAGGTGCCCCCACTGGAATATTCTTCCCTCAACTCTTGTTTTGTTGAAAACTGTTTCCCATCACTTTCTCTGCAGGTGACAATGGTCACCAGGAGACTTAGAGGTGGTGAACCTCCCAGCAAGGACAGACAGAGGTTCTTAGTTATAGTTGTTCCACATTATTTTAGGTGGCCTCTTTTCACACTTTATTTGTGCCCCTTGCAAACCAGTTGTCTTCTATGTCCAAATGTGCACTTCACTGTCTTTGTAAGAATGTTCCTTTTTCTGAAGGTGTAAGAAGACTGCTGACCCCAGACCTGTGATGCTTGCCCTACTGTGTTAGGCCATCCTTTTCTAAACATGTGTGTCTCGTCTCGTTCCAAATTACACTAGTAACAAATAGTAAGGAATCCAAAATAATGAAACAAAAATGCGGACGAAATTCGAATTTAATTCAAATTTGAATTTCCAAATAGAATAAAAATAGAATAAAAAATGAAGGAATAGAAAAGAATAGAAGATAAAATAATAGAAAAAAATAGAATAGAAAAAAGGAATAGAATAGAAAATAAAAGAATAGAATAGAATAGAAAAGAATAGCATAAAACAGAACAAAACAGAATAGAAAATAAAAGAACAGAATAAAACTGAATAGAATAGAATAGAATAGAATAGAATAGAATAGAAAAAAATTGAAAGAATATAACCATCTTCCGAAATTTAAATTTCGAGTAGAATAAATTCAGATTCAAATGGAATAAACTCGAATTTTAATAGACTAGAATAAAATAGAAAAACAATAGAATAGAATAGAATAAAAGAGAAAGAATATACCGTATATACTCGAGTATAAGTCGAATTTTTCAGCACATTTTTTTGTGCTGAAAGTGCCCCCCTCGACTTATACTCGAGTCAAGCAGTTTTCTGCAGCAAAAAAATTCATTTTCCAAACCGAATTTGGGGCCCAGTATCTCAGGGCCACTTGGTGCTAGGAACCCCAAATTTGGTATGCAAACCAAGTGGAACTGGTACCACAACATATCCAAAGCTGGGGTTCCTATCACCAAGTGGCCCTGAGATACGGGGCCCCAAATCCGGTTCAGAAAATGTCATTCTCTGCTGCAGAAAAGTGCTTGACATTTTCTGAACTGATTTTTGGGGCCCTGTATCTCGGGGCCACTTAGTGCTAGAAACCCCAGCTTTGGAAATGTTATGGTGCTAGTTCCACTAGGTTTGCACAATAAATTTGGGGTTCTTAGTACTAAGTGGCCCCGAGATATGGGGCCCCAAATTCGGTCATTTGTGTCCATCTGCAGCAATGTCATTTTGGGACCCTTTGGGTTCAGAGACCCCAAATTTTGGCTGCAGCTAGGGGGCATCTAGGAACCCTTAACTACCGAGTTTGAAGTTCAGGGGACCTATGGCTGCAAATGGGCACAGTGATGCTGCAAATGGGCATTGTTGACCCTCTTTTCCACTTACAGTAGCTGTGCATTTCTCACCCTCGTCTTATACTCGGGTCAATAAGTTTTTCCCATTTTTTTGTGGTAAATTAGGGCCTCGACTTATACTCGGAACGACTTATACTCGAGTATATACGGTAATAAATTTAACTAAACTGAAGAATTTAACTAAAAAAAAATATGTAAAAAACAAATCGAAAAAGGAAAAAATGTTTTTGTTCTGCACATGCCTATCCTTTTCCTAAGAGGTTGCTATGCAATGCACAAGTTCTTGCATTCCTTATAAGACTACACTGCATTTGTACACTTACTTGGCTTGTATTTGGGTGTTGGGTGTTTTGGATATACCAGCTTCTGTCTCGGTGTATTGCTGAGCTTGAAAGACACAGATTCAATGTCCTTTGTTTAAATCCTTCTGAGGTTTTCTGACAATCCACACAGGGGATGATTATATTACTCCCATTTTCTAGTGCTCCTTTCTGTTCCATGGCCCCATGTTTTTGCTTGACCAAATCCCAGTCTGGGTAGCCGCACGCTTTCAAAGCACTCCAGAGATGTCTGTGCTCTTTGTCTTTAGACTTGGTGTCTATTGTTACCATCTCAGCCCAGTGTTGAGATTTATTAACCCTCAGTTTGTGTTCCACCGGTTGAGGGAGTTAAAAAGCATACAATAGTCTGTATGGGTAGGTCTTCTGGAGATAAGTCACACCCCACACCCTACTATGGCATGTACACAGTCCGAAAAGGGAAAGTGTGCCAAAATGGATGTCTGACCAGCAGGGTAAAATGTGTGAATGTTGAAACATGCAGCAACCCAACAGCGCCATCACTACACCAACATTACATCCCTGCGTCTTTCAAGCCCAGCAATCAACTAAGGCAGAATCTTGTACATCCAAATGACCCAACACCCAAAACCAAGCAAAGTAGCTAGATATGTGTAGTGCAGTATAGTGAGGAGTATAAAGCTCCAACACCCAAAAACAGGCACCCAAAAGACCCAACACTCAAAAACAAGAAAGTAACTTGATATAAAAATGCAGTGTAGGGAGAAATATAATGATTTGTAAGTTAGAAAGGTAAAACAAATGCTCAACAAATGGATGATCCAACATCTTCACAGGTCACAGCTCGGCAGAATTCCTAAACCTTAAGGAAAAGGAACATTCTTTCAAGGACAGTAACACTTTGGACATAAAAGACAACTGATTCACAAGAGATACGAACAAAGTGTGGAAGGAGGCCACCTAAAATAATGTGGAACAACCATAACTAAACAGGTTTCTTCAAAACCACCTGTCACCTACATAAAATTCTGTTTAAACATCTCTACCCCAATGATTTGACAATAATTTACAACTTCAATCATATAAAATCAAAGGATTAACACCCATTGCAAACCTCCTAGCACATTGATATAGCCAAGTCCCGGGCCTCTCCAGGCCTAATGGTGACCTCCAGAGTTAGGGACAACTGACATGCTTCTATGTAGAGTTGTATACGAGGCATAGTGGATGCAATGCAATGTAGATTAATGGGCGCTAGACACTTCTTGAATGCAAAGAGATTTATTGTCTCTTAAACAGAACTGTGGGAGAGAGGGTTAGGGCCAGGACACCCTTTAGCAGTTGCAATGTTAATTGGCAGACTCTGAGATCTCTACAGGTAGACAGCCTTGCAGGGAAAGGCATCCAGCAAGACACCACATCTGCACGAGTATGATCGCTGTCTCCTTTGGAAACAATCTTGTGACAGTTTCTAACACAAGCTGTAACAATCTCCTTTACTTCATCCACAATCTTCTTTTGTAGATCTTCACTCAACTGAGCTCCCAGTCTCTCTCACTAGACTTGCTGATCCACTGCCACTGGATCCCCTGAGCTATTCCAAACTTCTCACACAGTATCTTCCTCAAGCGTTCCCCCTACCCCCCCCCCCGCGTCCCTGCTGGGTCCGTAGCTTGGCACTCACAGATACTCCTCAAGCATCACCCCGCTGGCCTGCCTGGTCCCTTGCTTGACACACAATACTGCTCTGCAAGCGTCATCTCCACTGGCCGGGCCCCTGGCTTGGCGCTTGCTGAAGTTTCCCAATTCTTCACCGTCCCCGGTTGGTGGTAACGCTGCTCTGGTACTTGCTTTAACTACTCACAGTGGTCCCCAGTAACAAGGTGGATCGTCCCTTAGTGGAGACAGCTTTCCCTCTACCTCTGACCATGGCAGGTTCTCCGGCAGGCAGAGCCTGCAAGCCACAGCCCCAACCCTACGCTGCTTTCTTGCTTCTGGATAGGCCCCTCAGACAGCCTAGCAGCCAGATGCCCCCCTGGGATAGGGGCATCTGGTCTCAGGTCTCTGGCCTAGCAGCCTGGGCAGTACAACACATGTCCACCCAGACAGCTGTCCAGGTGGCACAGAACCCCGATCACCTGACTCCACCCAAATAAGTAGGCTCTCCCAGCAGGCCAAGGGACTCAAGAAAATCATTCCCCATTGGCTGAGATATCCCATATACTCCTAATCTGTCCTTGCAATGCCCTTGTCTTATCTAATGCCAGCAGGTAACCTAGCGACAAAAGAGAGAAGTGCAACAATTCCAGAATTAGGGCAAAAGTCAGTTGACCTAGCAATTGGCCAAGGAAACTATCACTTGGCAAATAAATTTAAGAGCAACCCTGCCTAAACATCAGGGTGCTACATCGAATTTGAATATATTATTATATTAGGGTGTTTCACACCTCCCATTTCATTTTTTGAGAACCAGCATCTGCTTCAACACGCTCCATTGACTGGATTGATGTGGAAGTTACTTGTAAGGTAGAAATTCTGGGATTTGTTCCTAACACTTAGAACTGAGGAAGTTTGGATAAGCTGCAAAACGTCTTAAAGAAAAAGTCCAGCCTGAACTTTTTAGGCTGGGCTTCTCCTAAGGGACACAGGAGTGCAATTCGTTTTGCACTACTGTGACCCGTTTTCAGCGGAAAGCGGTCTGAAGTCCACTCTCCGCTGACGTCACTGCAATCAGTCGAGGCAGCGAGTCATCCCGACTTCCGAAGTCTGGATCTGCCAGCTGCCTTGACTAATGGCAGGCGAACAGCTGAGAGGCTGAGACGGCCGCTCTCCAACCCTCCACAGCTCAGCGCTCCAGTGAGAGTGGAAGAGCTGAGAGGAGAGCTGCTGACTGTTCTCCTTTTGTGGATCTGTGAGAACCAAGCTATCGTCGATGTTCGGTGGCTGAGTTCTCAGTGCACAGATGCCGGGGGACAGCTGCAGCATCATCAGTAAGTATAAATATCCAAAAAAAAAACATACTTCTCTTTTAGGTCCAGTTAAATGTGACTAACTGCTGCAAGCTATCTAAAAAAAAAAAAAAAAAAATACAGAAAACCAAACATGTTGTTGCATCTGTTCCTGTAATGTCAAATAATTTAAAATGTAGCCAAAAACTTTTATTTAGCTATGGATAAAATAGATAATTTTTGTGTTAATTGTCTGCGTCCCCCTTAGGTAAATTATCATTCACTTCCTGCCTTGTAGACACAACAGGGTGTAAGAGAAAATCTCTTTAAAACAAAGGAAATCCTCTTTTAGATGGTTGTCACGGAAACAAGATTTTACCTCTATTCCTATTTTGGGCAATGCACAATTTTGGATTTTCCCATTTTTAGAGTAAGTCATCAGGACAAAGAGAGAGATTGATTCTTTCTAGCAGTTGATCTACCTTATAGACCTAAAAGGCAGCCTAATGGCCAAATTAAAGGGTTTGTAAAGGATTTTTTTTTTAAAATAACAAACATGTCATACTTTCCTGCAATGGTTTTGCACACAGCAGACCTGATCCTCCTCTTGTGGGGTCCCCCGCCAGTATTCCTCGCTCCCCCCCTTGCTGAGTTCCCCCATTGCAAGCCACTCATACGGGCTCGCTCCTGAGCCGTGCTCTGTGTGTCCATTGACCCAGCCCCTGCTCCCTCCTCACAGGCTGTGATTGACAGCAGCTCCCGCTGCTGCCTTTGAGCCAGTGAGGATAGAGAGAGAGAGCAGTGGTGCTTCTTTCTGACACAGCACTGGATCAAGATTGGGGTCAGGTAAGTACGGTATAAGTGAGAGCTGAGGAGGAAACAGAACACAGGGAATGCATTAGGATAAAAAAGCTTCTATTTTTAGTCCTCATGCACACGGACGTTTTTACAGCTGCTTTTTTGAGCTTTTTTTGCAGCTTAAAAAGGCCTGTCTATGTTAGTCTATGGCTTCATGTCCACCTAGGCGTTTTTGAGCTGCAAGTGGCATAGGCGTTTTTAAGCTGTAAAAAAAACCCAGGACCAGTGGGTTCTGAAAGACGTTTTTCAGCTGTAAAAACGCTCTAACGCTGAAAAACGCTGAAAAACGCTAAAAAACGCTAAAAAACGCTATTGCAAAAACGCTAAAAAAAGCTGAAAAAAGTTAAAAAAAGTCACTGCAAAGATACTGGCGTTTTCATAACGTTTTTTTAACAGCCTGTGTGCATGAGGGCTTACAACCATTTTAACCTCTTGCTGACCTATAGCCAAATGATTTCTGGCGTCCTTCCATGATTGCGTGCGCCTGCTGCAGCGCGCTCTGTGATTGTAGTGTCCCCCGGAGACAGCTGGGCACAGATTAAGGTAATGAATCAATCAGCGCCTCTTTACCACATGATAAGCTGTGTCCAATCCCAGCTGATCACAATGAAAACAGAAGCTGATTATCAGCATTCCTTTGCTCAAGCTGACAGCATAAGGAGAGGAGAAGAGAACTGATAACCGTCTTGTGTAAAAGGGACATGTACCCTTATAATCAGGGCACTGATTGTCAGTGTCCTGATTATCAGTACTGTCACAATAGTGCCCACCAGTGCTGCCAATCAGTGCCTATCAGTGCCTCTTCATCAGTGTCATCTATCAGTACTGCCTACCAGTGCCTATGAGTGCTGCCTATCGGTGTCCATCATTGCCACCTATAAGTGCCGCCTATCAGTGCCCATCAGTGCCACCTATCAGTGCCCAACAGTGCCAACTATCAGTGCAGCCTCATTAATGCATCTTCATCAGTGTCATCTATCAGTACTGCCTACCAGTGCCCATGAGTGCTGCCTATCAGTGTCCATCATTGCCACCTATAAGTGCCGCCTATCAGTGCCACCTATCAGTGCCCAACAGTGCCAACTATCAGCGCAGCCTCATTTATGCCTCTTCATCAGTGTAGCCTATCATTGCCCATTAATTCCCATCAGTGCCACATCATCAGTGCCCATCGGTGCAGCCTATCAGTGCCCATCAGTGCAGCCTCATCAGCGCACATCAGTGATGGAAAATTATTACCTGTTTGTAAAATTTATATCAAACTATAAAAAAGTTTGTTTTTCCCCCCAAATTTTCGGTCTTTTTTTAATATATTTACTAAAAAGTAGTGATTAAATACCACCAAAAGAAAGCTCTATTTCTGTGAAAAAAAACTATAAAAATGTCATATGAGTACAGTGTTGCATGATCGCGCCTGTCATGATAACTGTCATTCAAAAGGCTGAAAATAGGCCTGGGCAGGAAGGGGGTAAAAGTGCCAGGTAGGCAAGTGGTTAAGGAGCGCACACGGCAAGCTGACAATGCTTCTATTAGCTGTAAGGCAACAGCTTTAGCATTGTCAGCCTGCAACAAGAAGTGCTGTCATTGGCAGCTCCTCCAGGGAAGAAACTTTGCAATAAATTTACAAAAATGTAATAGTGTTAGGAAAAATATATACAGAGCAGTGGCGGTGCATCCATAAGGGCGCACGGGCGCCGCCCCCTCTTTCCTGCCACCCCCTCTAGAACTAATAGATAGATTCATGCATTGCGCTCGCAGGTCATTCATGCTGGGCGTTCGCAGGTCACTCAGCTGTATTAGAAAAGCAAATTCATATTCGCTTTCCTAACACTAAACCGCCTCTCCGCCAATCAAGTGCTCAGGTCTGTTACCTGTCACCTGATTGGCTGAAACGACAGGCACCGCTATTGGACACCTATCAGGAGGAGAGGACGGGTGATGAGGAAAGCAGGAGACGCACGAAGTACCCCGCTTGTCACCGTCACCCGCTGCCCCACCAAGACAGGGTAAGTGCCGGGCAGACGGCGAGCGGGAGGGGGTCACACTGGGGGCATTCAAGGGCACACTGGCAGCATTTAATGGGCGCACTGGCAGCATATGATGGGCACACTGGCAGCGTTTGATGGCACAGTGGCAGGGTTTGATGGCACAGTGGCTGCGTTTGATGGGCACAGTGGCAGCATTTAAGGGGCACACTGGTAGCGTTTGATGGCACAGTGGCAGCGTTTAATGGGCACAGTGGCAGCATTTGATTGGCACAGTAGCAGCATTTGAGGGCACAGTGGCAGCGTTCGATGGCACAGTGGCAGCGATTGATGAGCACAGTGGCAGCGTTTGCCACAGTGGCAGCGTTTGATGAGCACAATGGCAGCATTTGAGGGTACAGTGGCAGCATTTGGTGGCACAGTGGCAGCGTTTGATGGCACAGTGGAAGCGTTTAATGGGCACAGTGGCAGCGTTTGATGGCACAGTGGCTGCAAATGATGATCTTTTTTCCAAAAAATTTTGCGCCCCCCCCCCAAAAAAAAATTTTGAGCACCAGCCGCCACTGATACAGAGATTTTGGGTTCAAGTGCACTTTCAGAACGTCAGGGCATTTAGGAACACACTGCGCACTGCACAGTAATATCTCCCTATTACTGAGGCAACCAATAATCTATAAAGAGGATCTGTCACTTCTAGATAAAGCAGGGACGACCTGAGTGTAGTATTAAAATGATGACTTTAATAGGATAAGATTAAAAACACTTACAAGATGATGACACATTCCACGGCAATAGACAGTAACACCATAGAAATAAACTATAAAGTTTTAGCACACTGGTATATAACACCGGATAAGGCACGTAAATGTCAAATGAAAATTTCACGACTATGCTGGAGGGAATGCGGGGAAGTGGGAATAATGGCCCACATATGGTGGAAGTGCCCAAAAATTAAAAACTATCGGAGAGAGGTGTGGCAGATTAATTAAGGAGATTACCAATATAGGGATTCCAGAGAAACCATGGAGGTGTTTGTTTCATGGGGTAAGAATGGCAATTAAACATTACCTGAGAACATTGGTTCCCCATTTAATGAATGCAGCCAAAAGCTTAATACCTCGGCAGTGGCAGGCGATAGAAAGTCCCAAGATGGGAAGTGTAAAAAAGTGGACGAGATTTACAATATGGAATATCTCTGGTTCTGTGGAGCGGAGGGAATAGAACTATCCGAAAGTAAATGGAGGGTTTGGAGAGCGTTTAAGCTGTCAAGGAGATATGTAGAATTAAAGAGAGCAGAGGAAGGGAGGAGGTCGGGAGTCACGGCAGAGGTTTAGTAATAAAAAGGGGAAAAGGGGGGGGGGGGGTATAAATATTGGTAAACAGTATTCAGTGGCTGATAAGTGTTGTATATTTTTTCTTTTTATATATATTTGGATATATATTTGTCATATATAAAAAAAACAATAAAGAAACTGAAAAAAAACACTTACAAGATAATAGAAGATGCATGCTCATTATTATTATTATTATTATTCAGGATTTATATAGCGCCAACAGTTTACGCAGCGCTTTACAATATAAAAAGGGAGACAATACAGTTATAATACAATACAATACAATAGGATTAAGAGGGCCCTGCTCAGAAGAGCTTACAATCTAATAGGGTGGGGCAGGTGGTACAAAAGGTTGTAACTGTGGGGAATGAGCTGGTGGAAGTGGTAGGAGATTAGTTGGAGACGTGATAAGCTTTCCTGAAGAGATGAGTTTTCAGGGATTGCCTGAAGGTAGCAAGAGTAGGGGATGCTCATCAAATTAAAGTGCAGTCCTGACATTCTACATGGCTCTGCGGGTCCCATTGCTGTTCCGGATAGCTGGAAAGGATTGGGCAGCTGGCTGGAATGGATCACAGTGTTTCTCCAGGAACCAGGAAGCTCACGCTGACCAGTGTGAACTGCAGAACCGGAAGTGCCACTTCACCACTGCAGCCCTTATTAACAAGATTCCAGCCCTAACTTGGCCCAATCAGACGCCGGTGACGTCACCTCCGGTTCTGCGGTTCACGCTGGTCAGCGTGGAGCTTCCTGGTTCCTGCAGAAACACTGTGATCCATTTCAGCCAGCTGCCCAATCCTTTCCAACTACCTGGAACAGTGGTAGGACCCGCAGAGCCATGTGGAATGCCGGGACTGCACTTTACATTGACGAGCATGCATCTTCTATCATCTTGTAAGTGTTTTTAATCTTATCCTATTAAAGTCCTCATTTTAATACTACACTCAGGTTGGCGCCTCCCCCACCCTGTTTTTTCCTCACAGGTCTTATAGAGTTCTGCACACACTCTGAAGGATGGCTGACTTCCTTTTTAAGCCTTAATACCCCTTTCTTTTCCAACTACCCAACTTATGGATACATCACCATCCAGTTATTACAGCCACAGACTATACACCTAAGGATTACTCCATTTGGAGCACCAGATAACACTGACTATACTGCTGTCACTTCTAGATGGTAGGTTTTCCAGTTGGGAAATCCACTACCGTTACCAATATGGGTAACAAACAATTAATCTTTCAATGACCACTTTAATAATGTATGTTTTGGCAATTGTTTTTGTTTGTTTTAGACAGAGCAGGGAAGGATTTAAAACCCCTGTGAGTTTTTTTTATTGCTGTTGGTGTCTCCTCTGAAGAGAATTACCCTGTTCCTGGTGACTATTGTCATTGAAACAGGAACTTATGGGAAATCCAAAATTTTTGAGTCGTAGCCAGAACAAGAGGTGAGGGGAAGTCTTCCAACATGGACAACTGTCTAAGAGGGTTGTACCCAGTGGCGTCCGCTCATGCAGGGCGCACGGGCACTGCCCCCCTAATCAATGCACCGTGCCCCTAATCTACATGCAGGGTGCCAGTCACATGGATTCCAATGGGGTTTTTTTTTTTTTTTTAGAAGCACATGATTAGAGGCAGAGGCTCCAATTGGCTTCAAAAAGGGTGGGCTCAGGGCGCAGAGTACTGCACCCTGAGCCCACTCAGTTGTGTGACATTAGCAAATTAATATTCGCTAATGTCTTCCTGTTTCTCCTCCCAGTCAGTCAGAAAGCAGGTTCTGAGACCTGTTTGACTGGGTATCCTAAGACCCGATTGGGCACGAGTCCTAACTCCTGATTGGCTGGGAGGAAAAGCAACCTCTGGGACTCGGGAGGAGATGGTTGGGGGGAAGACGCCAAAGCCGCGACCTGGTTGGGGTAAGTTCAGGGCTGGTGGGGGCCTGGCGGGTGATCGGTGCGCGATCAAGCGACGGGGGGGAAGCGGTGATCAATCGAGCAAGCACCGGGGGTGGGAGGTGGGTTATGTGGTTGGTTGGCTGGCTAGGGGGGCCACGCCCCCCCCTCAAGAAAATTGAGCACCATTGGTTGTACCCTTTATTTTGTAGAGATTTTCTCACTTCCTGCAGCATTTCTCGGAGAAAGGAAGTAAGTGTAATCTCTCCATTGGGATGCAAATATTAAATTGATGGGGATTAAACTTGTTCCTTCAAATCAGTAAAAAAAAAAATATATATATTGGCTATACCTATACTTAAAAAACACCTCTGTACGTACTTAGTATATTCAGTGAAATTATTAGTCGGTAATAGCTAGCATAATCATTATTAAATCTTAAACCTCACAATGTGAAGTCATCCAATTTCTGTTTGTAAATTAGGTTTATTTTTCGCTGCATTCCCATGAAAGATCACCTGTACATTCTATGTGGCTTAGAACTGGGAGCATGTCCTGAAATACTTTAATATACATAATTACACATTCTTCTTAAATTAGAGGTGATTTAATAGAATGATCTCCCACAAAGTAATACTGCATGAATGTGAAACACTTAATACAGAACATTGCAACCTACTTGTTTTATTGTTATTATTTTAGTAGCTGTAAGAAATATTTCTGGATTTTTTTTTTTTTTTTAGAAGGCTGGTTCCACTACCTGCAATTAAAAATCGATGAAGGCAAACACAGGCAATTAATTTCAAAGCAAGTGAACATTTTATCGACAGTGAAGGAAAGTGCTCCGCTGTGACACCTGCCACTAAGGGAAAGGCTAAATTAATTTCTCGGAGAGTCTCCTGGCTTATTTTGTTAGCGTTGCCATAGACCGCAGGAGGCACCTTACAGTTTCAAGTGCCATTTGTCATGTATAATAATTTCTATTGCATTCGCACTTCTGTAATAAGAGGCTTGGCCGGCACAACTTGAAACAAAGGCAGAGATTGTCGAGGAGCTCCAGTCAAAGAAAAAAAATATTTTAACAATTATAATGGAATTGCGTATTTGGCTTTATGGCTGATGTAATAAAAAAATAAGCAGTCACAAACCAAACCTCCTTAGACTAGGTCACCCTAAGGTATATAAATGGGAAAAATGTTAGGAAAGGTACCTCCTAATAGATAGATAGATAATAAATCCTAACCGTCTAGCTCCTGCCAAGGGTGGAATGGGGTATTCCAGGGAACAGAATGGTAAGAGAGCCATAATAGGTACTGTAGTTAAAATATGATAAAACAATGGTGTCAAGGGTTCGAAATGCTTAACAACTAAAACCAGACCTATTAAGAGTCCATAAATAGAATGTATGGGGGTGGATTTACTAAAACTGGAGAGTGCTAAATTTTTGTCAAAGCCTAATTGAACAAGCTGACGTTAGAAGCTGATTGGCTACCATGCACAGCTGCACCAGATTTTGCACTCTTCAGCTTTAGTAAATCAACTTCTCTTTGTTTTTTAAATAAGCACATGTTATATATAATCAATAAAGAAAACTTCTGCGCTACTATATACGGCTACATAAAAAGGTTGTGTAAGGTGATGTGTAATGGTGCTGCAAAAAACAAATGTAGTGAACACTCCTCACTACTAATAAGCTCAAATGGGTGCAATCGAATAGGATTGTAAACGTGTTTCTGCGCAAACCACACCTATGGACAAACTGCTATATGCAAAATGATCCCAGCTGGGATAGCACAATTTAAACAAATATAAGGTGAAAGTCCATAAAAAACGTGCTTCAAGGTGACTAGAAGTGCTCATAACATCATATAAATCATAAAATCATAAAACAAAACACTTGTGATTAGTGAGTAAACATGCGTTGCTTGGTGATCTGGTGACTTTTCGTGGAAAGGAGGACACCCACTCAGGGCTCCCAGAACTCTCACCTTCCTGGCACAATATAAGTGCCTGTAGTTTTCAATAGGTAGGATGTTGCTCTGGTCCGGTGGTTGTAGTGGCGTCCTGAACCTTCTTTGGGGTGGTATCCCTTCCTCTAATGGATAAGCTCCATAAAGTGGTAATGGGAAACAAAAAGGCTCCAATAGTGTAGTAGGTTTAGGCCAAGAAATTTAATATGTGTAATAAAATGGCTGCTTACATCAAAGAAAACGAAAAAAAACGCCAAACAACAGTGGGGACAGCTAAGTTAGCGATACTCGCTACGTCACTTCCGGTCCGCGTCAGTGTATTTCCGGTTGCGTGCCTACGCGTTGCGTCATATCACGTGACTTCTTCAGGGCACCGGATTGGCTGATGCCATGTAGATTTTATATCAATGGGACAGGAAGTGGGGATGACTCCATTTTGTTGTAGACCAAGTGAGTAGTTCAACCGCGGCCATCTTTGAGTGGGCAATGTCGTTTGGGCGGTGATTAATAAAGTTATATACGAACAAAACGAATAAAAAAATTTTATTTAAAAGTGTTTAAAAGCTGATCGGTGATCCAGGCCGATGTCAGCGCCGTTCATCAACCTGCCGGTCCATACTTGATGCAACCAGCTCGAAACCAAGATCTTTATGCCCGATCTTATATAATGGGTGATATTATTGTCAATAAGATCCTTGCATAAAATGAGTAAATATTAATGTTAAAATAATTAAAATATTTAAAATGTGTTTACAAGTAGGTAGGTAAATAAAAAGACTAAAATTGAGGCTAAAAAGTGACAGATCATAAGTTAAAATAAGCTCCCTAATTAGAAATACATACGGCACACCGGAAATGAGGTATTAAGTTTACATAAAATGAATTAAAATTCCATAAGACTCCATAATTACTAAAAATCACTGATGAAACAATTAAGATCGAATTCTACATTTAACCCTTCAGGTACTAATGTTCTGGCTTTATGTATCCATTTTGATTCTTTCTGGCTGAGGGTTCTAATTTTGTGGTCACCCCTCCAAGCCTTATTGTATCTTTCTATACCCCAAAACATTAATTCTGTGGGGTCCTTGTTGTGAAAGAGTGCAAAGTGTTTGGATACATTGTGTTTCGGGCAACCATTTTTGATGTTTACTATATGTTCCTTAATCCTAGTTTTTAGTGCCCTTTTTGTCCTCCCTATATACTGTAAATTGCAAGGGCATTGTAGCATGTAAACAACCCCCTCTGTATAACAATTAATAAAATCCTTTATAGGATAAGTGTTGCCAGTACTCGTTGTCTTAAAATCGTGTTTCTTTGTTTGGAATTTTTTTGCATGCGTGCATGCAAAGCAATATTTACAGGGATAGAACCCTTTCCCATTAAAAAAGGAAAATGTATTTTTGGGGGGAGGTTCAACCACATTCTTCACAATGATATCCCTCAAAGTTGGAGCGCGTTTATAGATAATTGATGGCCTCTCGGGTAAGATTTGTCGTAGGTGTTTATCTTCCCTTAAAATATACCAATGTTTTCGAATGATTTTCTCGATGTCTTTAAATTGGGTGTTAAAATCTAAGATTAAACTTGGTGTTTCTGAAAGGCTCTGTACCTTCTTGGGTGCATGTATCAGTAGTCTTCTATCCATACTTTGAGTCCGTTCAATCTCTCTTTTTATTTGTTCTTCTTCATAGCCTTTCATGACAAATCTCTGTCCTATTAAGTTGGCCTGAGTATTAAAATCTGTATCTTTAGTGCAGTTTCGCCTGATTCTTACCAATTGCCCTTTTGGAATATTGTAAAGCCAGGGTTTATGGTGGCAACTCGTTGTTGGTAAATAACTATTTCTGGACACTTCCTTAAAGTGAGTTTTTGTTAGTATTCGGTCGTCTTCAATACTTATTTCTAGGTCCAGAAATTCTACCTTTTTCATATCGATATGCCAAATCAGTTTGATATTTCTGTCGTTGTTATTTAATTTAGACAGAAATTGCTCCAACGTTTCTCTGCTTCCATTCCATATTATTAGGATATCATCAATAAACCTTTTGAACAGTCCTAGTTCGCTCGGTGGGTTTTTGTATACTGCTTCCTCCTCCCATTGTGCCATAAAGGCATTCGCCACACTCGGGGCAAATTTAGCCCCCATGGCAATGCCCGTAATTTGCTTGTAGAATTTTTGGTCATGCCAAAAGTAATTGTTTTTTAATGAAAATTCTAGGCATTTGATCAAGAACTTCCTTTGGGTGCATTTAAGTGTGCTATACTTTCTTAAAGCCCATTTAGTTGCTTCACAAGCTTGGTGGTGCTGTATAATTGTGTAGAGGGAAGAGACATCTATTGTTGCCAGTAGAGTCCTTCCCTCTAATACTGGATATAGTAGCGCAGAAGTTTTCTTTATTGATTATATTTTTAGCACTATCACACTTACACACTTTTGCAGCCACTATGGAAGTATTTAAATTCATGGATCACAGGAATGTTAATCTAGATAATGTTTTTTCCACACAAACTAAAATCAATAGTGATTTAGAGTCCCTTACTCGCAAACTGGGACATACAATGGAGAAAAAAATTACCTTATGGTGGGATACGAATACTTTTGAAAGATACCTAAGAGAAAATATTGTCCCTAGGAGACTCAGATGGGATGTACCCCCAAATGACGGCCTTCTTGACAAAGATTCTATGAAGGAATGGTACAATTTTTTTAATGGGAAAAGCA
The DNA here is from genome assembly GCA_037952925.1 of Lithobates clamitans. Classification (NCBI taxonomy): domain Eukaryota; kingdom Metazoa; phylum Chordata; class Amphibia; order Anura; family Ranidae; genus Lithobates; species Lithobates clamitans. Next base: position 270,657 of record JBBGZY010002458.1, read on the forward strand.
CTGAAGGCCTCAGGTTCATTTTGGATAGAAAATATAGGAAAATGAAGTTGGTAGACCAACAAATAGAAGAATTAAAATTGAAACTGGAAGTACATAAAGAGTCAGAAGACTTTAAGAAATTAGCCAACCAATTGAATAAAGACTTAATGGCCAAGGATTTAGAGACACAACAGAGGAAAGCAAAAAAATACCAAAGAGACGTCACAGACTATAAAACAGACCAAGTATTTAAATGGCAACAAAAATTAGAAGAACCAGCCATCACGTCAGCACAGTCTACACCAGAAAGAGAGGTCAGGATCTTTGAACCCCAAGGGAACAGACCCTATCCACCCACACAGGAAAGTGGACAACATAGGGAATCTTATCCCTATAATCCTAGACCTCCATATGAGCAACAGAATTATCACTCTCAGGGGTCACGCACACCAAGAAATAATTTTAAAAAATCTTTTAAAAAACCTTTTAAAAAACCCCGACATAATAGTGGTTATAACCAAAGACACAATAATGATAGATCATACAATGAAGGGGCACGTAAAGAATACAGGGAAGCACCCTACTACAACCAACCAGGCAGATATGAAAGAAGCCCCATTCCAACATACAATAGGTTTGATCCGATTCGAGACCAGAGAGGACCCAACACTCACTCCCGCCAGTACCCGTATGACCAAGATAGATATGGTACAGATTTTTTAGATCAAGGCCGGCGAGAGACCCCACCGAGGAGGAAACAGGAGTATACACAACACTCCCCACAGAGACATCCACAAGGCCCCTATTATTCCCCAAAGAGACATCAACAGGAGGAAAGAAGAAGATCCCCAGAACCAAGAGGGGATGCCGAGCGGGAAAGAGACTTAAAAAGAAAAAGAGACCACTAGGTGAAGGAATCTTCAACCTGAGTGGACAGACCTTAACCACGGAAGAACTGGCTGTACTGGACAAAGGCCTAAAATATGCTCCCACAAAGAACTTAGACAAGTTTGCTACGTATATTGGAATTAAGAAATACATAAGAAAAATGAACATAAAGAAAGCCATTCTAACCAATCCTCAAACTAGACGACCAAACACACCGCAAGACCCACAAAGGATGGAACATAGTGGACTACGGAATAAGTCCTTGTTCAACCCACAAGTTCATGACAATCAACACATTGAAGTGTTTAAAGATTTAGTGCTAAAGGATCTGGATGAACTGAAGATAAAGAAAATAAGTGATCCTGCACACATAAAGAAAGGAATACGATCCCTAACTAGTAGAAAGGATCTGGTCATTAGACCAGCAGATAAAGGAGGAGGAGTAGTCATCCAGAATAAAACTGACTACCAAGCAGAAATAAAACGCCAATTGGAAGACACCACAACGTACCAAAGACTCCTAAGTAACCCTTCAACGAAATGTAAAAAAGATCTGGAAAAAGTGATCCACCTTGGTGTCAAAAAAGAGATACTAGACGCCAAGGAAGCTAGATACCTAATTCCAGATTCACATAGGATCCCGGTGATATACACAGTTCCCAAAATACACAAGAATCTCTATAACCCCCCAGGAAGACCCATTGTTAATGGGATCAACTCCCTAACAGCAAGGATTGGCCAATACATAGACCATTTTATCCAACCGGCCATCCAATTAACAACGTCATATATTAGGGATACAAAACATGTTTTACAACAATTGGAAGATGTTCCAGTATTAGAGGGAAGGACTCTACTGGCAACAATAGATGTCTCTTCCCTCTACACAATTATACAGCACCACCAAGCTTGTGAAGCAACTAAATGGGCTTTAAGAAAGTATAGCACACTTAAATGCACCCAAAGGAAGTTCTTGATCAAATGCCTAGAATTTTCATTAAAAAACAATTACTTTTGGCATGACCAAAAATTCTACAAGCAAATTACGGGCATTGCCATGGGGGCTAAATTTGCCCCGAGTGTGGCGAATGCCTTTATGGCACAATGGGAGGAGGAAGCAGTATACAAAAACCCACCGAGCGAACTAGGACTGTTCAAAAGGTTTATTGATGATATCCTAATAATATGGAATGGAAGCAGAGAAACGTTGGAGCAATTTCTGTCTAAATTAAATAACAACGACAGAAATATCAAACTGATTTGGCATATCGATATGAAAAAGGTAGAATTTCTGGACCTAGAAATAAGTATTGAAGACGACCGAATACTAACAAAAACTCACTTTAAGGAAGTGTCCAGAAATAGTTATTTACCAACAACGAGTTGCCACCATAAACCCTGGCTTTACAATATTCCAAAAGGGCAATTGGTAAGAATCAGGCGAAACTGCACTAAAGATACAGATTTTAATACTCAGGCCAACTTAATAGGACAGAGATTTGTCATGAAAGGCTATGAAGAAGAACAAATAAAAAGAGAGATTGAACGGACTCAAAGTATGGATAGAAGACTACTGATACATGCACCCAAGAAGGTACAGAGCCTTTCAGAAACACCAAGTTTAATCTTAGATTTTAACACCCAATTTAAAGACATCGAGAAAATCATTCGAAAACATTGGTATATTTTAAGGGAAGATAAACACCTACGACAAATCTTACCCGAGAGGCCATCAATTATCTATAAACGCGCTCCAACTTTGAGGGATATCATTGTGAAGAATGTGGTTGAACCTCCCCCCAAAAATACATTTTCCTTTTTTAATGGGAAAGGGTTCTATCCCTGTAAATATTGCTTTGCATGCACGCATGCAAAAAAATTCCAAACAAAGAAACACGATTTTAAGACAACGAGTACTGGCAACACTTATCCTATAAAGGATTTTATTAATTGTTATACAGAGGGGGTTGTTTACATGCTACAATGCCCTTGCAATTTACAGTATATAGGGAGGACAAAAAGGGCACTAAAAACTAGGATTAAGGAACATATAGTAAACATCAAAAATGGTTGCCCGAAACACAATGTATCCAAACACTTTGCACTCTTTCACAACAAGGACCCCACAGAATTAATGTTTTGGGGTATAGAAAGATACAATAAGGCTTGGAGGGGTGACCACAAAATTAGAACCCTCAGCCAGAAAGAATCAAAATGGATACATAAAGCCAGAACATTAGTACCTGAAGGGTTAAATGTAGAATTCGATCTTAATTGTTTCATCAGTGATTTTTAGTAATTATGGAGTCTTATGGAATTTTAATTCATTTTATGTAAACTTAATACCTCATTTCCGGTGTGCCGTATGTATTTCTAATTAGGGAGCTTATTTTAACTTATGATCTGTCACTTTTTAGCCTCAATTTTAGTCTTTTTATTTACCTACCTACTTGTAAACACATTTTAAATATTTTAATTATTTTAACATTAATATTTACTCATTTTATGCAAGGATCTTATTGACAATAATATCACCCATTATATAAGATCGGGCATAAAGATCTTGGTTTCGAGCTGGTTGCATCAAGTATGGACCGGCAGGTTGATGAACGGCGCTGACATCGGCCTGGATCACCGATCAGCTTTTAAACACTTTTAAATAAAATTTTTTTATTCGTTTTGTTCGTATATAACTTTATTAATCACCGCCCAAACGACATTGCCCACTCAAAGATGGCCGCGGTTGAACTACTCACTTGGTCTACAACAAAATGGAGTCATCCCCACTTCCTGTCCCATTGATATAAAATCTACATGGCATCAGCCAATCCGGTGCCCTGAAGAAGTCACGTGATATGACGCAACGCGTAGGCACGCAACCGGAAATACACTGACGCGGACCGGAAGTGACGTAGCGAGTATCGCTAACTTAGCTGTCCCCACTGTTGTTTGGCGTTTTTTTTCGTTTTCTTTGATGTAAGCAGCCATTTTATAACACATATTAAATTTCTTGGCCTAAACCTACTACACTATTGGAGCCTTTTTGTTTCCCATTACCACTTTATGGAGCTTATCCATTAGAGGAAGGGATACCACCCCAAAGAAGGTTCAGGACGCCACTACAACCACCGGACCAGAGCAACATCCTACCTATTGAAAACTACAGGCACTTATATTGTGCCAGGAAGGTGAGAGTTCTGGGAGCCCTGAGTGGGTGTCCTCCTTTCCACGAAAAGTCACCAGATCACCAAGCAACGCATGTTTACTCACTAATCACAAGTGTTTTGTTTTATGATTTTATGATTTATATGATGTTATGAGCACTTCTAGTCACCTTGAAGCACGTTTTTTATGGACTTTCACCTTATATTTGTTTAAATTGTGCTATCCCAGCTGGGATCATTTTGCATATAGCAGTTTGTCCATAGGTGTGGTTTGCGCAGAAACACGTTTACAATCCTATTCGATTGCACCCATTTGAACATGTTATATATATATATATATATATATATATATATATATATTTATAGATATCTGTCTATATATATATATATATATATATATATATATATATGTTGTATAAATATATATATTTATTATTATTATTTTTTAGCGAATTAAATAAGGCATATCACATATCATTTTTAAATAAAAGTGGAAAAGGTAGTACGTGAGAAATATCTTGATGTGCCAAAAGTCCACTCCATTCAAATGCCAGCTGCTTCAGTGTGCCAAACCACCAAAGTGACCAAGCTCCTTACCAGATGGATAAGATCTCCAAGTTATAAGATATCTGCAGCACATAAGGAGCGATTGACTCCACAAGCCACAAACAGCAGAGATCATCCGCCATCAGTGACAGTAACCAACACCACCTCGTGTAATACTAGTTTAAACATCAGCAATTTTAAAAAAGAATTATACTCACAAGCATATGAGAGATCAAATCATGTAGCACTGCCACACTCCGCCCAATGCGCTTTGTCACAGGAAGGTCATTGTCACGGGAAGGAAGCTTTATTGTTGCACTGGCACTGAATTTAATGTAAAACTAAAGACAAAACTTTTTTTTTGCTTTAGATAGAGTGGAGAGGGATTAGAACCCATCACAGTTTTTACTGCTTTCTGTGCTGTTAAAGTGGAGTTCCACCCACTTTTACAACTCTTCAGCATCCCTCACTAAACTGTGCACTGTAAACGAATTGGATATTTAAAAAAAATTTTTCTCAGCACCTACTGTATATCTGCTATATTAATTTTTCACTTCCTCCTCCCTGGCCGTGGCCCATCGCATCATTTCCTGTTTGCAATGCCTTCTGGGAAGGGGCGGCAACTTCCTCTGACACTGCCGTTGCTATGGAAACCTGACCTGAAACCTATTACGCTGCTTGTGCTGCACTGAGCATGTGCAAGATCTGCAAGGACGAGATCCAGGAAGAAATACAGTCTGGCTTCAGATGCCCACACTTAAGATGGCCACGGCCTGCTGTAAGTTTATAAAATAACGAACTACTGCTATAAACTAACAAAACAGACCTTAGTTTACAGACTAACTTTACTAGAATACATTAAGCTTGTGTGTTATAGGGGTATTTTTATTTCAAAAGTATAATTTCGGCCGGGACACCACTTTAAGTAGATTCAGTCTCTCTATTTGTCCTGTTTACCATTATCATTGAAAGTGAAAGTAAAAGAAAATCCCAAATTTTGGGTGGTCCCCAGAAAAGTAATAGAGGGGAAATCTTCCAATGGGGACACTTCTTACATCCTGTTTTGGCTATGGGACAGGAAGTGAAGGGAAATTTCTTCCTTTCACCTTGATAGTGTCCTGAGAGTGTCAGGCGAACACTGGGCACACCCCGGCGAACCCTCCGGCCAAGACGCTCTTTAGTGGACTAATGGTCTGCAGCCTACCGAACATGGTGAGGGAGAGGGGTCATTGTGTCTGTGCCTGGGACAGACAGGTGCTCTCCCCGAAAGAGGTTTACTTTACCAAGCTGGCCAATCACTACACAGGCTGCAGATTTAACACCCAACCAATCACCAGCACCCCCAACTTTTGATTCCGTCCTCATCTTCTGAGTGATAGCCAAATCTTCTTATCAACTATTTGTGGGCAGCAAAGACTCCACCGGTCTCCCGGACACTATCTGTCTGTTTTTCCTATGTTCACTCCACTGTCACTTCACCTTGTCCCACACTTGATCTTCCACCTAGTGGCCATCCAACATCACTTGTTTTTTACCTATACGTATTTTATTTTATTTATCTACAGTTACCCTGGGTCAATGCTCTATCTTACACCACCATGTTGGAAACTTAGGTGTACTTTTTCACTACCCATTGCTCTACGGCGCCCTGAGCTGCCTCGCCCTGCCGCCTCGTGGTTGCCTCCTCAGCTCCCGTGGGGTTGATGTGTCCACCCCTGGTTATCTCCTACCATCATGAACTTCCCTATATATGCCCTACTACTATTATACCATATATCTACAGGTAAGAGTGTTAGGACTAGCGGTTTTGCTTCCCCTCTTCCTGTTGTAATTAAATATTATTAATTACTACTTTATACGTTACTCTAGATATTTCCAGATAGCTGCTCCTGATGAGTGGACAAACTTCCACGAAACGCGTCGAGCAACACAACTGAACATTCATAACTTCTTGACATGTCACAACAAATATGTATCTATCATGGGCATTTTAGTGTTTTAGCCATCAGTTGGATTTTAATACAATATGGATTACGTATACACATGTGGGGTGTAATTTTGATGATGCTGCAATCTATCTATGTTACAATGTATGACATGTTACTATGCTACTATTATATGTTCTACTGCCATGTTTTACATACTTTGTATCTTATCTATTGACTATATGCGAGTATCATCTATTGCACCTTGTCTCTCATGTGGTATCAATAAATTTACATTTTTTTCTACATCTGATGACTCAGCCTGCCCTAGTGATGTGTTTCATATAAAGTCCCCATTGTCCCCCTTTTCCCCTAGTCCCCTTATTTTTCTCAGATATAATTGGATGGAGACCTGTGTACAGGATGGTCATGGTCTCATATAAAGTCCTAACCTATGCCTCTTGTTTCAAGGGGCAGCTTAGCTGCTTTGGGCCCCACAGCAGAAACTGAGCCCAGGGCAGCTGCCCCTTTTGCCCCACATTAAAGACTGCCCTGCTTTTATACATTAATAACTGGGTTTGCAAAGACATTTGGTGCACACAACGTGTATTTATTTCCTTTGGGGCCAATAAGGAATATATTTAAATTATAATCTTGGAGAGTGGAATTTATCTTTTAAATAACTGACAAAATAGGCAACATGTAAACAGGTGGATGTTAAATGTTTTATGTTTGTTGAAAATGTTCTGCTGTTTTCTAGTTGATACAGTATATGGTTAGAATCTAGGGTAACCATGTAGCACCGTTTAGTTGTGCTTGCCCTGTGAAGGTGGTACTCCCTGACAGGTAAAGGGTTAACTCTGCTGGCCAGGTTTTCCTTGGCTTTTTGGGGAAGTACCAAACCCTGCTGGGGCAAACACTTAAAAAGGGAGGGAGCCACCTCCTTGGGATGGCCAGAGGTTCGGTTCCATCTCTCCCCATCCAAGGAACAAAAACCTGCTAGGATGTGATTCACTATTTTGCACTTCGGGGTTCCAGAGGTATGGACTTGTGCCATTGACAGTGGACTAAAGGGACTTTCACATTTATTCAAGGTATGACTACTTCAAAGGGCAGAAGGGGGTCACCAGGAGAATAACTAACGGGCTCTTAAGATTGTGTGCAGGAATGTGTATTGAAGACATCATTGTTGAACTGTTGACTGTTAACTGGTTGTTATGTTTAAACAACTTCAGTAAAAGAACTTTTGTTGTTATTTAACATGGCCTGGTCTGGAGTCACTTTAGGACAATCTTAAAGGGGTGCATGCATAATGGCATATCACAAGAACAGGGCTTATTAGGGGACAAGACGAGTTAGAAAAGATGCAGTACTGTTGTGTAACGTGCAGTTAGTAGGCTGTATTGCCGTCGCTAATGACTACAGTACTATTGTCTATGTGCATAAACAGTTAGCCAGTTGGGAAGTGGTGTGACTTGACATTGGTGAAGTAAGACCCTGGTAGTGAAGGAGCTTGTGTGCTTAGATTCCCTCCCTAGAAACCATAACCCCAATACCGGGTCAAAGTCGCTGCCTGGCAGTCACCTTACATGGAGTAAGGCCTCGGGAGAAGAATTTGCATGGGTGTTGTATAAGAGTTCAGCTTCCTAGTATTGAAGTGCAACATATGAATCAATGTCACTGGGAGTGGGGTGACGGGTTAATGAGCTGGTGGAGTCTGGTACAAGCTCAGCGGTACCTGCTCAGAAATGCTGCACAATACATAGAGAAGAGTTATGAAGTGTATTGAGGAACTGTTATCCATAGTGTACAGAGTGTACTGAGTTAAAGAACTGTGCCACGGATTACAAGGAGTTCTTTTGGAGAAGCATTGTTTTTCAGTTGGAGTTCTGCTTTAACACTGGCACTAGTGAGCGCTCTCTCCGGTTTCTCATATGGGTGCAGTGAGACTTGTCCACCAACAGCTTACACAAGCTCTCAATTTTCTCTGCCGTACTCCAAGAACTCCACCAAGCTCTTTTGAAACAAACAAGTATACCAGGTGAAATTTCAGTAAATTACAAATTTCTCTTTCCATGGATGTACTAGGCCATGTGGGTCAGTTTTTCTCAACCAGGGTCCCATGGCACCCTGGGAGCTGATCAGGTTCCTGCAGGGTGCCATGAGCACAGGATCCAGTTTCCCTTGGATCAGTATCATGAGTTGCCATGGTATTGGCGGACAGAACTGCTGCCAGCACTATAACAACCAATGATGTTCTAGGGCCTGGACTCGAGGCATCATTTGCTGCTTTGGTGACATTGGCCAGCTCACTCGCAAGGCATGACTCTGACACAGGGTAGGCAGCATGCATGCCAAAAGGTAGGGCTCGGAGGTGAAGAGGGGACTGTAAGATTGGTGGCCTCTGTGATGGAGGACTGTATGACTCGGGGGTTCCGCTAAGGGGGACTTGGACATGAAGGGTTGACTCTGATGTGAAGCAAGGGGGCCTTTGACATGATGGGGGTCCTCTGAAGTGAAGAGGGGACTTTGACGTAAAAGGGGACCTCTGATGTCAATGTGGGCTTCTGATATGAAGTTCAATTCGTCAAGGCCATTATTTGCATTGTCCAAGGCTCGGGTTTGATAAGTAACATTTTGTACATTTTAGACTGGGGTGCCTTGAGATTTTGCATACTTTTAAAGGGTGCGCGTCTGAAAAAAAAGTTAACAACACTAATATAGATTAAGATAGATATGCTGCAGTATTTTTATCACCAAACTTTCTTGAAGTTCTATTACAAATGTTTCTTTTCTCGGGAAAGCAGCTTCATGCATTACAAATTACCATTGAACAACACACGATGGAGGGTCAAAAGGTTCCAGCACAATCACCTATTGAAATGGTTTACGCGGGTTGACTTCAAGGCTTCTCTAGCTATCCTGAATGAAGCAATCCCGCTATCACTCTTCAGTACACAAATCCATAACATATTAATGGTAAAAACATCAGAGGAATATCAGGGAGGCAATAACATCTATCAACTTTTATTACTCAATGCAAGAATCTTGTCACATTACCAAACATGCTTTAAATCTCCCCTGCTAAACTCTATTTCAGCAGTTCGTTCCAGCGGGTGACGGAAAGAAATATAGTGTACCGCTAAGATTTTATTTCTGCTCATATATCAATAAAGGTATTTTTGTTTCAAGCTCTGTATACTTGTTAAAACTGAAGATACTTTGTAATTAGGTAAACCCAGGACAAAATAGAGACTGGTTTAAGGCCCTATTCTCACTTGCAAGTGAGGCCTACTGTGATTACGCATGGGTGACTCAGCGGCATTTTCCTAGGATTAGCTGCGGGAAGCCTCATCCAAAGCAATGAGAGGCTGACAGCGCCTCACCTATTTGGTCGTTGGCATGTAATTGGTCATTTATTGATTACCTGAAGATGATCGGCCCTGGTCTGTTTGAGTCCAGGGCCAGTCATCCGCGGGTAATCTCTGCATGACCATTTGCATATGAATAGCCGCAGGAGCTGCCAGCAACTCAATGCTATAAATGGTGCTTTTGGCTTGCAGCTAATCACAGGGAACTCTGCTGATTTACCAGCGGGTAATTGCAAACAACCTCATTGGCAAGGGTGTAAAACAATGATGTGTGTATTTGTGTATATATACATATATATATATATATATATATATATATATATATATATATATATATATATATATATACATATATATATATAGCAACCCCTTGAGTCTACTGGGAGCAGGAAGGGTACCTCCAGATACAGGGGAGCGGACTTACATTCACCCCAGGGCTGACTCCATGGCTATAATGGGAATTTAGAACAAATGTGGGCGCCAGTCACTTTAGGTATTTTTCAATGCTTTAATTATAACTTGATAAAGGTTGTAGAAAAGAGGTTGAGGGGAGGTTTCAGATACCCTTTTTAGCAGATCACTTACAGACTCCTTGAATCAAAGGACAAACAACTTTCTTCCAGCAGATCTTGAATACCTGGGTAGGTCTCTCACGCAGACCTAGCAACCAGTAAGATGTCTGGATAAGCCTCCCTCACAGACTTAGCAGCCAGTAGATGCCTGGATAAGTCTCTCTCACAAACTCAGCAGCCAGGAGGGTGTTACCTTGATTAGATTGTAGAACAGCTTGACAGTACCAGAACCTTTAAGCTGACCCGGCGGTACTGTAAGGGTAGTTAGATATAGGTGCGTCCTCCAAACGAGTTACCAGGCCCTTCTGAGAGACCAGCCTTCATCCTGGTTCTCTCCAGGAAGGCTTCTCCCCTGGATCTCCTCAGCTTGGCTGGGCTTCTTCCATTCAGGCAAGACAGCAGAAGGACCACCTCAGGAGTAGTAGGCCCCAGACAGGCTTCTGGGTCTACTTGCAGAGCGTGCAGCAACGTAGCCTCAGGCCAGAAAGGCCATGAACTGAGAACTGACTAGAGCACATGGCATCTGCCAATAAATACCCCTTCCCAGAGTGCACAGGGGCCAGGAACCTCCTACTGGGCTGTTTCCGGAAAAAGAATATTCATTACAGCTCAACCTAGTTGTAATTCTCACACTGTCCTGTGGTACTAGTGACACCTACTGGCAACAGTGGGAAATGCACAACACAGCCAAGTTTAGAACAGAACCAAATAAACTATACACAATCAATCTGAGCTGTTTACAGCTCAGCCAGAAACTAAATTTACATTATAGCCCCAATTTATAGGAACAGGGGGCTCACAAAAGTGAGTACACTCCTTACATTTTTGAAAATATTTTACTATATCTTTTCATGTGACAACACTGAAGAAATGACACTTTCCTACAATGTAAAGTAGTGAGTGTACAGTTTGTATAACAGTGTAAATTTGCTGTCCCCTCAAAATAACTCAACACACAGCCATTAATGTCTGCACCACTGGCAACAAAAGAGAGTACACCCCTAAGTGAAAATTTCCAAATTAGGTCCAATTAGCCGGCCGGTGTCATGTCACTCATTAGTGTTACAAGGTCTTGGGTGTGAATGGGGAGCAGGTGTGTTAAATTTGGTGTTTTTACTCTCGCTCTCTCGTACTGTTCACTGGAAGTTCAACATGGCACCTCATGGCAAAAAACTCTCTGAGGATCTGAAAAAAAGAATTGTTGCTCCATATAAAGATGGCCTAGGCTATAAGAAGATTGCCAAAACCCTGAAACTGAGCTGCAGCACGGTGGCCAAGACCATGCAGTGGTTTAACAGAACAGGTTCCACTCAGAACAGGCCTCGCCATGGTAGACCAAAGAAGTTTAGTGCACGTGCTCAGTGTCATATCAAGAAGTTGTCTTTGGGAAATAGACGTGTGAGTGCTGCCAGCATTGCTGCAGAGGTTGAAGGGGTGGGGGGGTCAGCCTGTCAGTGCTCAGACCATATGCCATACACTGCATCAAACTGGTCTGCATGGCTGTCGTCCCTAAAGATGATGCACAAGAAAGCCCGCAAACAGTTTGCTGACAAGCAGACTAAGGACATTGATTACTGGAACCCGGTCCTGTGGTCCTGTGGTTCTGTGGTCTGATGAGACCAAGATAAACTTATTTGGTTCAGATAATGTCAAGCGTGTGTGGCGGCAACGAGGTGAGACGCACAAAGACAAGTGTGTCTTGCCTACAGTCAAGCATGGTGGTGGGAGTGTCATGGTCTGGGGCTGCATGAGTGCTGCCGGCACTGGAGAGTTACAGTTCATTGAGGGAACCATGAATGCCAACATGTACTGTGACATGCTGAAGCAGAACATGATCCTTTCCCTTCAGAGACTGGGCCACAGGGCAGTATTCCAACATGATAACGACCCCAAACACACCTCCAAGACGACCACTGCCTTTCTAAAGAAACTGAGGATAAAGGAGATGGACTGGCCAAGCATGTCTCCAGACCTAAACCCTATTGAGCATCTGTGGGGCATCCTCAAATGGAAGGTGGAGGAGTGCAAGGTCTCTAACATCCACCAGCTCCGTGATGTCGTCATGGAGGAGTGGAAGAGGACTCCAGTGGTAACCTGTGAAGCTCTGGTGAACTCCATGCCCAAGAGGTTTAAAGGCAATGCTGGAAAATAATGGTGGCCACACAAAATATTGACCCTTTGGGCCCAATTTGGACATTTTCACTTAGGGGTGTACTCACTTTTGTTGCAAATTACTGATCAGCCAATCACATGGCAGCAACTTAATGCATTTAGGCATCTAGACGTGGTGAAAACGAGTTGCTGAAATTCAAACCAAGCATCAGATTGGGGAAGAAAGGGGATTTAAGTGACTTTAAAGTGGCATGGTTGTTGATGCCAGACGGGCTCGTCTGAGTACTTCAAAAACTGCTGATCTATTGGGATTTTCATACACAACCATCTCTCGGGTTTACAGAGAATTAATAGTGATTCATAAAAAAGTGTGAATCACTATTATATTAAAAAAAAGTGTGAATCACTATTAATTATCAATCGTTAGCTTCACAATATTAGTTATTTAAATCTTTGGCGCGAGTGTTTTTTTATCATATTTACAGAGAATTGTCTGAAAAAAAGAGAAAAAATCCAGTGAGCGGCAGTTGTGGATGAAAATGCTTTGTTAATGTCAGAGGTCAGAGGAGAATGGGCAGACGGGTTTGAGATGATGGAAAGGCAACAGTAAATCAAATAAGCGCTCGGTACAACCAAGGTATGCAGAATACCATCTCTGAATGCACAACACATTGAACCTTGAAGAAGATGGGCTACAGCAGCAGGAGATCACTAAGAACAGGAAACTGAGGCTACAATTCACACAGGCTGACCAAAATTGTACAATAGAAGGAAGGATAACTTCCACTCGGATCGCTTAGGCAATCAGAGTAGAAGTGGGAGCAGGTACCTGTCAAAACCAGGTACCCGCTCCCCCCCACCAAAAAAAATGTGCCGTTTGTTAAAGAGAAGCAGGATGAGGAGGCCTTAAAACAGAACTTTCTCTTTTGGGCAAAGCTTCACTTTAACTGTAATGGCTACATGTGGTAGTCTCCCCCCTTTGTTAGTCTCCAACAGTGTTGACTACTCTCTCTGTCCTCGCTTGCTCCTGTGCCTCTAGGAAGACCTCTTCCGTGTGTTTTGGCAGGATCCTTCCAGCACCCGAGCTCCAGCCCAAGGCAAGACACCCCCCCCCAGACTAGGGGGCACCCCTGAGGGCCACAACAGCCTCCTCAACACTGTATCTCTATCTTCCACCTGACTGCCCCTGCTGGCATGGCCCATGTCTATTTTCTTTAGTTTTCCCAGCTCCTGCCAGCCCACTGCTGAGGATTGGCAGAGGCCCCTTAAATATTCAAGGCTTCTCCTTCTAATCCTCACCTTCTAGTTCTAGAAGATTCTCCAACCTTCTAGACCATGGGGGAGCTGCCAGGATGAGTTACCCAGCCCTGAACTCTAATGAACCCTGACCCAATAAAGACTCACTAGCTTAAAAGCTTAAAATGTGAGTCAGAGTGTATATATACAGTATGTATGTGTATATATATATATATATATATATATATATATATATATATATATATATATATTGATGCATGTTGCATCAATGACATAATGGATTTTTTTAAAGTGAGGGTACGGAAAAAGATAATTTTCTTTAGATTCACTGGTTTTCAAATTACGTACCATCTATCTAAACAAAGCAGACAGGGAGGGGAGCCAAAGCTCTGATTCATTCACGTGTATGTGAAAATTTCATCTTAAGCTATTGAGCTCTGTAAATAACATTCTGTTTGCAGCAGAGCAGGACTGAAAAACATGCAATAAAAATCCTGGCACTCTATGTGCAGGCAAGAAATGTAAATATCCAATACTAATAGGTAATATTTTAGATATGCCTAAATTAAAGATGATCACCAAGCAAAAGCATCTCCACCATGCAAACCTCCCTCCTCCCCATTTACACCAGCTACCAAAAAAGAATAGTTAGAACGTCTCACTTAGAACTACATATCCTATAAGCCCTAACTTAATGTGTAGGGGAGCAGTTATGAATACTGGCAGAGCCACGGGCAGTGACATATCGAGTCCTCCCACCGAACAGATCCACCAAATATAAGCCGTGCTGATGTAATGATGCAAGAGCTGATATGTTGGCTTATAGATGATAGAATCAAGGAAGATGTACAATCCGAGTGACTGACGACTGCTAACATCAGACTGCTTAAATAGTAAATATGTTTTAGTTATTACTAAGTTTAATATTATTATTATTACTAGACAGATGTTTCACACAAGCATTCTAAAGGTAGGTAGCAATGTATAATACAGTGTACGGAATACAGTGGTCTAGTGTATGGAATGTATAGAATAGCATTCATAGTCTGGAATATGGAACGTATAGTACAGCTTTCAGGGTCTAGGGTAGGGCGGGGCAGTTGCCCTGGGTACTGCGGGGAGGGGATTTGTGTTGAGAACGGCAATTTGGGGGGGGGGGGGGGCGGCAGGGAGTAAGAATTGCTTGGAGTGGTGATTTAGGGGGATTTGTGTTGGGAGGGGGGATGGGGGAAGATGATTTGTGCTAGGAGGGGGGATTTGGGAGGTTTGTGCTAGAAGAGGTGATACGGTGAAGGGGGGAGGATAATTGTGCTAGGAGGGGAAATTTAGGGGGTGGATTTGTGCTGGAAAGAGGGATTTGGAGTGTGGGGGGGGGGAGGATGTGTATTCGGAGAGGAGTAGAGGATTTGTGCTAGGAGGGGTGACTTTTTTGGGGGAGGGGCATTTGTGTTGAGCGGATTTGGGGGAAGGGTGGCAAATATTTGGGCTGGGAGGAGGGATTTTAGCAGGGCTGGATTTGAACTTGGGGGATTTATGCTTAGGGTGTCAGCACACGGATTAGTGCTCAATTGTTTTTTTTGGTGGGGGGGATTTTTGCTGGCACATAGTGCTCATACATCTTGAGGGGGTAGGGGGTGCAGTTTGACAAGTTCTCACTCTAGATTACCTTGCCCCAGCACTGGTATAGGGCAGCTTTTTTTAACCAGGGTGCCTAGGCACCCTGGGGTGCCTTGAGGCTTTAGATTGTTCATCATTTTTAAATGATGCCTTGACTGAAAAAAGGTTAAGAAACACTGGTCTAGGGTATGGGATGTATAGTGCAGCATTTGGGGTTTTGGGCATGGAATGTATAGTACTGCGTTGGGGGTCTGGGGTATGGAATGTATGGTACAGCATTCAGGGTCTGGGGTATGGGGTACAGAGTTGGGGGCCTTGAGGCTTTAGATTGTTCATCATTTTTAAAGGATGCCTTGACTGAAAAAAGGTTAAGAAACACTGGTCTAGGGTATGGGATGTATAGTGCAGCATTTGGGGTTTTGGTCATGGAATGTTTAGTACAGCGTTGGGGGTCTGGGGTATGGAATGTATGGTACAACATTCAGGGTCTGGGGTATGGGGTACATAGTTGGGGGCCTGGAGTGTGGAATATACAGTACATGGCTTAGGGTTTGAGGCATGGAATGTATAGCCTAGCATTGGGGGTCTGGGGTATGGAATTTATAGTACAGCATTTTGGGTCTGGAGCATAGAGTATATACTGCAGTGTTCTAAGACTTGGGTATGGAATGTATAGTACAGCATTCTGAGTACGGATTATGGAATAAATAGTATAGTGTTCTGGATGTGGGATATGGGAAATATAGTAGAGCGTTCAGTGTCTGCTGTAAGCAATGTGTATTACGGCAGTCAGGGTGTGGGGTATATCACACATAACACAGCATAGTGATTGCTGTAGTTCAGAGAACAGTACAGTATGGGGTGTTGTGTTTGGGTGCAATTTTTAAGATAATATACAAAGTGCAGCAGTCCTGTTTTACATATCAGTAATGTACTCTTGCATAAAATTAATGATAGAGCTACTTTAAATTAGGCTGCTGTGAAAGCACAACAGGTATGATTTCCCTGGGTTAAGACTCAGCCCCTGCCAATTTACTTGAATAATTTGAGGTCCTCTTTCTGGGGAAACCCACAGGAGATGCAAAAGGGATCATTAATGCAGATCTCACTACAATTATAAAATCCAGTCCTACGGAAGGAACTCACAACCAGGATTTACATGCAGTTGGCAGACTGGCTGTATTTCACTATGACAGTCTCCCTGTATGGTGTCTGTAATTCCGTAACTGCAGGGCCACCACAGGGAACACACTTAATATAATCAACCTGACCTGACCTAAAACATTTCCAAGGTAACGACAATGAAAGCACCTTGTGATGCCTGCAAGAAACCACATTTGTCTTCGTATGGATCCCTGTGTTCCTGTGGATCACTTTAAAGTCAGCATTATGTCCCTTCCTCTCTTGGAACAATGTCCCAACCCCATCATTCAACTGTCACAAGGCAAAGCCTCCATTCCCCACTGATGTTCTGGTACTGGCAGCTGAAGGCTACGAAGAGAGACTTTTAACTGCAAGCAGGTACATTTATTTACTGCAGAATAGACATTGCATGTCCTCCACAATAAAGAGCCTACCTGCTCACATTTTGTTACATTTAGACCTTAGTTCCATTTTAAGTTGAGCCAAGATAACTAATACAAGAAAATATTCAGTGTAAAAGAGGTGACATTAGCAGAGGGGTATTGCTTTGCTATTGTGTGCCTACTGACTCCAGTAATAGAAACCCAGCCGTGGCAATACATTAAATATAGAAGGCCAGGGGCATTGGTAGGTGGCAAAAAGACGAGGGGCTTCAGCCCAAAGTCCAAGGCCAGAAACAGGGGGGTGATGTACGTGACGCAGGCTTTTTGTTTGGCTGGGCCGTGACCTACCTGACCTACATACACTGACCTACCTGACCTACATACACTGATCTACCTGACCTATGTACACTGACGGTAGTGACCTACATACACTGACCTACCTACACTAACGGTAGTGACCTACATACACTGACCTACCTACACTGACCTACATACACTGACCTACCTACACTGACCTACATACACTGACGGTAGTGACCTACCTACAGTGACCTACCTACACTGACCTACCTACACTGACCTACATACACTGACCTACAAACACTGACCTGCCTGACCAACATACACTTAAATTTACATACACTGACCTACATACACTGACGGTACTGACCTACCTACACTGACCTACATACACTGATGGTAGTGACCTACCTACACTGACCTACCTACACTGACCTGCCTGACCCACATACACTGACATTTACATACACTGTCTCACCTACCTCAGCTCAGCCGTGGTGTGCGGTGTCACAGCAGCCAGGCAGTCGGTCAGTCAGTAGTCAAAGGAGGAGCCAAGGAGGAGAGGAGAGCGGCCCGCCCGAGCGCAGAGTGGGGATGTGGCGCGGCGGCCGCATTGTAATTCCCGCCTTCTGGAGCCTGCAGCACCTATGATGGACTTCACATGTCCTGCGGTCCCGGCATTGGACCAGTGGGACATCCATCATAGGCGTGCAGGCTCCAGAAGGTGGGACCTGCTATGGCACTCGGCCGCACTCGGCCTCTATTCCCCACTGATGTTCTGGTACTGGCAGCTGAAGGCTACGAAGAGAGACTTTTAACTGCAAGCAGGTACATTTATTTACTGCAGAATAGACATTGCACATCCTCCACAATAAAGAGCCTACCTGCTCACATTTTGTTACATTTAGACCTTAGTTCCATTTTAAGTTGAGCCAAGATAACTAGTACAAGAAAATATTCAGTGTAAAAGAGGTGACATTAGCAGAGAGGACTTCCTTTCCTCTCAAGGCCCACTTTATCCAGACACCATCATTCCTATGTCACAGAACACACAGTTGGTGGAGGAAGATTCTGGCACTTTCATAGGCTTTGAAGAAGAGGAAGACATGCGTCAATGGCTTTCCAACCCCAGGACCCTTGGGAGTAGCACATGGCTGGGAGGAGAAAGTTCCAGATGCTGTCATCCTGAGTGACGCAGAGGAGTCTGCTTTTCAAGCCTCAGCAAATTTGAGGCACATGGGCAACCTCATGCTTCAAAGCCTGCGAAAGGACCCAAGAATATGTGGCATAAAGGAAAACAATGATTACTGGTTGGCAACCCTCCTTGACCACCGTTATAAGGGGAAGGTCTCAGAACTCATCTCGTCCCCACAGAGTGCAGAAGACAAAAAATGGGCATTCAGTGCTGCAGGAGGTTTCGTTACTGATCATAAAACGTGTCTGTCCACAGACTCCGTGGACCGTTTATAAAAATGAATCAGTCCTGGATTACCAGCTATGAAGCCCCTGATGCCGATGACACTGATTACGTCTTTTTTGATGTGGAATCCCTGCAGGACTTCAAGGCTGCCTAGCTTTGAGGGTGTTCAATCATTTCATCTGGAAGAATGTTTTTGGTATAGGTTTCATGGGCACAATTAACACCCAAAGACCAATTTTTCCACACCTGTTTGACAGGTACATATCATTACAATTTTTTACAGCAAAGTCAATTGTTGGTTTTGTCAAGAGTACCTCTATAGGGTTACGGTGGGAAGGCGCCACAGACACCCAAAGACCAATTTTTCTGTACCTGTTTGACAGGTGCATATAATTGCAATTTTTACAGCAAGGCCAATTCTTGCTTTTATCAAGAGTACCTCTATAGGGTTACGGTGGGAAGGCGCCACCAACACCCAAAGACCAATTTTTCAGCACCTGTTTGACAGGTGCATATCAATGCAATTTTTTACAGCAAGGCCAATTCTTGCTTTCATCAAAATTACCTCTATAGGGTTGAGGTGGGAAGGCGCCATCAACACCCAAAGACAAATTTTTATGCACCGGTTACTTCTATCCAAAGTCAAAGTGACAACAGAATGTACCCAAAAAATCTCTAATCTTGTTCCCAGTGCACTACATTGTGGCCTCATCATACACACTGGCTCCCCAGCTGTTGCTGAGCAAAATAAAGGCAGCTTGCAGGGAAAATTTCATTTTTTTTGGCTTTATAAATGCAATTATTGCTGCAGCAGATTCTAGACATGGTACAGATCTGCCACTTTACAGGTAAACTAAGGGGACCCCCAGGCACTATATTGGAAGGAATTTTTCGTTTTTAAGCTTTCACTTTGAAAATCAAATACCGTATATACATGTAAGTCGAGGCCCTAATTTACCACAAAAAAAATGGGGAAAACTTATTGACCCGAGTATAAGACGAGGGTGAGAAATGCACAGCTACTGTAAGGGGAAAAGAGGGTCAACAATGCCCATTTGCAGCATCACTGTGCCCATTTGCATGCTTCACTGTGCCCATTTGCAGCCATAGGTCCCCTAAACTTCAAACTCAGTAGTTAAGGGTTCCTAGATGTCCCCTAGCTGCAGCCAAAATTTGGGGTCTCTGAACCCAAAGGGTCCCGAAATGACATTGCTGAAGATGGACACAGTTGACCGAATTTGGGGCCCGTATCTCGGGGCCACTTAGTGCTAAGAACCCCAAATTTGGTGCGCAAACCCAGTGGGTACCATAACATTTCCAAAGCTGGAGTTCCTAGCACCAAGTGGCCCTGAGATATGGGGCCCCAAATTCGGTTCAGAAAATGTCAAGCACTTTTCTGCAGCAGAGAATGACATTTTCCTAACCGATTTTGGGGCCCCGTATCTCGGGGCCACTTAGTGCTAAGAACCCCAAATTTGGTGCGCAAACCCAGTGGGTACCATAACATTTCCAAAGCTGGAGTTCCTAGCACCAAGTGGCCCTGAGATATGGGGCCCCAAATTCGGTTCAGAAAATGTCAAGCACTTTTCTGCAGCAGAGAATGACATTTTCCTAACCGATTTTGGGGCCCCGTATCTCGGGGCCACTTAGTGCTAGGAACTTCAGCTTTGGATATGTTATGGCACCAGTTCCACTGGGTTTGCATACCAAATTTGGGTTTTCTAGCACCAAGTGGCCCTGAGATACAGGGCCCCAAAGTCGGTTCGGAAAATGAATTTTTTTGCTGCAGAAAAGTGCTTGACTCGAGTATAAGTCGAGGGGGGCAGTTTCAGCACAAAAAAAATGTGCTGAAAAATACGACTTATACTCGAGTATATACGGTAATCACTGCTCATTTAAAAATGTTTTTCACAACCTTTTTTTTTATTGATACATGTCCCCCCAGGGCAGGACTCGGACCCCTATAACCATTGTATGCTTAATTACTTGCATATAAGCCTTCAAAATGGCCACTTTTGATTTTTGACATGCGGGTTTATTTGACTTTAATGGGGTTCGTTATTCAGGTCCGAACCAGAGACCTGAAGGTTCTAGTTATGCCTCTGTTAACACAATCCAAATTTTGGATCAACTCTATTCATATTCAATGCTGGGTGATATCTCTGTTAGAATCAAAGATGCGCTCACAAGAGAGTGCACAAATCTACAGTTG
This sequence comes from Lithobates clamitans, assembly GCA_037952925.1. Taxonomy (NCBI): domain Eukaryota; kingdom Metazoa; phylum Chordata; class Amphibia; order Anura; family Ranidae; genus Lithobates; species Lithobates clamitans. Next base: position 291,546 of record JBBGZY010002458.1, read on the forward strand.
GCATGTTCAGCCACATCTAGAGGAAGGACAGATTCCTTGGAAAAAGAATTTCAGCTAATAAGCAGCAGCCTGCATTATCTAATTATTTATTTCTAGTGACATTTGAAAAATATTTAATCAGGAAATTGAAATTAGGAACATATGGGACTATTGTGCTTGACATGAGAGTTTTATAACTCACCTGCATGGATGATTGCATCAGTCCATTATTCTGGTTCATGTAGGCAATTAAAGGTAACAAACATATATATAACAAAGCTTTATTGCATAATGATCTACTACTGGGCTCATAAAAGCTCAGAGATCTCATTAAAAGTAACGGCTGTGCCTTGCAAATGTTTACTCAATCCAGTATGTAAAGATGACGTTTTCAACTATAGAGAGAGGGTTTCGGTGCTGGGTCTTAAAACAAACCTGCTACAAACTTGGGTAACTCAAGCAAAACTTAAGTTAAGAAAAATGCAGAGGTGACTTTATATAAAACTAACAATAAAATGATAATAATATTAATACTATTATAAGAAAAATATGCCAAATGATTAGTATATCAAGACATGTAGTATAAGCAATTGAAGGTACATGCAAATTGGTTCCATTCCCTCCTACCCCCAAAGCCTCCCTATTGGACTTTTTACGTGATAGCTAACCTTAAAGTACATGTAGCGCTTACCCTCAAGGGACCGCTGAGAATGTACCCAGAAACTTTAAAAGGAGAGAAGTTTAGGATCACAGGATACTCAAAACCAATTAGTAGCAATTAGTAGCAACAATAGGAGAACACATTGCTCTCTATTCTTCCAATAGCAGCTTTTCTGGAGGTAACAGGGAATGGCCAGTATATCTAGGACCCTACAACAAGAGTCCATATAGAAAATTCTATTCTGTCACTTAGTTCCCTGCTGGCACTTGCACAACTATTAGTCCCAAGCAAAGTGTCCCAGAAGTCTGCCGTCCAGCATGCACAGGTAGATCCTCAGTGAGGGACAAACAAGATCCTTCCCAGACCAGGACTTTCAGGCAGTGCCCTCCAGTAATTGTAATCCTTTGGTAATCTTCTCAAGGCCCTTAGCCCAGCAGCTGCTGAGGCCCAGACTGCAATTTCTTGTCTCAGTAAAGCTGCCTCCAGGGGCAGCAGCCCCTAGAAAACTAGAACCCTCACTGGAGGCAAAAGAACACTCAGCTCAGGCCTCCTGCACATGTATTACCTCCTGTCATGTACCTGGTAATGAAGCCTGACATGGAGAGATAGGCGATCTCTTACACCTCCTGCTCCCCTGGTAAAGCAACAAGAGGCGCGAGACCCCGGAGTACCTCGAGTGCTTGACACTTCTGCGTAGTCAGATGTGGATAATTCATCCATGTGTACCCAAATGTAGGCTGGACTGTGGATGCTGAACAGCAGGATGGGCGGCAGGCTGGCAGGTCACTGGCAGTCAAACAACAGGCACTTGGCAGGCTGCAGATGGCAGCCACAGATTCTGGGTATATAGCAGGGTCAGGCAAGCCGGGTCAGGAACTAGCAGGCAGATCAGGAGCAAAGCAGCAGGCAGAAGAATAGTCAGAGTCCATGCCAGAGTCAGCAACAGTGAGGCAGGTAGGCAGAGGGAACAGGCAAAGACATGGTCCAAAGGCAAGCCAGGGGGTCGGTACAGGCGGAGTTCAAGCGTGGTCAAGGCAGGACCGATCAGCAACAGAAGATAAGATACGATACAGAACGAGCAGCAGATATGCAGAAACGTTATAGACCATAGGGCAAGTTCCCAGTGCCTCAGTACTGTTTAAATAGCCCAAAAGCATAGAAGTGCAATGCTTTAAGTTCATTTGGACTCCCCCAGTCTTTGGAAGGCAGCGAGGTGTGCATTACCCACATATACTAATATGTCAAGATAAGAGTCTGATAACATGTTGGGAATTACCACACAGTGCAGGAGAGTGAACATCTTGATATGCTCTGTTTAAATAGCCCGCTTGGTGCCAGTCTTAGTGGTGGGCGTCCACTCCGACGTGCGCGCCAACGCACGTGCCTGAGCACAGCTAATGGGAGTTCTGCTCTTGCCCATAACTATGCACCTGGGCACATTTCGGATTTCCTGACACCTCCCCAGGCACCTTCTGGATGCCTCCTTCCAGGCATTGGCTGGGGCATGATAAATATTCAACTGATCATTTGAATCTCCCTGCCCTATGCTCTGGAAACTTCTTTCATCGGCAGGTGGGAGGAATCAAACTCTCAGCTCAGGAAACACAGAGCAGACCAAAACAATCAATCACTGCTCCACTCACTACAGTGGAACCAAAAACTAAATTTACCTAGCAGCTTAACTAGAGGAGGATGTTACATACATCTAAACCAAAGAACAAAATTGTAATGTTGCAGCTGAGCCTACCAGTTCTTAAATGTTCCATTTCCTTTTTTTTCACTTGGTGATCCTGTCAGTAACACATTTCTTGTCCTAGGATGCTCACCCACTGTACTGGATCTATGGAGGAACAGAAAGTGTGTTAGGAACACAGAACATCTTCCCTCATCTTCATAGCCTAGGAAGAATGTGTTCTGTAGTTTACAGGGGTAACCTGTGCCGTGCTAATAAGAGTGCTTGGATTTTCAAGCGTATTGAATTTCTGTCAAATACAACAGGCATTTTTTTTCTTAGCGCTTATTGAACCAATACAGTAAACACTTTTAATATTATATTTACCAGGCCAAAAGGAAGCAAAAAAAAAAAGTTAATTGTTTGTTTAGGTTTACGTACACTTTATCAAACAATCAGAGGTTTTGGGAAGCATGACCACCCTCAACTTTTGCAGGGAAGGTCTTTATCTTTTTCCTCAGTGTCTATAGGAGAAGATGTGAGCTCAGTGTGATGGGTTACAAAAGAATGAGTAACACATTCAGCATAAAGTTATTAAAAATAAAAAAATAAAAAAATAAAATTAACAAAGAAAGCTTTTGTATGTACTGTTCATCATGATTTTTTATATTATATATATATATATATATATATATATATATATATATATATATATATATATATATATATATATATAAATTGACTGCAAAACAATGATATTTTCCCTTTAAACAAGTTTGCTAGGTTAACACAATAATTTTAAAAGTTGATGCGACAGTGGTAATTTCTGATTTGGGAGGTTGTCTTCTTCACACTTTCAGCACTGGAAATATGGCAAATAATAATTTGCTTTTTTAAGTGGATGCAATGAATCATGCAAGTCACACTCGCTCTATTGACATTGCTCTGAATAATTTCTGAAACCTGTTTACTTTTTCTAAACAACGTCCTTAGCTAAATAAATATCTGTAAATGTATTTGTCACTGAGCTGTTTGTTATGTCACTTTTGGTTCACAGCCTGGTGGAAGCTTAGGACGTGAATTGAATTTCATGCAATGCCGTTGTTTGTTTGGATGTAGTCATTGATTTTAGCTTTGTATGGGACTGCTGGCATTGCAATAAAGTTTCTAATTCCCTAAATATTCTCAAATAGAAAAACTTCAAAGCTGTGCATTTTCACTGTATACAATAATTTTAAGATTTTTCCTGACGCCAATTGCTGAGGTGATTGAACGCTTTTACATTGCTCAGCCACCTTTTTTTTCCTTAGAATATCCATGTTTGGAATAAAGACCTTGGCTAAGTGAATGATGTGTGAAAAGCAATTATAGGGTAAGCCAGCCAGTCATTTTACTTCTAAGAGACACTGTCAACTTGCTTATTCGGTGGAAAATGACGGATTTTGTGCAACCTGTAACCCCTGAACTTTATACTCACCCTTCCTGTGCTCCTATGCCTATTTTTGTGGAAGCCACTTTAAAGTACCCAGTGCTTTTGGATATGGGGAAACATGTGTATAGAGGTCATTAGTGAGCCCAAGCATGGTCACACGAAGGATGGAGGGTGTTTCCCAACACCCTCTTACACACCATATTTTGGTATTCTTTACACAGAACCAACACCAAACCCTACAAAATCAATCCAAACGCAACCCCAAATCCAAATTCAAAGTAAAAGCCCAGCTCTAGTCAAAACTTTAGTTGTACATAGAGTTAAGGTGAATTCAAACTTTTGCCAAGTTTTTATTGCAGGCTTTGACTCCGCTTGGGAGAATATTTAACTTTACTACTGCCTATACAGGGCCGTCTTTAATATTGATTGGACCCTGGGCAAACATTTTCTTGGGCCCCCCCATGCAATTTTGCACTCCACCTGCTCTGAGTCTACAATAAATAGCATCTAGACTGAATCAGAATCAGGCAGCGATTGGGATTGGTTGCCAGAGGTTACAATGTATCATTACCACTCACTGGCTGGCTGCTAGAGGCTACAGCACACATTATGGCTCATTTGTTATTTGCTAAAGGTTACATCACATGACTTCTGCTTGTCGATTGGTTGCTAGAGATTACTGTACATCAATACTGGACATCCTTACCACTCACCAGTTGGTTGCTAGAGGTTACTGCATATTATTACGGCTTACCGATTGGTTACTAGAGATTACTGCATATCCTTACCACTCAATGATTGGTTGCAAGAGGTTACTGCACATTATTAATGCTCACTGATTAATTGCTAAAGGTTACAGCACATCATCTCCTCACTGCCTGCACACCATGGACTGGGGAGGTGAGGGGACCCATCAATAGAAAACTCCTAGGAATCAGTGGCAATGCTGGGGGGGGGTGGGGGGGGGTCAATGGCAATGATGGGGGGTTGATGGGATCAGTGGCAGTGGTGGGGAGTGGGATTTAGGGATTTAGTTAGGAGGCAGTACATTGTGGCAAATGCTGAATCATGTAGAGCAAAGCTGGAAATCTTTGGCAAGTATATACTAGTGGGGGATTCTACACTGATCACCAATGTAATGGGGAATTTACAATAATCAACAATGTGAGGGGGGATTTACATTGACAACCAATGTGAGGAGGAATTTGCACTGACCACCATATAACGGGGGATTTTACGTCACCCACCAATATAAAGAGGGACTTCTACAGTGACACCAATATAATAGGAGTCCTGCATTTTAGTCCTGCATTTAGTCCTGCATTTTAGTCCTGCAGTTTGGGGATTCGCGGGTATCCCCAAACTGCGGGGATACCCGCGATTGTCTCACAGAGAGGAAGAACGGGGAAATGCTGATGTGAACAAGCATTTCCCCGTTCTGCCTAGTGACAGGACACTGATCACCGCTCCCTGTAATCGGGAGCGGTGATCAGTGTCGTGTCACACATAGCCATGCCCCCCCGCAGTTAGAATCACTCCCTAGGACACACTTAACCCCTTCACTGCCCCCTAGTGGTTAACCCCTTCACTGCCAGTGTCATTTACACAGGAATCAATGCATTTGTATAGCACTGATTACTGTATAAATGAAAATGGTCCCAAAAATGTGTCAAAAATGTCCGATGTGTCCGTCATAATGTTGTAGTCCCGATAAAAATCGCAGATTGCCGCCATTACTAGTAAAAAAAAAAAAATTAAAAATAAAAATGCCATAAAACTATCCCCTATTTTGTAGACGATATAACTTTTGCACAAACCAATATTTGCACAATCAATAAACGCTTATTGTGAAAATATGTAGAAGAATACGTATCGGCCTAAACTGAGGAAAAAAAAAAATTAATATAATTTTTGGGGATATTTATTATAGCAAAAAGTAAAAAATAATGCGTTTTTTAAAAATAAAAACGCAAAGGTGATCAAATGCCACCAAAAGAAAGCTTTATTTGTGGGGAAAAAAAGGATGTCAATTTTGTTTTGGAGCCACGTCGCACGACCGCGCAATTGTCAGTTAAAGCGACGCAGTGCCGAATCGCAAAAAGTGCTCTGATCTTTGGCCAGCCAAATGGTCCGGGGCTTAAGTGGTTAATGTAATGAGGGATTTACACTGACCACCAATGTAAGGGGGACCTTCACACTGGCCACTAGTGTGAATGAAAGGATTGTACACCAAGCCCCAATGTAATGAGAAGATTTACACTAATTGATTCGAGCGCGTAGCCTTTCACCACTGCAGCTCTGATTGACAAGATTCCAGCCCTGCCTTGGTCCAATCAGATGCCGGTGACATCACTTCCTGTTCCACGGTCCATTCTGGCCAGTGTGGAGCTTCCTGGTTCCTTTGCTCCTGGAGAAACGCCGTGATCCATTCCAGCCAGATGCTCAATCCTTTCCAGCTATCCGGAACAGCAGTAGGACCCGCAGAGCCATGTGGAATGCCAGGACTACACTTTACTTTGACGAGCATGCATCTTCTATCATCTTGTAAGTGTTTTTATTCTTTTCCTATTAAAGTCATCATTTTAATACTACACTCAGGTTGGTGCCTCCCCCTCCTATTTTTTCCTTACGTCTTGCAGAGTTATGGACACACTATGAAGGATGGCTGCCTTCCTTTTTAACCCTTAGTACCCCTTCCTTTTCCAACCACCCAACCTATGGATACATCACCATCCAGCTATTACAACCACAGACTATACCCCTAAGGATTACTCCATTTGGAGCGCCATATAAACACTGACTATACTGCTATCCTGACTAAGAAAGATTTAGGAAAGAAAAGATTCTAAGAAAGACTTGGGTAAGAAAGATCTGTATACTTATCTATTGTCAGGCCACTGCAGTTCCGTGATCTTCCTTCTGCAAGGAAGAAGAGAGAGTGCTCCAACAATGGCTGTTAATGCCTGGGAGTGTGACCTCACCCATAGGCTTAAATGGCCCATCTGTTGTGGGAGACCCCTCTCTTCTCCCCTGCAGCATCCTCTCCTCTCCCCTGTAGTGGGACAACATGACCAGACCAGAGCGGCCTGAAAAATAGGTAAATATACAGATCTCTGGTAAACAGATTAGTACCCAATGAACATTATTTTTTCTGGTCCTTCTCTATATACATTCCAATGTTTTCCAAAACATCTTCTCCGGTTTCTGTTCTGTAGATAATGAGATTTGCCATTATGTAACCCAGCCAAAAATACAATGGTAATGGGGTCTTCCTACTATAAAATGTATACAGCCTCAAAGTGTTGTAATAAGAAGCATTGCAACTTTCTCTCCCCACCCTGCTTTCCTTTAGCTGAGTAAGCCCAGGTTCACACTGAGCTGCGGGACTCGCACGATTTCACTCCCACATGTCAGTCCCAATTTCGGCGGCAATTTAGGAGACATCTGTGCAGTTTCTGCACAGATGTCACTGTAAATCGCAGCCTGAAATCACAAAAAGTAGTACAGAAAGACATTTTGAAATCGGTGCAAATGTGGCGTCGCACTGATTATGATGGTGCCATTGACGGCAATTGCCGCCAATTTCACATCACATGTCAAAACGCTCCAGTGTAAACCAGGGCTTAAGGTTACATTCATACCTGTGTTTTTCATCCCACAGCGCGTAGACGCGAGAAAAGGTAGCCCCATTGAAAGTAATGGAAAGCTGCCCGCAGTTAACTGCAGCCAGTCTCATGTAATTGCTATTCAGAAATTACTTGCGTGGGATTGGCCCTGGACGTAGACAGTCCGCATTCAGGGTCAATCCCTCACAGGTAATTATCGCATATCAGAATAAAGGAAAGGGATGGTCGGCACTCAGGATGACACCCAAAATAGTATTTCTTTATTAAATGCATGTACAAAGCTGTAAAACAATCGCCACATATCAAATAAAACAAAAATAATGTGGCGCTCCAAACGGTGACAAATAATAAAAACTGTGAAATAAAAAGTGAATATAATAGAACCAACAATATCGTATAAATAAATATACAATATATGATGTATATGAACAAGTTAAAGTTCAAAGTGAATGTTCAAAAGATGAATGAATCAAAAAATTCTAAAGAATTCTTGGATATAAAATGTGCAACATGAAAATAAATCCTGTGCATGGAAAAAGTCTCTCACACTCCTCTCGGTGATATCAAACTTGATTGTGTGTGTAAACCAAAGATAAGGTTGGCACGCTTACCAGACTTGGTGGACTCATATACTGTGCAGCATAGGAGTCAAACAGGCATTCATGTGGGGAACCTCAACGGGGTTCGGCATATGAAGTCAATGATTTGAGAATAAGCCACTTCCGGTATCAGAAGAGAGGTTCCAACATCAGAAGACGAAATCCATGGTGTATAATGATCCACATTAAAAGTAAAAATGATGATCCATGGTAATGAGTATAAAAAAACATGGAGTTTTATTATAAAACATGGAGTAGACAATCAAAAAAGTTCCATAAAACGCTAGTATCCTATCAGTTATAAAAACAGCAATGTGCAGTAATTCCAGGAGCGTCAACCGACGCGTTTCATCTGATTGGACATCATCGCTTTCATGCGGTCGGCTGAAATTTGCTGCGGGAGCTGGCAGCGTCCCATTGCTTTCAATGGGGCTGCCCCCCGCAGCTAATCACCAGTCAAACCACGCTGATTTCCTCACAGCTCCACTCTGTCGGCCAAAAAAGCAGGTGTGAATTGATCCTAACATGGTTTCCAAAAAATCCAACTAAAGATGAGACTCTTAGCATGGGGCAATTCAGCAGATGCCTATAATTTGACACCCGCCTCTGTGCAAGCCTTTGTGAAGTAATTACCCAAGCTAAGCTATGAGAACTATTAAAGAAATAAAAAATGTGTACTTTTGCCATGGCTACAAAGAAGAAAAAATTACAAACTGCTAGGGATAGAAAATCAAAACTGCAGATGGAAAAAAGGTAATGTTAATGGTAATATTAACTTACCACATAACTTTCTCAGCAATAATATTTTATACCAGTTTTAAAAAGAAACCAGTGTTATCCTGTAAGCAAATTGAAATAAGAGTAACTGGGATGAGTGCTCTCTGGACTCCCACATTCTGTCGGCTTTGAATTAATTGCTCTGTGCTGATAGCGGGATGACTTATTACATAATTCCTGGTTTAGTGACAAAACTAATGACAACGTATTATTTACTCCTGGGCCGAGTCCTCTGCTTGTCCTTTACACCGGCATTATATCACATTCAGCAACCCACCCAATCATTTCCAGCCTGCCAAGAGAAAATGTTAAGCAGCCCCTCTTCAAATGATGTGCCACCGATTGTGAATTTATTGTGAGCAATTAATATAAATTGAAGCCGGTAGAAGGCGGAGAGTAGACAGAGCCTGGCTGTACCAGAAAAGAGCAGATTGCAAATCCAAGCTAGACTGCATGATTGTTTACCTGCTTGGAAAATGAGCATTGCTCAATAAGTATAAGTGAATGCTTTATATGTAAGGATCTGCTCTCTGTTATTAAAGAAAATAAATAGTCATTTCAATGTTTTTTTCCAGACATGTAAATTAGATCAGCTTGTAAAAAAAATCTTACCAAAAAAATGATAATGCTTTAAGATCCTTGTTTCTGCGTTTTATTTAGTATGATATATGTAGATGGGGTTAGTCATATATTTCCATTACATATGAAGGCTCTGCTTCCTACTTTGCAGTGCTACACTTGTTGCGCTTTACTGCTCCTTTTCATGCTGCAAGTCTAGAAGTCGGCTGACTTATTAAAATCAATGCACGCCTACTCCTTGAAATTTTCCACATTTTGTCATGTTACAGCCAAAAACGTGAATGTATTTTATTGGTATTTTACGTGATAGATCAACACAAAGTGGCACATAATTGTGAAGCAGAAGGAAAATGATAAATGGTTTTCAAAATGTTTTACGAATAAATTTCTAAAAAATGTGGCATGCATTTGTATTCAGCCCCCTTTACTCCGCTTGCTCGTCCCCACCCCCATTCCTGACCGACCGGGCTGCGTGCTCAGATAAGGGTCTGGTATAGATTTGGGGGGGACCCCCACGCCGTTCTTTCAGCGTAGGGGGTTCCCCTTAGGGTCCATACCAGCCCCAAGGGCCTGGTATGCCCTTGGAGGGGGAACCCATGCCGTTTTTTTTATTTAAAATTTGGCGCAGAGTTCCCCCTCAAGATCATCTGAGGGGTCACATGCCAAAGTTGGATCATGCGAGACGGCGATCCGACTTTGATCCGACTTCAATGATAGTCAATGAGCTGAAGTAGGATAAAAGTCAGACCAAAGTAGTACAGGGAGCATTTCTAAAGTCGGAACGACTTGTGTCGGACCAGTTAGGATGGCTCCCACAGGGAAACATTGAATTTCACACGTCATGCGACATGAGCTCCCAATGTCGGAGCGTTTGTCTGACCAGTGTGAACCCAGCCTAAGACCACATTTCAAGTCCCAAAAACCTTTATAGAATAATTGGTATTTGCCTAAGAACATCTGCCGGCTTGTATGATATGTGGCCAAAAAGAAAAAAATGACACTTATAATATATAAAGTTATTTAAAGTTAGGGGCCATTCTGGAAAAACCAATAAAATGGATGAGGAAATCGTTTTTTTTTAATTGAACTCCAGTATAATACTATAAACAAACCCACTTATGTTGTTTCTAGCAATAGAACTATGTAAATCTCTAAACAGAACTTTTTTGCAATTTTATCTCCCTGTCAGAAAGTGGAAGACTGCAAATATATAAATTAGTTGATCTTCAAAATAGACTACCAAAATAATTGGTTATTGGTTGTAACAATGTGCACATTATCACCGCTGACAGCTGTGGCCTGTTGAAGAGATGGAAAGGTCAGATAGACCCCTTCCACTTAGCAAGTATTTCCATATGATTCTAACAGTGGTGCAAAGTACAACATCCAAAAATTAATGGAACACGTAAAAATGAAACAAAGCAGGATTTATCAGGCACCACGTGACCATATAGCGTTTTTGATAAAAAGTCATTTTACATGGGCATGTTGGCTCCACTTCCAAACTGCTGTTGAGTACAAAAGACTTATGGGGGTCTCCTCCTAATTTTATGAACAGGTTGGCAATCCTTTATCTGAATTTTTGCCTGCCTTATGAAATTAGAGGGTTCCTCTGAGCCCCCTCTATAGTTTCGCAGGGCTGGTGTTAGAGGGACCATAACAGAGGGGAGCACTAGTGCTTCCTCTTTTCCCCATCCTCTTTTTGATCCTCTGAGCTACCATGTGACCTACTTTACCCCCCTCTTTTTCCGCCTCCATCACACAATCTTTCCGTATTCCAACTCCTTTGCTATTATTCCCCCTACCCTGCCCCCTTTTTTTTCTCTCTCTCACCCCTCCCGTGTCCCTTTCCTCTTGATTCTTACCTTACTTTCTCCTATCCTGCTCTTACACCTTTCTTCATTCTCTTTATATCAATTACACGATTAGTACACCTCTTGTCTTAAGGCATATCTCTCCCCTTGTAGGCCCCTTTCTTGCAACTGATCAATGGACCACTGATAAGAGCCCCTCCCTAATGCTCACCCCTTCTTGAAGCTCAAGGAGCTTGGCTCTCAGCACCCCACTTCGATATCTGTGAAATTCCTATAAGGTGCTACTACTACAGTATATAGTTAACATGTTACATGCCCTTTACACCTGTACATTATGTTTGTACCCTCTCTTCATCAGATGTTTGGACACGGGTCCTGATGGAGATTTGTGAAAAACGTGTCACCGGCGCAAAAATATAAATCTATAATAAAGTGTAACTTTATCTTTAAATTTAAATAGCAGACCTGCTGCAGTCATAAATCCCCCACCAGTAGTGTGAGGTAAGCAATATTACAGTGAAAAGTGTAACTGCACTGACCCTAAATGATATATATATATCTTACCACATATCAAAAACAGTGAACAATCTTTATCAGTGATTCATCAAAAATTAATTCATCAGAAATTAGTCATGAACTTAAATAAAGTGCATATTTGGTGAACTGCAATATTATAAAGAAAATCATTTTTCTTAATCTAGATTATTAGTAAATAAATAAAAATCATGTGTTTTTTTTAAACAATAAGCTTTTATTGATGTTAAAATATAGCATTTGTACAATCATACTAACATTCGTACATGAGTATCATATAGAAATATAACTGTATATAATTGAATTTAAGGATAGAGTATTTTACTAGCGAAACCAACAAGATGGCTTTGTAATCAGCCTATCTTTACATCAGTTGTTTATTTGAAATACTCTGAATTTATGTATCAAAATCTATTATTTAATTCAAGAGAAAAATAAATTCAAGGGTCTCTAGAAATACCCTTCTAAATATATATAGTAACAGAAATGAAAAGTAAAGAGAGGAAAAGAAGAATAAATAAAATATAAGAGGGATGTAATTACCGTATTTATTGGCGTATAACACGCACCCCAAGTTTAGGAGAGAATTTTAAGGAAAAAACTTTTAGGAGGGAAGTTTAAGGAAAAAAAACTTACATTAAAATGCCCATCAATGCAGCCTCCTCAGTGTTCATCTGCAGCCTTGTTAGTGTCATTGCAGCCTTGTCAGTGCAGCTTTTCCCCAGTGCAGTCTTGTCAGTGCAGCTTTGCCCCAGTGCAGCCTTGTCAGTGCAGCTTTGCCCCAGTGCAGCCTTGTCAGTGCAGCTTTGCCCCAGTGGTCAGAGCAGCCTTTGCCCCCAGTGTCCATGCTTGCCGCCGCCGCCGACATACACATAGCTGCATGTAGTTTTAAATATGGCGCCGCGGAGTTTGGAGGGACTCAGCGGAGCTGAACGAACGCCGCTGAGATACACATAGTCGAGTGTATTCGGCTCTTTCCGGCGCTGCTCACAGTCCCGCCCAGTCCCGCCCTATGATGGACATAACACAGGTCCAATGGCGGGACTGGGCGTGACTGTGAGCGGCGCCGGAAAGAGCCGAATACACTCGACTATGTGTATCTCGGCTTCGAGCAGTCGCCGTGATTTCCGCGGCGCTCGTTCAGCGCTGCCGAGTCCCTCTGAACTCCGCGGTGCCATATTTAAAACTACACGCTATGTGAATGTCGGCGGCGATTGCCGCCGATAGATCACAATTAGCGGGGACTGGCGTATAACACGCACCCACGATTTTCTCCTGATTTTAAGGGGAAAAAGGTGCGTGTTATACGCCGATAAATACGGTATTCACATTTCTTTGTGTTAAGAGGTATATCCCTATGTGAAAGTGGTATAAGAATCAGAAAATTTAAAGATGATCCACAGCTGCCATATTTTATTAAATTTTTCTGTATTCCCTTGTGCTGTTGCCCTGATCTCCTCCATACCTTTGAGGAGATGTATCTCTTCCAACCATTCTTTAATTGTAGGTGCGGCGGTGTCTCTCCAGTGTCTTGGTATTACTGTTTTTGCTGCTGTGATTAAGAATCTGGTCAGGGAGTTTTTGTATTTTTTTAGTCCCAATAATCCTCTTCAAAAGCTGGTTATCCGAATCCCACGTGCACAAATCCACATCCGTGATTGGAAAACTTTCACCAATTCGTGAGACACCACCACCTTCTAAAATTGACACTCACCAGAAACAAGGTAAAAAGACGCCTTTGGTTTACGCTGGGTTAACCACTCCACTCATATAAGTATGTCTGAAGATTTCCAGATTGAATGCCAGTAATTACTCCTTGCATCTCCACATTAATCTGAGGATCTCCATTGATGCTGCCCGTGAAGTGTTTACTGATAGTAGAAAACCAGACACAACGTAAAAGGATGCCTTTGGTTTATGCTGTGTTAACCACTCCACTCATATAAGTATGTCTGAAGATTTCCAAATTGAATGCCAGTATCCACTCCTTGCATCTCCACATTAATCTCAGGATCTCATAAAAAGCAAACAGCCACCATTGCACAACATATTATACTTTATTCAATCAACAAAATAAGTATAGGAAATTTTCACTCACAAATGTAGTGCCTATAGACCGGCACTAAGTCTTTCCAGCAATGCTTTTAGGGCTAGCAAGCGCCGTTCCGTCTCCCAGGATCGCCATGTGGTCTAAGCCTCGATGTGGTGTGGGTTGGGGCAGGAAGTGACGTCGGCGTTACCCAGAAGCCTCTACGCGTTTCTCAGCCAATCGTACCTGTTTTTATTATACAGTATATACCTTTGTACCTATTGTTGGCAACTATGCCGCTGAAAATATGGTACTGTCTTGTATTTAAATAGTATTACTAATAAAGTTTTTGTGGGTAAAAAAAGTCATTTTATGTAATATTAATAAAATACCCATTAAACAACCATTTAGATATGATAGTTGGACAGGGATAAATGGACAGGCGCACAACTAATAAAGGCTGTACATTACTGTACATTACTGTAGTATCCAACATAACAAATAAAGATATCCCATGGTTTTTTTATGGATATTTTATAGATTTTTTATCAAAAACTCTAAATATGGTCCATGTGGTGCCTCGAAAATCCACTAGGCACTTTAAATAGATTACTGAAGTTCTTGTAAAGGCCAGTCATGGTACCTACAGAGTAGAAACCAGTAATGATCTGCAATGACATTTGCTACTATTTTTGCAATGCTATGATATATTATATATTTTTTTTTCATTCTATATATGGTATTATATTAATTTATCCATTTGCAAAAGTGCTGTGTCACATCTGTGTGTCAGTAGAAATAACTAGAACCCCCCCAATATACCATAGCAAACTCAAAGCGAAGAACAGTTCTTTGGTGCAGTAAAATATTTTTAATGATGCCTAAGGTACATGGGTGGCAAGCAGTGCAATTGTATTGTATTCCTTTAAAACACAGCAGTCAATATCAGGCCTAATTAATTAAGTGCAGCACCGCTGTGATAATTTTTTTACAGGTACAGCGGAGATTTCTTTCAATATATTGGACGGAGAACTGGGTCAAAAACAGCTGTTCAAGACTTGCATAAGTGTTTCAAAAGCATTATGAAAGTTATTGATTCATATTTTTCAATTAGGGCACAACGGAAATGTTTTCTTTAGAGCTAAGGGGAAGAAGCCTTTATATATGTTACATCCACACACTTGTATCTATTGAAATACATTTAGAAATGTGTCACAATTGTAAAAAAAAAAAAGGTCACATAGATGGCAAATAATTGCTATGGACAGTATAGAATGGAATAAAATACCATGCCCCAAAAACAAATACAGTGTCCCAAAAGTATTGGGACGCCTGTTTTTACACACACATGAATGAAGTGCTCCACCCTTTGACCTCCTTTTGCTAATCTCGTGTTAGTAGAAGTTTGGTGAGAGACGATTCTCGCTTTTCAGCCTCGTGTTTTTCAGATTGTTACTGCTCTTCAGTTTGTGCTTGTGGGTTCGTATCAGGTTTTCATTGCGTGTTGTCAGTTCGCATTTGTTTTTTAGTGCGTATTTTATAGTACGTATTTGATTATGCAGTGCGTTCTTGTCCACTCATTTCTGATTTTCAGCTCGCTCTTCTCAGGCCTTTCTGTTTTTCAGTGCATTCTGTTAGTTCGTTCTGACCAGCCGAACATTTTGAAGCCATGTTGCAGTTACATACTCCTCAAAGAGCTTGTGCTGTGCAGGGGCTTGGTGTTGGGGTTCTTATTACTTTGACCCAAGCCTAGTCCATGAACAGGGCGGGGAGGAGTTCATGGACCAAGAGTTGGTTACTCCAGCGTGACCAATTCTCACACATGCCTTTGTTGCGGGAGATACAGGAGAATAATCCTGATGATTTCGGGAATTATCTCCGGATGACTGTCCCCGTTTTTTACTGTCTGTTGGCTTTGCTGTCCCCTTATATTACGAAGCTGGACACCTGCATGCGGCAAGCCATCTCTCCCAAACAGAGGCTCGTCGCCACATTGCGGTACTTGGCGACGGGAAGAAGTCTGCAGGACTTCAAGTTCTTGACAGGTGTCTCCCCCCAGGCTCTGGGGATCATTATTCCAGAGACCTGTTCTGCCATCATTAAGGTCCTGCAGAAGGACTATATTAAGGTAAGATTTCTCCTTTAAGATCACTTTCTTTGTATTTAATGTTTGCTAATGTATTGTATTTCTTTCATCATTCCCTAATTACCATGATTGTAATATGCTGTGAATGTCCCCTTTGTCCTCATGCTTTTTAAACTTCCTTTTTGTCCTTCATGCATATTTGCCTTCACTAACCTCCCCAGCATGCTATTCTGGGCCCATACACTCCTAGCCTAGTCACTTAACAATGTATTTTGTCAACTCCATTGTAGTGCATTACCCTAAAGACACCCTAAAATGTGTTTAAATGTAATTTGTGTGTTTAAATTCATGCAGAGTGCCAGAGGCCTTTTTTTGGGGTCCCAAAATCATTTGGAGCCCTCACTCCCCCCAACCGCTAAGTCAACCGATACCAATCCCCTACCTCTATCTGCTGACTTTGGCAAACCCATACACACTATACCTACATCTTTTGTGTTCATATTTATGGATGAATTCACCAAAGCATGTAGTGAAAGGGCCTGCCTGAATACTTTCAAATGGTACTGTTTAAAGTTTTGTTTGCCTATTATCTTGATAGGTAATTGCAGAATGTAAAAAAGTGCTTCAATTTGTACAGTGTGTATTCTTTTTACAGGGGCTGGCCAAATTAACACACATTATTTAGGCATTCAGCTCTCAATGAAGTGGAGAGGGTTACCTGTCCAAAACCCCCCCCCCCTAAATTTTTTACAATGGGCCATCAGAGGGGGTGAGGAATCTGATAAGTGAACCTTATATTTTTGTCTTTAAATACTCCTTAAAATAAATGTTATACTGATGTTGGCCAAGAATGTTTGTGTCTAATCTGCTTGCAATGTTATGTGCAAAATTACAATTTTTTTTCTTGTTTGACTCCACAGTTTCCTTCAACGCCACAGGAATGGCAGACTGTGGCTTACCAATTTGCCCAGCGGTGGGACTTTCCCAACTGCGGAGGGGCAATTGATGGGAAACACGTCCACATAGTCCGACCCCCCAACTCGGGGTCATACTATTACAACTATAAGGGGTTCAATAGTATTGTGATGTTGCTGGTGGTGTCGGCGACATATGAGTTTCTCTATGTGGACGTGGGGAAGAATGGCCGGATGTCCTATGGTGGAGTCATCGCCCAGACTGAGTTTTATGGACACCTCCAGAATGGTGGCTTGGGATTGCCACCTGCTGAAGAGAACGTGGAAAGACTCCCGTTCGTCTTTTGTCGCTGATGAAGCGTTTGGGCTGGGTGAACACTTGATGCGGCCGTTCCCGATGAGGACTCTCAACCCGGACCAGAGGGTTTTTAACTACCGGCTGGCCAGAGCCAGGAGAGTGCTGGAGAACGCTTTCGGGATAATGGCCAGCCGGTTCCGCCTAGTCCTCACTGCAATAAACATGACAGAATATAAAATCAATCACATCATTCTTGCATGCTGCATATTACATAACTTTTTTAGAAAAAATGCATCCAACTATGTGGCCTCAGTTGGGACTGAGGCCGGCTTATTACCGGATCCAACACATCTGACGGCTCTTGAAGCTGGCCGTCCTGGCTTGAGCCCCCAAAGCGCCTGCGAAGTTCACGAAAAGTATCTAGAGTACTTTGTGGGTGCGGGGGCCATTGATATGCCAGACAATGTTTAAGAAACATTTTAAAAATACATTTTTTTTGTTAAACTGAAATAATATTTTCTTTGATTTAATGCTTGTGTTTCTTTTAGCTGTCTCCTAGGTTCTCCAATGGGCTTTTCTTTTAGGCCATTTTCTTCAATAGTGCAAACGTTATTTATTTGATACATGAGGTGACAATCTCTTCTTCAGTGAACTGTTATGTTGTGGGTCTGCCACACACACACCTTGTTTTTTTTCGTTAACTGCTTCCCAACCGCCTCACGCAGATATACTGCGGCAGAAGGGCACATACAGGCAGAATCACGTACCTGTACATTGCCCTTTAAGAGGCGGCTTGCGGGCGTGCCCACCGGGAGCTCCGTGAGTATGATCGTGGGTCCCGCAGACTCACGGGGATACCCGCGATCGTCTCGCGGGGAGGAAGAAAGGGGAAATGCTAATGTAAACAAGCATTTCCCTGTTCTGCCTAATGACACTGACACTGATCACAGCTCCCTGTAATCGGGAGCGGTGATCAGTGTGGTGTCACACACAGCCCCTCCCCCCACAGTTAGAATCACTCCCTAGGACACACTTAACCCCTACAGCACCACCTAGTAGTTAACCCCTTCACTGCCACTGTCACCTTTACACAGTAATCAATGCATTTTTATAAATGTGAATGGTCCCAAAAGTGTCCGATCTGTCCACCATAATGTCACAGTCACGATAAAAATCGCTGATCGCCGCCATTACTAATAAAAAAAATTACTAATAAAAATGCCATAAAACTATCCCGTATTTTGTAGACGCTAAAACTTTTGTGCAAACCAATCAATAAACGCTTATTGTGATTTTTTTTACCAAAAATATGTAGAAGAATATGTATCGGCCTAAACTGAGGAAAAAATAAAATTTTATATTTTTTGGGGGGATATTTATCATAGCAAAAAGTAAATAATAATGTGTTTTTTTTTCAAAATTGTCGCTATTTTTTTGTTTATAGCGCAAAAAATAAAAATCGCAGAGGTGATCAAATACCACCAAAAGGAAGCTCTATTTGTGGGAAAAACGGACGTCAATTTTGTTTGGGAGCCATATCGCCCGATCGCGCAATTGTCAGTTAAAGCAATGCAATGCCGAATTGCAAAAAGTGCTCTGGTCTTTGGCCAGCCAAATGGTCTGGGGCTTAAGTTGTTAATGTATGTAATGCATTAATGATAAAAAGATTCATCATTTTCAGCACCATGAATGAATTTTTGGGAGTCCAGAAAATGGCGTGATTGTGGTAAATTATAAAGCACTGTGGGAATTATTTACTAAAGGAAAATCCACTTTGCACTCCAAGTGCATTGCAAAAGTACACTTGAAACTGCACTGAAAGTGCACTTGTAGTGCAAAGTGGATTTGCCTTTAGTAAATAACCCCCATTGCCACTGTAAACACCAACTTTGTACCAAAACTGCTATTGAGCATTGAAAGAAGAAGCCACACATTGTTGATTTTAATTTTTTTTACTCTGTGCACATTCATGTGTGCTTTAGAAAAGGGTTTTTGAACAAACCAACATATTTTTAGAATAAGATTTTTGGTATAGACAGTACGAATAGCCTTTTTTTGTGTTAAATAACCATGTTTAAAACCATAAAACAATACACAATTCAGGAATTTACAAAGTTGAACTTTGACAAAGTGAAGGCAATATCAGACATTAGTATGTCCAAACTGTGTTGGTCTTGCCTTCATCAGATGGGGTGATGTCACCCCTGTGAAAGCCAATTTTGAAGATGCAAATAGATTGAGAGTCAAAATGGGGATTTCCCTCCTGATCCCATGCCTAATGTCAATATGTGCTAGCTCCCATCATGGGGGATCAATGGACGTGTTTCGGGGGTGCAACCACTTGCTCTCAGCTACTTTAGTTGCGGGGAAGGGGATGCACCCCCAAAACGCGTACCTTAATATCCCGTGATGGCAGATAGTACATGTTGACACACTGTGTGCATCTTCAAAATTTGGTACTTAAAAAATTGGTGAAAAATCACAAAAAAAATGAAGACTTTAGGTGTTTTTTAGATTTGGCCTAAAACATCAATGATGTCTTTGAGTCTTTTTTCAATATCATTGATGTCTTCCTTGATCTTTTGTAAATCACAATTGCACACCATGATCTCCCTAATGAGGACGTGTTCACTTGCCCTTGTGAAATGCGAATCTTCTTCCACAACATCCACATCACCTAAAATAAAAAAAAACACACCATGTATTATAAATATGCAGGCATCCATCTATTACCTGAAGCTGTGGTCTCAGACACTCACCTGTTGTGGTCACTGTTTCGCCCACTTCATAAACCTCTCCTTCCTCCACATCTTCTGGTTGTGGTGTGGGCATTTGCTTTTCTTTCACAGGTGGGGGTCCCTGGTGTCCTCAGATGTCCCGAGTCTTTTCTCCCTTATGTGAATAAAAAAAAGGTATACTTAGCACACAGATATTTGAGGGCATAAATAGGAATATGAAACATTGTTTGGAAGTGTCATACAATTGTCTGTTTTGGGCACAGTTCCAAGCTAAAGACATGATTTTTTTACCTTTATAAAGCTGGAATACTTACCTTTTTTGTACAATTTTCACACATGGAGACACCCCTAGTATCCACTGGAGCACCTGTGTGGGACACCCTAAAAAGTTTGTTCTGGTGTCCCACACTAGTGCTTCTGCTTCCAGATGTGTAAACAGCTGCTGAGTGTCCTCTCCTTACACTGAATCAAGTTTCATTCTAGTACAAACCCATCTAGACAACAATGTGTTAAACTTCTTTTAATACAAATAGGCCTGAACAAATGTAGTTAACCTGGATCTGCCAAAAACATTGTATTAGTGGGCGAACGAGCAATGTTTACTTTGAACGATTACTGTGCCCATGAACCTGAAAGTTGCCATTTTAAACTGTACAACAGTAAAGAAAAGCACATGGAGCAACAAGTAATAATAATAATAGGAACACAGGCCAACTACTTACTTTTTTGGAGAACTCTCTTGATCTTTCTGTACTGATCGTGCTCCCTCAATTTCAGGTCTGACCAGCGTTTCCTCAGTTGATCCTTGGATCGCCGTACCCCAAAATTCCTGTGCAGACTTTTCGCAACTTTAGCCATGATCTTGGCCTTTCTCACATTTGGGTTTAGGTATGGTCCGTACTTCCCATCATAGTCGGCCCTCTTCAAGATGTCCACCATCTCCACCATCTCTACAAAGGACATATTTGAGGCCTTAAATCTCCTCCGGGATCAGGACGTTCGTGGCTCCGGCCTTTCGTCGTTGCTGCTCTCCTCTGCACGCAGTTGCTCTTTCTCGGCCATGTGCTCTCCCACTGCGCTGATAGACAAGGGGCAGGGAATAGACTAGAAAGAACGTCAGGGGTGGGTGGAGTTTCACACATGCGCAGTGTTTATAAAGCGTAACACGCATGCGTCGTACGTACGATCTGTGAGCGGAGGAAGGAGTAGCGGAATCGTGGTAACGAAGGTACAATTTTAACTTGGTGCATCAGGGCCTATACTGCTTATAGAGTGAGGCCTATATTCGAACATGATTAGATGAGTTTAGCCTGACATTAGGGTTTGTCTTGTGTTGTGTCTTGCAGAGAAAATGGATCTATTCAATGATAGGGAATTTCTACCAATATTCATTGACATGTTCAGTGAGCTGCCCTGTTTGTGGCAGGTGAACCACCCGTTTTTTATTAAGATAAGAAAGAGGAAGGCAGCGCTGAAGAAACTGCTTGAATTTGTGAAGCCAATGATCCCCACGGTAGACATCACCTATTTGAAGGCCCTAATTGGTGTCATGAGGAGTACTTATCTTAGGGAGCGAAAGAAGGTCCAGAATTCCCAGAGATCAGGAGCAGCAGATGACGTTTATGCACCCAGGCTGTGGTTCTATGACAGACTGCATTTTCTGTAAGGCCAGACTGAACCCAGGCCAGCACTCTCCAGTCTTCCTTCCACCTCAGCTGAGGCTTCCGACGTCCAACCTGGGCCTTCCAGGCAGGAAGATGTGGAGGAGCCCAGCTTGAGTCAGGTAGAGCATTGTTCAACATATTTCTTGTCATAAAATTAATGATGTTAAGGAGATGTTATTATTGATCACTAATTGCTGATTTAACAAAGTGGTTTACATATCAATAGACAGTAGTGGCCAAAAAGGATTGGGACAAAAATGAAAAATGCTGGGCTCAGAATGATAGTCTTTTAGATTGGTTAACATTCAATTTGCAACAGTCATGAGCTGAAAATTGTGTGTGATTGATGACCAAAAAACTAAAACTATGTCCCTTTTCATACACAGGAAAGCCTCAGCCAGGAGGTGGCGGGGGTAAGTGGCAGCCAGGAGGTCGACCATCGTCCTCCTCCTCTACCTCCTGCCACAACTCCAACACCAGAGCCACAGCCTGGAAGGAAGCGTCTAAGGAAGACAAGAGTGTGATGGCCTCGTTCTGTCTGGTCTGGAAAAAGATGCAGGCTGTGGTATGACCACAGCCTGGGGACAGATTTGTCATCTGCTGCTGTTCATGATCTCTTGGACTCCTGGACCGGATTGTGCTCCCTATTATATGGACTCCTCAGCCCACCAATTTTGCCTGTAAAATATTTTTGATGTTTGCCCTGGGGTATAAAGGCTTCGCACATTTAACCAGTTTATCCAGCATTGCCTTCCTCTTTATTTTGTTATGAACCATAATAAATGGCTATTTATTTTGTTAAAATACTTGCCTATGTGTTTTACTTCAAAAAGGACAGTTTGTTTGTGAGTAGGCAGGTACATTTCAAAAATACAATGTCAAATTAACAAGGGACACCAACACCAACTTCCTTGAGGTTAAAAAATACAAGATAATAATGGTGTTGTGGTGACTTGACACACAAAACGAAAAAAAAAATATGGAGATCACTAGAAAAAAATAAATAAAACAGGAGATCTTGATAAAAAAAATATATATAAAAAAAATCACTATAAAAAAAATACAATACATTATTATAGAGATCTGACAAAAAAAATAAATAATATTATTCAGGAGATCACGAGAAATAATAAAGAAATCATTTTTTCAGAACTATGTGTGAATATCAGCAGAAAAACAACTTCATTATTCTAGCATTCTAAAGAAGAAGAGAATGCGCTACATTAAAAGATTAAAAAAATTCCAGTGTGACGAATGTGCTGTCTCCATTACGAACGCTAGTTTTACCAGACCGAGTGCTTCCGTCTCGCACTTGATTCTTAGCATGCGTGGAACTTTGTGCGTGAATTGTGTACACAAGATAGGAATTTACGAGAACGGATTTTGTTGTTGGAAAATTTGAGATCCAGATCTCAAATTTTGTGTGGCGGAGATTACGATGGAAAATGTTCGATGGAGCCTACACACAATATTGAGTTGGCCCATCCTTTGCAGCTATAACAGCTTCAACTGCTCCTTGAGCCCCTGCCGCTCACTCAGCCTCTCTGCGAATGACCCGCCGGCCGCCATTTCAGTTTGGCCGTCTGGCCTGGGGGGCGGAAACTACAGGTCACATTACCTGTGTCCATGAAAAGAGAGGGAATCCACATGAGACACGGCTGCCGAACAGAAGGGAAAACGAGTGCGGCTCCCCATGTGTGCACCTGGATAGGAGAAGCAGCTGCATACGGGCGTACTATACCCTGCTGTATGGGGTATAGTAAGCCCAGTTGATCAGCTTAAACTGTATTAAGCGGTCTTTGAGGGAAACTAAGGACCAGAATGGGAAGTCCCAGATATCATCCCATTCATCACTGTCAAGCTCCGGGACCTGAGGACATCTTCCAGAGATGCTTGTATGAGCTGGGGGTTAGAGTGGGAGAATTGGCAGCTGAAGGCATGGGAGAGTTGTAAATATCGGAAGAAGTATGATCCTGGAATATTGCATTTAAAGCGTAGGAGAGATAGTGAAATCAAGGAGTTGTCAACTATTTGGGAAAGTGTTTTACGTTAAATTTAGTCCAGGCGTAAGGCTCTGGAATCGTGTAGATTTGGGCTAAATTGGGATTACACCATAGTGGGTGATTCGTGGAGTGTGCTTTCTTGGGATATTGTTCAAGTTTTAGACCAGCTCCCCATGCCCACAAAGCAGTGGTCATAGATGGGGTTAACGCATAGGGAGTGCGGGGGCCAGATTCACACTTTATGTGGTGCACATCAGTGGTCAGCCATTTTGGATATAGTAGAAGATGGTCATAACTTTTTTTTGCCATATGTATCTAATTAGGGACATTTCCCTTCACTTTTCATCTTTTAGTTTCAACAGAAAATGAAAGGATATCTTTCCAATGTGAGGGAAATTCCCTCTTGGACAACTGTCATGGGAACAATTGCTCTGATTGGAAGATATCTCATCTATTTCTATTTTGGTGTCACATTTTGGATTGACATTCCTTTTCTTTCCTGGTGACTTTGGAGATCAGGACAATTAGAGAGGGTAATGGGATTAGATTCAGATGAACTAAACTTTCTTAATTTAGAATTTAGATATCTAAGAATCCCCAAGACCACTTCTTGTGCAAAATTGTATAAAGCCATATTTTCTTCATGTTCTAGAATCTCCCCAGTCATGGAGGCCACAGTCCGCTCATCCCCACGCATTACTTATGCATAAGTACAAGTCTAATTGTATGCAAGCATATCTTTTACGGTGAAAAATAGTAGCTGTATCCGAAGGAAAATAATTTACTGCAGGGGAACCTCAAGGTCAAAGTTTTGAATACACATGAATTTTTACATAACAATTAAAGACTCCACTGCATAGCAGAGAGCTGCATCACAATGAACAGTCTGGCTGCCTTCCTATCTACAGATAAATTGTTCATGATTTAAGAACTGTCTTTTTCCCAAAATAATGAAGATGAAATCTTGTCTACTCTTTTGTAGAACAAAATATGAACTTATCTTGTTTTTAACTGTCATGTTTCCAGAAACTATGAGTAAGCAGATAGGTCATTCACATGGGGTACAAATTAAGGCCTCATACACATAGGGAGTACAATACCGTATGCCAGTGGCAGAACTACCAGGGTCGCAAAGGTTGTACCTGGCCCTGCCATTCTGACACTATTGGGGGGCCTATGGCAGGAAGGGGGCCCCCTGCAGAACTTGTGAAAGGGTCCCATAAGGCTCGTTTCACACTGCTGTGACTCCAAAGTCATGCGACTGCCTTATGAGTTGCTTGCATTTTTCTTGTGACTTCCTTGACACTTGCTTGCGACTTTTGTGATTTAACATTGCAGTCTATGGCACCCAAATCGCACCAAAGTTGCAGAAAAGTAGTACAGTCATAGGCATGCGCAGGGGGTGTGCCAGGTATGCCGGGGCACACCCTAATCACTCTGTGCAGTGGCCATTCCCCCTACTGCCCAGGCTTTCCCCCCGTGTTGCACCCCCCCCTCCTCTGCAGTGCTACTGGCCTCCCTCCTTTCCTCTCCTCTCCCCAAATATGTAATTTACCGGCCCCTTCCTTTTCTAAATGAACACAGTGAAAACACTCACTCACTGCGTTCAATCATAACTGAACCATAGTAGACTGCATTTACTATGCTTCAGCTTGTTAATGAATAGGAAGCCACTCAGCACAGAGCACTTCCCATTCATTCACTATCCAGTACAGCTGAGGCTGCAGAGAAAGGCCTGTGTGTTTGAGCTTTGGGGTGCACACCCTAATGTAATAGGCTGTGCACACCTATGAGTAAAGCAACCTTTTTTTTTTTTTTGATGCATTGATTAACCACCTCACCCCCCAGAAGATTTTTCCCCCTTCCTGATCAGAGCCCTTTTTGTGATTCGGCACTGCGTTGCTTTAACTGACAATTGCGCGATCATGCAACGCTATACCCAAACAAAATTGACGTCCTTTTTTTCCTACAAAAAGAGCTTTCCTTTGGTCGTATTTGATCACCTCTGCGGTTTTTATTTTTGCGCTATAAACAAACAAAGAGCGACAATCTTGAAAAAAAAGCAATATTTTTTACCTTTTGCTATAATAAATAGTCCCCAAAAATATATAAAAAAACACATTTTTTCCTAAGTTTAGCCTGATATGTATTCTCCTACATATTTTTGGTAAAGTGGATAGTTTTATGGCATTTTTATTATTATTTTTTTTTTATTAGTAATGGCGGTGATCTGTGATTTTTATCGTGACTGCGACATTATGGCGGACACATCGGACAATTTTGACACTATTTTGGGACCATTTGGGTCATTTATACAGCGATCGGTGCTATAAAAATTCACTGATTACTGTGTAAATGACACTGGTAGGGAAGGGGTTAACCACTAGGGGGTGATGAAGGCGTTAAGTGTGTCCTAGGGAGTGATTCTAACTGTTGGGGGGGCTACCTAGGACATGACAGCAATCACTGCTCCTGATCACAGGGAGCAGTGGATCTCTGTCATGTCACAAGGCAGAATGGGGAAGTGCCTTGTTTACATAGACATCTCCCCGTTCTACCTCTCCACACCGCAATCGTGGGCTGCTGGAGAACATCGAGTTCCCAGGACCTGCAGGCAAACTCCCGTAGCGTGCGGGGGACACACGCGCACGCTGGAAAGGCGGTAAATTTAAAGGGACGTATCTATACGCCCATTTGCCTGCTTGTGCCATTCTGCCGACGTAAATCTGTGTGCGGCGGTCGGCAATCGGTTAAGATGACACCCTTTGAAATGAATGTGCTTTGACTTGTCATGCATCTTTATGTGTTGCAAGTCGCATGATAAGTCACAGAAGTGTGAACCGGGGCTTAATAAGGGTCCAGTGATAGGAGTAAAGGGCAGTGGAAAGGGCCCCAAGTCAATGAAAAGAGCCCCAAGACCAATTAAAAAAGGGCCCTGAAGATTAGGGGGGCCGCCCTTCATGGTTTCTTGGACCGGGGTCCTGAAGGTTCTAGTTACGCCTCTGCTGTATGCCCTTGTGAGGGGCAAGTTTACCCGTACAGGGATGGAGCCGTATTTACCCACACGGGGATGTACAGGTGGTTTGTGCATCCCCAGGCAAGCAGTCTCATTGATGTCTATTGGGATATAAAAGCTGCACAGACAAAGTCACTATGTCCCAATATGACATGCATGGGGGTGCAGGCACACATGGAGGTGCAGGCACACATGGAGGTGCAGGCACACATGGAGGTGCAGGCACACATGGGTGCACGCCCTCACATTTACAGTTTTCTTGAAAAAGATTCACCTGATAAGAAGTTCTCAGTTTCAATAACTGAGCTGCTTAGGTGAACTTTACATGAACAAACTAAAATGCCTGTATTAGGGAAGTGCATTTAGTGTTCTTTTTGTTGTTGTTTTCTTGTCTTGTTTATTTTAATTATAATTGTTTTCTTTTTTTTTTCGCCTTTTTTCATTGTGTGTGTTTCCTTTCTTTGAAAAAAAAAAGAAGGAAAAAACAGATCATGAGGCTAATGGAGGGGCCATTTTTTTGCACAAGAACAGGCCAAGATGGTTAAAAGGAGCTTCTGTCATCCCATCAGCCATTTAAAGATTTAAAACCTAAAAGCCAACATTTATTATATTGCAGCTTACCAATTCTTAGATGTGATGGATGCATTCGCTTTCTTTTTTAGGCTTTCTTTCTTCTGTTTTCATCTGCTGCTCCGCCCAGCAAGTTTGTTGTCTTTCAAAAGCTCAAGCTGTCCAGCAGAATGTATCAGTTTACATGGAAGAAACAAACCATTTACTACTGATAGGGGTAAATAAAATCAGCTTTTATTTATTTCTGTAGCATAAATAAATGTTTGCTGTAACAAAATGTGAGCTATTAATAACGTGTTAGCTGGAGTTTGGCTTTAATTAGTGTGTTTAAATCTGCTAATATATTAAACTCTACCCTCCCTCCAGATTGGCAATACTGTTGTCTGTTGGACCTCCTGTAGTCATTCCTCCAGAGTTGTGTCTTAGTAATACAGGATGTGTGCTACTGGCCGGATCACCAAGTAAAAACAGAGGGGAAAAGCCAAAGAAAAAAAAAATAATGCAGCCAATACATCTAATGGCTAGTAAGCTGCAATATATTATATTTTTGGTTTTGGGTTATTACCATTTTAACTCCATTTTAACTTTTCTTGAGAAAAAAGCAATCCCCTCTGAGTGATCTATGTACATTGCAGTGATTTTAACAAGCTTTGTAGCAGATTCCTACCTTTTGTTTCTCTAAAGAAATAGCTGTTTTCGAAATTTGTTTTGTTTATTCGAATTCGAATCGGTTTGAATTTTTCCAATGTGAACCGAATTTCATTCTAAATCACATTTATTCTATTCGGAATTCGAATTTTGTAAGATAGTTATATTCTTTCTATTCCATTCTATCCTATTGTGTTTCCTAGTCTATCCTTTTATTTTCTATTCTATTCTTCTCTATTCTATTCAAGTTTTGGAAAACAGTTATATTGTTATATTCTTTCTATATTATTCTATTATTTTCTATTCTATTAATTTATTAATATTTATTCTATTAATTTATTTTCATATCTATTCTTTTAAATTTGATTTCTAATGTATTCTATTTGAAATTTGAATTTTAGGAAGATGGTTGTATTCTTTCTATTCGATTGTTTTTTCTATTCTATTTTAGTCAATTTTATTATTTTATTTTCTACTCTATTCAAATTCGAATATATTTTGGGAAATGGTTATATTCTTTTATTTTCTATTCTATTCTTTTCTATTTTATTGTTTTCAAATTCAAATTTATTCTATTTGAAATTCAAATGTCAGAAGATGGTTATATTATTTCTATGTTATTCTATTCTATTTTTTATTTTATTCTATTCTATTCCTTTATTTTCTATTGTATTTTATTCTGTTATTTTATTCTCTATTCTATTTTGTCTCGTTTTACTCTATTCTTTTATTTTCTATTCTATACCTTTTTTTTTCTATTCTATTTTTTCTATTCTATTTTTTTCTTTTCTATTTTTTTCTATTCTTTTATTTTGTATTCTGTTCTGTTTTACTCTAATATATTCTATTCTATATTCTATGATTTTAATTTCTATTGTATTCTTTTTTATTCTATTGTTTTTTGTTTATTCCATTCCTTTATTTTCTCTTCTATTTTAATCTCTTTGAAAATTCTAATTCAATTCAAAAACGATTCAAATTTGAATTTTATTTGAAAACTATTTGAATTTGATTAGAAAACTATTCAAATTTGAATTTCGTCTGAAGTTTTGATTTGTTATTTCGGATTCGCATGAATTTTTTGCTGTTATAATTCAAAATACACATTTTGATACATCCAAATTTCCGAATAACAAAAAATTTGTCAGAATTTCAATTCAGGACAAAACAAACTGCACATGTCTATAGTGTAGCGTCTTAAACAAAATGAGTAAATTAAAGTACAATAAAAAGTAATGTATAACGTGAATAAATAGTGCCAAAATATAAAGTTATTAGTCACAAAGTAGAGTCCCGCAAAGTGTATAATCAGTGAAAACAGATGCTGGGTATAATAATACTGGTGTTCATGTAGATAGTCTTCAGAAGGTGCTCCAGTGACCAGAAACTGACATTGAGTGAATTAAACACTCACAGAAACGAATGGCTTCCAGCAGCATATGTGCCCAAGCAAACATAGAGGTCTCACAGGAACCACTAGGGCATGTAAACTTTAATGACATCTCGTCATATGCTTCCAACTGAGGGTAAATAAAGCCCACCAGAAGCCAGGACAAAATTCCAATAGTGTAGTATGTTTATTAACAAACATATTACGGCCAAAATGTAGTAAAGAACAGTGAATCTGGTTCAACTCACATGGGAAGCCACTGCCAACCCGGGATTGCGCAGCGGCGTGATGTCAGTCCCAAAATCTCTGCTCGATTCGTTTCATCTAAAGGGATGTTATCATTGGACGAAACGCGTCGGTGATTTTGATAAAAAATGCTTACGTGACCAGAGCAGCATAGTGAAGGGGGTGGCTGCGGCCCAGGCACATTTAGCAGACTGATAGCAAGATTCTTGACCCAGCTCTCTAGAGTCCCCATATAGTGGAGTATCCCTGTTCTCTCCCGCCTTCATCAGGAACCGCTCATTAGCACTAAATACACTGTCTCTAACCACCAGGGATCCTAACCCTACTACTATCAACTTCGCAAATGTGCGCCAACTGCAGTGGGAGAGTGCTATTTATTAGCATTGCCCTCACAAAAGATGGCTGCGGAGGTCAGCCAGTGTTGCTGCTTCCCAGATGACACTTATGGAGGCTACAGAGGAACAAAGCTCCTCTCATTCTTCATTACTTCTGTACAGTGGCCAGGAAACAGCCCCACCTTCAGTGGGGGGGATGAACTGCAACTGCATGCAAATTGGTGCACTCTCTGTGTTCTGATGAGAAAAGCTGTAGGGTCTGCATTCCTTTAGAAGTATTTGTAAATTATCTCACCAAGCCAGAAATACCTATTGCAGGGGAGCACCCAAAAATTTACTTGTATCTTTTTTTTTATTCTTTTTTTTTCAAAGGTATATAGGAACAAAAACAGGTCAAATTGACAATTTTTTAGTACAAACTTCTGGGAAAATCAGCCAATCACACAAGTAGGAAATTATATTTTTGGAGACATTCTGTACACTAATGGTGTACAGAACGTCTCCAGGTTGCCATATTGGAATTTTACAGAAATGACAGCAGCTGCAGAGTAATCCCTTCCCACAGACGTAACACATATATGCAACCTCACAAAATGGGCTTTTTTCCTTGGGGCCGCATATATGAGTATCTCCCTTTGTGCTGGGAGCGCACCGCCCAGCGCACTCCCAGCACAGAGAGCGGGAGAGCAGAGCCCCAGGCCCCAGAAAAATGACCAGGACACGGATCTCCTGATTCCGGGTCACCTGATCGCAGTAGTAGCCTCCGATTGGATACCACAGTAAGCAGTCACTGTGAAGCCCGCCCCTGTGTTTTTCTCTTTCTGTGAATGAAGAGGAATGATACATTGTATCTTTCCTTCTCTTTCCTTGCAGAGAGGGAAACAAAAAGTGTTTGTAAAAAAAATTAAAATAAAAATTAAAAATAATATAAACAAATATAGAAAAATAGTGAGATCAAGGTTTGTTCTAGGTCAGTGCCGGGTGTTTGGGTTAAGTAAAGGTCAAGGTCAGGGTAAAAGATCAGGGTCAGTATATTTTAGGCAGGTTTTTTTTTTTCGAATTAGCATCAGTGTCAATGGCAGTGTGTTTTAAATAGGGCTGTATTATGAGTACAAACAACAGCTAAAATGAACGTATGTTGTATTTCTGCAATTGCCAGGAGCAGGAGAATTTATTTTGGTTTGTTCTTTGGTGGTAGGTTATGGTATTTACAAGAAATATACAATTTAATTTTAAAAAAGTGTTTTTTTTTTTTTTGTTTTTTTTGTTTTTTATATTCTGGGCCAGTTTTCCTTTGAAAATTAAAAAAAAATAGGAGATATCCATAACCATTTTCTACCAAATTTGTCCTGGAAAAAAAATGCGGTCTATTCCACCTGGAGGCACTGAGTAAGCTCTCTCGTCTCCTCCTCCCATGCTCGTCTCCAGGATTTCTCCAGGGCCTCTCCCATCCTCTGGAACTCGCTACCTCCACCTGTCCCCTACTCTTGCTACCTTCAGGCGATCCCTGAAAACTCATCGCTTCAGGAAAGCCTATCACGTCTCCAACTAATCTTTTACCACTTCCATCAGCTCATTCCCCAGAGTTACAACCTTTTGTACCACCTACCCCACCCTATTAGATTGTAAGCTCTTCATCTGATCTGATTCAGATCAGACCGGGGTTCATGTCTGGTAGGGCTACAGATGTGAATTTAAGGAGATTATATACTAATATTCATGCTTCACATCTTAATATAGGTTCTAGGGTTATTGTCTCCCTAGATATAGAGAAGGCTTTTGATACTTTGGAGTGGCCCTTTTTGTGGGAGGTCCTCCGCAGAATGGGCTTTCCAATGGTATTCATAAAATGGTTGCAGGTCTTATATAGAATCCAACAGCTGAAGTGAAGATGGGGGGAGGATTGTCAACATTTTTTTCATTGTTTAGGGGAACTCGGCAGGGCTGCCCTCTTTCTCCGACCCTCTTTGCTATTGCTATGGAGCCTGTGGCGGAGGCTTTATGCACCTCCCCCAATATTAAGGGATTGCAGATTGGTTGGTTGGAGGAGAGAGTAGCCTTATATGCAGATGGACTCATTTAGTTACAGGGTTGAAGGTAAATTGGAGCAAGTCCTTGTTGTTTCCAATAGATATGGAGGCCCGTAGTACAGCTTTGAATGATATTCCACTGCAGTGGGTGGAGAGTTTCAAATACTTAGGAGTTGTAATTTCCCACCAAGCTTCTGAATTTATTTCTTTGAATTTGGGAGATATTGGGTCGAAATTAAAAGTATGGAAGTCTCTACCATTGTCTCTACTAGGATGTATTAATCTTCTAAAAATGAAAATTTTACCCAAATGTAAGTACTTATTTAGACACCCTCCTCAGTGGCTTCCTATGTCCCTTTTTACAGAATTAAGCAAACTCTTCTCATCTTTTTTATGGGGATCGAAGAATCCCAGGTACAAATTAACTACTCTGATGCCCCCCCTGTGAGCAGGAAGGACTAGCCTTTTTGGATCTATATAGATACTTTTTAGCCACTAAGTTGGTTATGGCCACATGGTGGCTGATTCCTGATATATAGAACTCTTCTACTCAGTTGGAAGTGGCAGTAGTAGGCTCTGTGGATGCCCTGAAAGCTTTTTTATTTAGGGCCTGTAGGGCACCATGTCAGCTGACCCCTTCAATGCTTATCACTATTCAAGCTTGGGAGGCTGGTCTTAGATGTGAGCATTATTCTAAGGGTGCTTTTTCTCCAAGTGCTCCTTTATGGTTTAATCCTACTCTTCCTCAATTTTTTAAAGCACCAAAGCCTATTGCATGGACCAAGTATAATAATAAATTACTTTCTCAAGTGATTACTGATAGGAAACTATCTACCTTTTCTACACTTACTTCGACTTTTAATGTCCCAAGCTCCTACTTATTTAGATATTTCCAGCTTCTTCATACCTTTCATGAACAGTTTCCACAGGATAGTTTAACGATTAGACAATCCACTTTAGAACTAGTGCTTTGGTCTGAGTGTCTGGATAAGCCCACCTCGAGATTGTATTTTCATCTTTATCAATTTCTATCCTGCCATTAGAGCTAGGTGGGTGCGAGATATACGAGATCTAGATATGGGGGATTGGAGGGGTGTGTGGGATTTCCCTCTGTGATCTTTGATATCCTTAAGAGATCGTATGATTCAATATAAATTGGTAGATAGAGCATATATTATGCCACATAGACTTAAAAAGATAAATCCTGTGTGTTCTTCGGAGTGTTGGCGATGTGGCGCGAATCAAGGGGATTTTACAGATAGCTTCTGAACTTGTCCATATGTAGTTATCTTTTGGATGGAAGTGGTGGATTTATTGAACTCTATCACTTCTGTTCCCTTACTGGTTTCAATGTCTGTCTACTGGGCCTGGTAGAGACTATTCTTCCCACAGTGTCTGAGCGAGTGTTTGCTAATATAACATTATTTTACGCAAGAAAAGCTATTGCGCTGCATTGGAAGAAACCTCGGTCCCTTACGCTCTCATATTGGAAACAGTTACTAAATAATAATCTTCCATTGTATAGAGATACTTACATGAACAGGGGCTGTCCAAGTAAGTATGATAAAGTGTGGGCAAAGTGGCTGGACAAACCGTATACAGCACTGAGTGCCCATGGGGGCCATTGTTTATAATAGGTGTGCTCCCATATGAGAAATGTATGGGGTCATTGGGGAAAGAAGGAACTAATGTTTACTTTAAAAATCTTTTGTTCCCCTTTTTTTTCTCTCTCTCCTTTTGGATTAATAATTAATATACTGGATTTTAAAATTGCATTATTATATTTTTGGTTCAGTGTGTATGATGTCTTGTTGTGTTTTGTTTTGTTTGTCTGTTAAGAAATTTAATAAAAAGATAAAAAAAAAAAAAAAAGATTGTAAGCTCTTCTGAGCAGGGCCCTCTTAATCCTCTTGTATTTTATTGTATTATAACTGCATTGTATCCCTTTTATATTGTAAAGCGCTGCGTAAACTGTTGGCGCTATATAAATCCTGTATAATAATAATAATAATAATAATAGTAATAATATGTACAGTTTTACAAACACATGTCAAAATTGCAAAATTGTGTTTAGGCATTTAGATTTGTTTTACCCTCAAGCATGAAGGGATTAAAAAGGAAAAGTAATTTTAACATCATTGAATTACTACAGGGCTTGTGTAGCAATTGTTGATGCTAAATTCATTTTCAATTGCTATATTTTTTTTTAACCAAAGTGGAGTTACCGTTTCAACCCAGTTACACCTTTCAAATACACTAAACACCACCCTAGGTGTGCCTTACCCATTGATTCAATGCATTTAGCTTTGATGGCAAAATGTCGCTAAAATTTCCTGATTATTATCGAAATTTGGGATAAATGAGAACTCTCACTTTCACTCATATATACTTGTTACTTTTTCTAAAAATGTAGGTTTCATTTGTGGTAGATGGCCAGATGGATCTATCTGATATAAATTTACACTGATTCAAACTTGCAGACTCTACATATATGACCGTGTGTATGTAAGACAAGTTTGAGCCAACATCCTTCGGAAAAAAATCCACGGTTTTGTTGTCGGAAATTCCGATCGCGTGTACGGGGCAATACAGCGATCAATGCTAAAAATATACACTGTCACTGTACTAATAACACTGGCTGGGAAGGGGTTAAACATCAGCGGTGATCAAATGGTTAACAGTGTGCCCAACCAGTGTTTTACTACACTGTGAGAGTTGCTTTTATTAGGGGAAGACATGAATCCATGTCCATGCTTTTCAGAGACACAGGATTCATGCCTTCCCTCCTGTTAGAACAGTACTCTGCCTTGTTTACATAGGCAGATTGCAGCTCTGTCTCTCTGCAGGATGATTGCCGGGAGCCAGTGGACATTGAGTCTGCGGTACCCGCTGATATGCTCCCGCTGTGTGTAATGACAATGCCAGCAATCCGCCGCCGGCGCACATCCACGCCCCTACCCAGAAATGTTGGATCATGTACAGTATCTCACAAAGTGAGTACACCCCTCACATTTTTGTAAATATTTTATTATATCTTTTCATGTGACAACACTGAAGAAATGACACTTTGCTACAATGTAAAGTAGTGAGTATACAGCTTGTATAACTGTAAATGTGCTGTCCCCTCAAAATAACTCAACACACAGCCATTAATGTCTAAACCCCTGGCAACAAAAGTGAGTACACCCCTAAGTGAAAATGTCCAAATTGAGCCCAATTAGCCATTTTCCCTCCCTGGTGTCATGTGACTTGTTAGTGTTATAAGGACTCAGGTATGAACGGGGAGCAGGTGTGTTAAATTGGTGTTATCACTCTCACTCTCTCATACTGGTCACTGGAAGCACCTCATGGCAAAGAATTGTTGCTCTACATAAAGATGGCCTAGGCTATAAGAAGTTTACCAAGACCCTGAAATTGAGCTGCAGCACGGTGGCCAAGAGCATACAGCAGTTTAACAGGACAGGTTCCACTCAGAACAGGCCCCACCATGGTCGGGTCAACCAAAGAAGTTGAGTGCACGTGCTCAGCATCATATGCAGAGGTTGTCTTTTGGAAATAGATGTATGAGTGCTGCCAGCATTGCTGCAGAGGTTGAAGAGGTGGGGGGGTCAGCCTGTCAGTGCTCAGACCATACGCTGCACACTGCATCAGCTTCGTCTGCATGGCTGTCATCTCAGAAGGAAGCCTCTTCTAAAGATGATGCACAGGAAAACCCGCAAACAGTTTGCTAAAGACAAGCAGACTAAGGACATGGATTACTGGAACCATGTCCTGTGGTCTGATGAGACCAAAATAAACTTATTTGAATCAGATGGTTTCAAGCGTGTGTGGCGGCAACCAGGTGAGGAGTACAAAGACAAGTGTGTCTTGCCTACAGTCAAGCATGGTGGTGGGAGTGTCATGGTCTGGGGCTGCATGAGTGCTGCCGGCACTGGGGAGCTACAGTTTATTGAGGGAACCATGAATGCCAACATGTACTGTGACATACTAAAGCAGAGCATGATCCCCTCCCTTCGGAGACTGGGTCGCAGGGCAGTATTCCAACATGATAATGACCCCAAACATATCTCCAGGATGACCACTGCCTTGCTAAAGAAGCTGAGGGTAAAGGTGATGGACTGGCCAAGCATTTTTCCAGACCTAAACCCTATTGAGCATCTGTGAGGCATCCTCAAATGGAAGGTGGAGGAGTGCAAGGTCTCTAACATCAACCAGCTCTGTGATGTCATCATGGAGGAGTGGAAGAGGACTCCACTGGCAACCTGTGAAGCTCTGGTGAACTCCATGCCCAAGAGGGTTAAGGCAGTGCTGGAAAATAATGGTGGCCACACAAAATATTGACACTTTGGGTCCAATTCTGACATTTTCACTTAGGGGCGTACTCACTTTTGTTGCCAGCGGTTTAGACATTAATGGCTGTGTGTTGAGTTATTTTTAGGGGACAGCAAATTTACACTGTTATACAAGCTGTACACTCACTACTTTACATTGTAGCAAAGTGTAATTTTTTCAGTGTTATCACATGAAAAGATATAATAAAATATTTACAAAAATGTGAGGGGTGTACTCACTTTTGAGAGATACTGTATATACTGGTAAATATCACATATCATTGGAGCTTCAGGTGTCTTAAAAAACATGAAAACTATAACATATATACATACTACAGAAAATCCAAACAATGCATTAAAAAAAGCTTTGTTTGGCTGATGTGCTTATTACCACCCTATATTTTAAAACCAATTAAAAAGCAGTAAATCAATGGCCATAGGGCCTAGCGGCTTTTTCTGCTGTTAAATTGGTTTTACCATATAGTAGGTATCTAAGCACTGGGTTGTCAGCCAAATAAACCCCTTTTTTAATACATTGTTTTAATTATAATTAGTATGTAGAGTTATATTGTTTCATGTTTTTTTAGACACCTGAAGCTCCTATGATATGTAATATATACCCAGTTTGTACCTGGAGGCAAGGTGTACTTCTTTTTTCTTAGGGTAATAGTTTTGTCTATAGGTTTCTATTGCTGTCTGTGTCCCCCACTAGGGAGATTAATTACCTCTAACTGTCCTGATCATCATCATCACTGTGAATGAAAGTGAGGGTAAAGCCACAACTTTGACTTGCTACCAGGAATAGAGGGGGAATCTTCCAATGGGGACACTTGATCCAATAACAGCTAAGAGGGGATTTCCCTCACATTGGAGAGATATCCTCTTCACTTCCTGTTTATTCTAAAGAACAGGATGTGAAGGAAAATCTCTGTAATGAGACACAGATGGCCAAAAATAAAAACATCTCCCTTACTAGATCTAAAATAAAATAAGTTTTGGCTTTATCTATACTTTAAGACTCTTTGAAAGTATTGAACAATAAAACAAAAATGCTGCTGCAAGGAATGGCTTAAAATGATCTCCGTGCAGACATCTGGAAAAAGTGTTGAGCCAAATACATGAAGAAAAAATTAGTTTTCTGAGTGTTTTCTGCGCAGACACAACATGCATGATTACGATCCCATAGCTGCAAGCACCATTTGATTTTTTTTTTTTTTTTACTTATTATTTTTTATTACTTATTTTTATATTTTTTCATGTGACAACACTGAAGAAATGACACTTGTATAACAGTGTCAATTTGCTGTCCCCTCAAAATAACTCAACACACAGCCATTAATGTCTAAACCGCTGGCAACAAAAGTGAGTACACCCCTAAGTGAAAATGTCCAAATTGGGCCCAAAGTGTCAATATTTTGTGTGGCCAGCATTATTTTCCAGCACTGACTTAACCCTCTTGGACATGGAGTTCACCAGAGCTTCACAGGTTGCCACTGGTGTCCTCTTCCACTCCTCCATGACGACATCATGGAGATGGTGAATGTTAGAGACCTTGCGCTCCTCCACTAGGGATGGGCCTAACACCCCCCGGTTCAGTGCGCACCAGAATATGCGAACAGGCAAAAGTTCTAGCGAACATGTGAACCCTATCAAAGTCCATGGGACACAAACATGAAAAATCAAAAGTGCTAATTTTAAAGACTTATATGCAAGTTATTGCCAAAAAAAGTGTATAGGGACCCGGGTACTGCCCCAGGGGACATGTATCAATGCAAAAAAAAAGTTTTTAAAACTACAACGTTTTTTTCAGGAGCAGTGATTTAAATAATGCTTAAAGTGAAACAATAAAAAGGAAATATTCCTTTAAATATCATGCCTGGGGGGTCCCCTTAGTCTACCTGTAAAGTGGTGCATCTGTGCGATGAGTAGAACAGTACCACAGCAAAATTACATTTCTAAAGGAAAAAATCTAATTTAAACTTACCCGCGTCTGTAATGTATTGCCGGTTCCCGGCAATATAGATGAAAAATCAAGGAAAAAAACTGCATAGGGTCCCCCCCTCCTGAACCATACCATGCCACATGCCTTCAACATTGGGAGGTTGCTTTGGGGGCAATTGTTCTAATATGTTCAAAGCCTCATATTAAGTCCCAAACCCTCTTTTTCTTTTCAAGGGCCTCTTCCCGACAACCCTGGCCATTCGTTGTTGGGGTCTGCGGGCGGGGGGCTTATTGGAATCTGAAAGCCCCTTTAACAAGGGGCCCCAAGACCCCCTCCCCCTATGTGAATGGGTATTGGGTACATTGTACCCCTACCCATTCACCAAAAAAAGTGTCAAAAAGTAAAAATCACAATAGACAGTTTTTGACAATTCCTTTATTAATAAAGAAAAAAAAAAGTGTCCCATCGTCAATCACACCACCCAACGGACCCGAAAAAAGAAACCTCTACCTCGATGGGAGGCCTCCCGGCGACTGCTGTCTTCTCGCTTTGACAGCTCTTATATAGGCAAGGGCGGGGCTACTCCGGGTTACATGGCGTAACCAGATGACCCTGACATCAGGGGGCGGGGTCACTCGGTTATGTCACTGGGTGGCAGAGATTTGTTTTTTTTTCTATATTGGGTCCGTCGGGCCGCGTGATTAAAGATGTATGGACATCGTGGGACATTTTTTTTTCTTTTTTTAATAAAGGAGTTGTCAAAAACTGTCTGTTGTGGTGTTTACTTTTTGAGACTTTTTTGGTGAATGGCTGAGAGGTGAACGCCGGACCAGAGAGGGTGACAGGAGGGCCACAACACTTAGCAGCCCCTATGGGGGTACCGCTACGTATATATAATACAGTGGAGTGTATATAGTGCAGTCCGTGTAGGATATATTACAGTGGAGAGTATATAGTGCCAGTGTAGTATATATAATACATTTCAGAGTGTATAGTGCAGTCAGTGTAGTATATATAATAAAGTGGAGAATATATAGTGCAGTCAGTGTATTATATATAATATAGTGCAGGGTATATAGTGCAGTGCAGGGTATATAGTGCAGTGCAGAGTATATAATACAGTGTATTGAAGTGGTTAAGGGGAACCCTATGACAGAATTAAGAAAAAAAAAAAACAGAGTGGGGTCCCCCCCAAAATCCATACCAGGCCCTTTGGGTCTGGCATAGATTTTAAGAGGAACTCCACGCCAAAATGTAAAAATAAATTGGCGTGGGGACAAAGAGCCTCTTCCGGACAACCGTGGCCATTGGTTGTCAGGGTCTGCGGGCGGGGGGCTTATTGGAATCTGGAAGCCTCCTTTAACAAGGGGGCCCCCAGATCCTGCCCCCCCCTATGTGAATGGGTATCGGGTACATTGTACACCTACCCATTCACCAAAAAAGTCTCAAAAATTAAAAACCACAACAGACAGTTTTTGACAATTCCTTTATTAGAAAAGAAAAAAAAAAATTGTCCCACGATGTCCATACATCTTTAATCACGCGGCCCGACGGACCCAAAATAGAAAAAAAAATCTCTGCCACCCAGTGACGTTGTTACAGATTGGCCTCTCTGTCTTTCTAAGAATTGAGTCCTCTACCACCAGAATCTGTCTTTCCTTTCCCTTCGCTTCCCCCCCCACTCTCACTGGAGGAGTTCTTCCCCTGGCAGCTAGGAGAGTCCCTCAGCTCCAGTAGTGCTGGTCCCTGACTGATTTCACCAATGTCACTTAATGGAGCGTACTTATTGGGATGCTCCAGCCTTGGATCGGCCTCTCTGGCACCTCCCCCTCTACCCTTCCTGACTGTCACCCATCTACTCTTTCCTAGTGCCTGCACCTCTTTGTCTCCACCTGCCTCTGTGCTAGCCCCTGCCGGCACCTGCCGTGTACATTCCTGGCTCTCCTTTAGTATGGAGGGACTTCTCATTGCTGACAGTTGCTTCCCCAGATTCAGAAACTGGGCTTCCAGGGAAACAATGTGCTTACATTTTACACAGCAGTATTCACCCTCGATCGGATGATCAAGGAACGCATACATGCCGCAAGATGTACAACTAGTAGCCTCTCCACACCCGCCAGGCATCGTACTTATTAAATTTAATGAGGATTGTGGATTACACCCTGTCCAAATTAACTAACAATTAGTTTCCTGACACTAATACTCAACAAGACAATACACTAATACTCAACAAGACAATACACTAATACTGAACAAGACAATACACAGGCACCCGCAGAACCTACGTGCACCCGCAGAACCTACGTGCACCCGCACAAACCTACGTGCACTCGCAGGACCTACGTGCACTCACAGAACCTACATGCACATTGCTTCCTCTCTAATATTCAGGCACAGCTAGCACAAAGTGAGCAGGCCTGACACTGGCTCAGCCAGGCCTTAGCAATTGCCCTTTGTAGGCTGGAGCCGCGGGCCCCATATATTGTAGCAAAATAGAAAGTCTATCGTGCTAGGTATCCTACATGCGGCTACTGTGCCCAGTAAGCCATCTTCAGCTGCCCTCCTCCACTGCACATGACTTCACAGTCCATTCCTCTGGTTCTGCACCCATCCCAGACTGCATCCTCCCAGTCCTCTCAGGCGTGCCTCTGAACTCTGAACTGTATTATATATACTACACAGACTGCACTATATACTCTGAACTGCATTATGTATACTATACGGACTGCACTATATACTCTGAACTGCATTATATATACTATACGGACTACACTATATACTCTGAACTGCATTATATATACTATACGGACTGCACTATATACTCTGAACTGTATTTTATATACTATACGGACTGCACTATATACTCTGAACTGTATTATATATATACTACACTAACTGATGGCACACTACACTACACTACACTACCTGCCTAATCTCCATTCATTCACTATATACCACCACCGTATAAGCAGCAGCCTTATACAGTGTGGGGTGTGGACTTAGCCCCTGAGTCATGATTGGCCAAAGGCACCCTGTCTTTGGCCAATCATAGCTCTCACAGCAGATCGCAAGGCAGTGGTTGTCTTGGAGGTGTGTTTGGGGTCGTTATCATGTTGGAATACTGCCCTGTGGCCCAGTCTCAGAAGGGAGGGGATCATGCTCTGCTTCAGTATGTCACAGTACATGTTGGCATTCATGGTTCCCTCAATGAAATGTAGCTCCCCAGTGCCGGCAGCACCCATGCAGCCCCAGACCATGACACTCCCACCACCATGCTTGACTGTAGGCAAGACACACTTGTCTTTGCACTCTTCACCTGGTTGGAGCCATACGGGCTTGACACCATCTGATTTATATAAGTTTACCTTGGTCTCATCAGACCACAGGACATGGTTCCAGTAATCCATGTCCTTAGTCTGCTTGTCTTCAGCAAACTTTTTTCAACGATTTTTATCTATATTGCTGGGATCCGACAATTCATTACAGCCGCAAGCAGTTTTGAATGAGATTTTTTCCTTTAGAAATGTCATTTTGCTGTGGTATTGCACGATATTTAAAGGAATATTTCATTTTTATTGTTTCACTTTAAGCATTATTAAAATCACTGCTCCTGAAAAAACGTCCGTTTTAAAAAATTTTTTTGCATTGATCCATGTCCCCTGGGGCAGGACCCGGGTCCTCAAACACTTTTTATGACAATAACTTGCATATAAGCCTTTAAAATGAGCACTTTTGGTTTTTCATGTTAGTGTCCCATAGACTTTAATGGTGTTCCGCGGCTTTCGAATATGCCGCGAACACCGCATAATGTTCGCTGTTTGGCGAACAGGCAGACACCCGATGTCCGAGTTGAACTTACGTTCGATTCGGACATCAGGCTCATCCCTAATTTTGAGAGGACAGCAAATTTACACTGTTAGTGCCGGTTCACACAGGGGCAACACGACTTACAGCGTGACTTTGCAAGGCGACTTGGAGGCGACCTCAGCATGACTTTGAGTGACTTACAACGCGACTTCAAGTCGCCTCCAGGACAGGCGACTTTGCTATTGGCCAATCAGAGCTAATCAGCTCTTGTGACATCATTGTTGTACCTGGGTAAATTCTTTTCTTCTTCCTGTTAAGTCGCTTCACTATAGACGAGAATCCGACTTCAAAGCGACTGCCATTGAAATCTATGAGTACAAGTCGCCTAGAAGTCGCCTTGAAGTAGTACAGGAACCTTTTCTGAAGTCGGAGCGACTTCAGTAGTATACATTAAGATGGCTCTCATTAACTATAATGGAATTTCTGATGTCAAGCAACTTGGGGAGACTTGACAAGTCGGATCCCAAGTCGCTATAGTGTGAACCGGCACTTATAAAAGCTGTACACTCACTACTTTACTTCTTACTTAAATTGTCATTTCTTCAGTGTTGTCACATGAAAAG
Source organism: Lithobates clamitans (assembly GCA_037952925.1). Classification (NCBI taxonomy): domain Eukaryota; kingdom Metazoa; phylum Chordata; class Amphibia; order Anura; family Ranidae; genus Lithobates; species Lithobates clamitans. The sequence goes on from JBBGZY010002458.1 coordinate 333,889, forward strand.
ATATCATAAAATATTTACAAAAATGTGAGGGCTGTACTCACTTTTGTGAAATACTGTATATCTTTTCATGTGACAACACTGAAGAAATGACACTTTGCTACAATGTAAAGTAGTGAGTGTACAGTTTGTATAACAGTGTATATTTGCTGTCCCCTCAAAATAACTCAACACACAGCCATTAATGTCTAAACCGCTGGCAACAAAAGTGAGTACACCCCTAAGTGTGTCCAAATTGGGCCCAAAGTGTCAATATTTTGTGTGGCCACCATTATTTTCCAGCACTCCCCTAACCCTCTCAGGCATGGAGTTCACCAGAGCTTCACAGGTTGCCATTGGAGTCCTCTTCCACTCCTCCATGATGACATCATGGAGCTGGTGGATGTTAGAGACCTTGCACGCCTCCACCCTCCATTTGACTATGTCCCACAGATGCTCAATATTGTTTAGGTCTGGAGACATGCTTGGCCAGTCCATCACCTTTACCCTCAGCTTCTTTAGCAATTCAGTGGTCATCTTAGAGATTTGTTTGGGGTCATTATCATGTTGGAATACTTCCCTACGGCCCTTTCTCCGAAGGGAGGGGATCATGCTCTGATTAAGTATGTCACAGTACATGTGCTGGCAGCACTCATGCAGCCCCAGACCATGAAACTCCCACCACCATGCAAGACACACTTGTCTTTGTACTCCTCACCTGGTTGCCGCCACACACGCTTGACACCATCTGAACCAAATAAGTTTATCTTGGTCTCATTAGACCACAGGACATTGTTCCAGTAATCCATGTCCTTATTCTGCTTGTCTTCAGCAAACTGTTTGCGGGCTTTCTTGTGCATCATCTTTAAAAGAGGTTTCCTTCTGGGACAACAGCCATGCAGACCAATTTGATGCAGTGTGCAGCGTATGGTCTCAGCACTGACAGGCTGACCCCCCCACCCCTTCAACCTCTGCAGCAATGCTGGCAGCACTCTTACGTCTATTTCCCTAAGACAACCTCTGGATATGACGCTGAGCACGTGCACTCAGCTTCTTTGGTCAACCATGGCAAGGCCTGTTCTGAGTGGAACCTGTCCTGTTAAACCACTGTATAGTCTTGGCCACCATGCTACAGCTCAGTTTCAGGGTCTTGGCAATCTTCTTAGCCTAGGCCATCTTTATGTAGAGCAACAATACTTTTTTCAGATACTCAGAGAGGTCTTTACCATGAGGTGCCATGTTGAACTTCCAGTGACCAGTATGAGAGAGTGAGAGTGATAACACCAAATTTAACACACCTGCTCCCGTTTCACACCTGAGACCTTGTAACACTAACGAGTCACATGACACCGGGGAGGGATGGCTAATTGGGCCCAATTTGGACATTTCCACTTAGGCGTGTACTCTGTACTTTTGTTGCCAGCGATTTAGACATTAATGGTTGTGTGTTGCGTTATTTTGAGGGGAAAGGAAATTTACACTGTTATACAAGCTGTACACTCACTACTTTACATTGTAGTAAAGTGTAATTTCTTAAGCGTTGTCACATGAAAAGATATAATAAATTATTTGCAAAAATGTGAGGGGTGTACTTTTGTGAAAAACTGTGTGTGTATGTGTGTATATATATATATATATATATATATATATATATATATATATACTAAATAAATGCAGATTTCCCCATAATTATTCCCTTTAAGGGTCCTGAAAGTACAAAAAAATACCAGCTGATCTGCCAGAAATTCACTCAGCTTCTAATGCCCCGTACACACGGTCGGATTTTCCAACGGAAAATGTGTGATAGGACCTTGTTGACCGTGTGTACGCTCCATCACACATTTTCCATCGGATTTTCCGACACACAAAGTTTGAGAGCAGGCTATAAAATTTTCCGACAACAAAATCCGTTGTCGGAAATTCCGATCGTATGTACACAAATCCGACAGACAAAGTGCCACGCATGCTCAGAATAAATAAAGAGATGAAGGCTATTGGCCACTGCCCCGTTTATAGTCCCGACGTACGTGTTTTACGTCACCGCGTTCAGAACGATCGGATTTTCCGACAACTTTGTGTGACCGTGTGTATGCAAGACAAGTTTGAGCCAACATCCGTTGGAAAAAATCCTAGGATTTTGTTGTCGGAATGTCCGAACAAAGTCCGACCGTGTGTACGGGGCATAAGTCTTGCTGCTGGCTGCCAATACCATTTTGAGGACAGTGGTGTCAGCCCTGCCTAGTTTTCTTTTGGTAAATGGCTCAAGCCCTCCCCATGTTTCCCCTATTCTATTCTCCACAATATAGAGGCTAATCACTTTGTAATCCCAAGCAGGGCTGTAGATACAGGGGTACCACCAGTCCTCCTGTGCGGGCCCAGTCCAGCAGGGGGGTCCAGCAGAGTGAATTAGATGTGGGCAAGGAGGGTGATTGGTGTGGCAGGGGGGGCAATTTCTGGAACCAATCCACTGTATGGCTCTCTCTGCAGCAGCGGAAGGCTGGATGCTACTCATCTCCCTGGCTTTCAGCTGCTGCAGAGAGAGCTATACAGGGTATTGGTTCCAGTAATTCCCCCCCCCTCCACCACACGATAACCCTCCCTGTGCACCATATGTTTCCCCCTTTTGCCCAGGCCCCCCTGTGTGCCCCCACCCCTACCCCCACAGCACTTCTGGCTTCCCTCCTCTTCTTCCTGCCGGAAGCTGCAAGCACAGAATAAGATCCTTCAAGATTGAGAGTTGAAGATAATATGTCATATTTACAAGCTCTTTCCTTTCCTGAATGAACACAATGTGTGATCGGTATGATCACTCACTGTATTCATTTATAACTGAAGCATTGGTTGTATGGGGCCCTATGTCAGGTTGTCTGTATGGGTCCCCGTGATTTCTAACAGCAGACCTTGTCCCAAGATAGCAACACTGAGCGCTAATTAGATTTCTTAGACTTTAAATTAACTTAATGTACGCATTTTTTTTTTTTTTTAGCTACGTGGTTTCAATTTACAACAAAGGTTTTTCTAGTTTTCTTACAGCAAGTCTAATGTTGGCTTTTGAACTTTGTGTTACCTATGGATGACTTATTAAGCCATGCCTGCGTGACATTTCGGAGAACTAGGCGCTTATCTGTGTGACATTGGTCACCAATGATTTCGTAAACAAGAAGCCCAATATAGAATATCAGTTAACAAGAAATCAAATCCAATTAGTCAGAAACACAACATTTTTCCGTCATCACACATTTTCTTCTGTCACGATGTGTCTGAAAAGAACAAGTACAAATAGCAGCAATTTAAACTTGTCTTGGGAGAAAATGTAGACAAATGTCCTAACCTTTCGGCATTACAAGTTGACACCTCACACGGAAGACAAATTGGTATTACTCATTCCCATTTTCATAGAAGCTTGCTCTCAAGAAGTGGAGTGTCCCGGGTTTTCCCAAGGAGCTCTTCATTATTTTAATGAGGTTGGGTTTGTAACTAGAGATGAGCAAACTTCTTTGACACGGGAACGATCAAATCAGCAAGCCATTAATATAATGCAGCGCCACAACGGGAAGAAGATGGCTTGGAACAGACGTGGGGCTGAACATGCAAGATTTACTTTAGAGAACTTGCAGTTGTTACAAAGTTTTGGCAGCAGTTGGTGAGAGAATAAACTGCCTGGTGAACTCGATAGCATGCGGGTACAAGAAATAATGCAAATCTTGTTTAAACAGTTCAATTCTCTCCAGGTGTCTGTAGGCCCTTACTGGAAAATTGTTTGTATTCTGGTTTTCGGTGCCAAGAAACCAACACTGGTAATTTCCTTTTAAAGGAGTTGTAAAGGCAGAGGTTTTTTTATCTTAATGCTTTCTATGCATTAAGTTAAAAAACCTTCTGTGTTTAGCAGCCTCCCCCCCCCCAGCACCCTCCAATTACCTACTTCACCTCCTTCTCTCTCCAGGAACGTCCACGATCCCCTCAGCCACCCAGTACACTCCTCCTGATTGGCTGAGACAGAGCAGCGGCGCCATTGGCTCACGCGGCTGTCAATCAATGTCAGTCAGCCAATCAGGGGAGAGAGGGGGCGGGGCCAGGTTGGGGCTCTGTGTCTGAATGTTAAAATAATACAGTCAGCGCAAAAATATAACTAACACGAAATGTAAGCTGCTGTGCACTGAAGGTAAACATATAATACAATAAAGCAGTGCAGCGCTAAACTAAAAATCCATTAACACAGTCCCTTTATGATAGAATCAGTTGTAGATAGGAAAACAGTTCTCCACTGTGATGATATAGGTGCTCAAAATTATTCCATGCAGTGCTACGCATCCGTGATACCACCACCGGCCAGCCAAACCGCTCACCTCAGCAAATGGACCCCTGAACTAACAGATAGGTCAAACCAGCATGTACCACGCTAGGTGGAAGGGAATGGAGACTTGTCTGGAAAGATGGTCCCACGGTAGTGGAGATGGCACTCCAAATTGCAGATCATATCACATGTAATAAAAATGAAGATACATAGTGCACACTGCGTGGCTAAAATAGATATCATTTATTAAAAGTATAAGGTACTCACAAACACAGCACTAAGCCCTAGTGCTGGGATACAGGTAAAATGTCATCAAAGGATAACGTGGGTTGAATGGCGGCTGCAGTGATGTCAGAAAGCTCCCAGAAAGCTGTCTGAATGGCTACACAGAGCTCTGACTCAGCTTGGGTGACAGCCTGTAACAAGCTGCTGGCTAAGGGGGACTCAAAGGAAGGAGGGGCTAGGAGCAGCAAAGAGGGACTCGAGAAGAGGAGGATCTGGGCTGCTCTATGCAAAACCAACTTGCACAGAAGAGGTAAGTATGACAAAGCGAGTTTTTACAATCACTTTAAAGCTTTTGGTTCTAAAAACAAAAGTATCAGTAACTTTAAAGAGACACTGGGGTTGATTTTCTAGAAGTAGAGCATGCAAAATCTGGTTCAGCTGTGCATGGTAGCCAATCAGCTTCTAACTTCAGCTTTTTCAATTAAGCTTTGGCACCCAAAAATGGAAGCTGGTTGGTTACTATGCACAGCTGCACCAGATTTTGCACTGTCCAGGTTTAGTAAATCAACCCCACTGTCACCATGCCCATTCAAGGTCAAGGGACAGTCTTTGCAGGGGGGTCCCTTTTAACCGATACTCATCTTGCCTGTGCTTCCCTGGTGCTTTTTCCTGTGTTGCAGCCAACACCAAAATCCTCAATGTTGGCTATTGTCAGATACTAGGGAAAGAAGTGATGTCTCTCTGTCATTTCACAGTATTCATGCCTAGTCACTGGCTGCTAGACCTGGAGGTCACATGCTACCCCATACCTTGGATCACTGGGTATTTTCGCCAGCTGAGGCAACTGGTGGGATTCATTGGCAAAGTGATTATCAGTGGGTCAGCAGGCCCTTTACATTCATGTGGTCTCTTTGCCCTGAATGGTCTCTTTAAATACTTGCAAGAACAAACTCTTGACCTACCACAGTTTCCATGGGGTGTACCTAATTTTTCAAATGACTATATTGTATGCATTGTTTGTCTAGGCTTTCTCACTTCAAAAATTTTGGTAAATCTGAGGGAGATTGCACAACGACATTGTAATTTGTGCAGTCGACTTTCCTGCTATCTCTCTTCAAAAACATGGCATAGCAAGCATTTAAAAAGTGAACTACATTTTGAAGCCCGATGCCCAAAGTATACCTCATGCCCAATTTTTTTTTTCTTTTTTAGCTTTGAGATATAATTGGGAAGAGTTAAAATCTCTGTAAATTTTTTACCATCTGTGTCTCACTTGTCTTGTACACATAATTTATTAGGAATCTAGAGGAAATCACTCAAAAGAAAGGATCTTTTAGCCCGGGGGTCTCAAACTGGTGGCCCTCTAGCTGTTGCGAAACTACAAGTCCCATGATGCATTGCAAGGCTGACAGTTACAAGCATGACTCCCACAGGCAGAGGCATGATGGGACTTGTAGTTTCGCAACAGCTGGAGGGCCACCAGTTTGAGACCCCTGTTTTAGCCAGTTGTCACTGAAAAAGGTGACCCTATTGGAAGAATTCCCAAGCATTGTTCTACCAGCTGTATGGGATTTTGGATTTTTCAAGCCCTGGTGACAGGCTCTCTCCAACAGGAACACACAGGCGGTAATAAGAACCTGACTGTGGTTTCAATCCTTCCCTACTTATAAAAAAAAAATCCTCAGTATATACTTTATTATATTATTTTTAAATAAATTAATTGCCTATCTCTCGCTGCAATTTCCACCCTTTGGCACTTTGCCCTACAGAAATGCCTCTCTGCCAATAGATCAAAGTTAAAAGACCCTCAGCTTCAACTTACCCATTTTTGGTCAGCTTGGAGAATTACAATCCTGTCCTTTGGGGGTGTGCTATCAGGTTGCCCTAAACTCACAGGAGAATGTTGGCGTATACAACAATATCGGTCAGAAATAGCTGGTTTCTTGGAGATGGTTCTAAGCCTCTGATATGCAATCCCATGATTAGCCTTTTAGGTAAACTAGATGACTTGCAGCAGGTGACCCAATAAAACTAGATGACTTGCAGGTGACCCAATATTCTCCTGAGATTTCTCCTTTTGTACTCCAAAAAGGTTATTTTGTTAACCTAGAGGACTTCCCTAACAACCACCTTGGGGACATTTAAAAACTCATAGACCATGTTTACCTCTATAAAAAGTTAAATAGAGTTCATCCACAATTGTTTGCTTGCCTTTAGGGCACCTGGTTGTCATCTACCACCATAGTTCCTGGTGCAAATTAGACCAATGTACCTCTACCTGTGGTGTTTGACCCATGCTAACCAGCTCATTGGTTGTCCTATCCCTCATGTATGTATGCTTTCTGTGTTGTATTGAATTGTATCAGGTTGCCTTTGCTTGATGTATGCTGACATCTAGGGGTGGTTTTGGGCCATTTCAACTTGTTTACTTATGTGATTTTGTATCTCCCTCTGTCTAGCAAAGTTTAAAGGGGTTGTAAAGGTAAAAATTTTTTCACCTTAATGCATTCTATGCATTAAGGTGAAAAAACTTTTGACAGTACCGCCGCCCCCAGCCCCCCCGTTTTACTTACCTGACGCCCCGAATCTTCGGTCCGCGTCCTCGTCAGCTTCATTGCAGCTCAGCCTGGTCGCTGATTGGCTGCAGTGGATGGATTGAAAGCAGCGCAGCCATTGGCTCGCGCTGCTGTCAATCACATCCGATGACGCGGCGCGCCGGGGGGCGGGGCCGAGTGATACAGCGAGCGGCTATAGCCGCCGGCTGTATCACGGGAGCGCGCCCGCAAGCACTAACCACCATGCGAGCCCTCGCATTAAGGTGGTAAATGCTTGCGGGGAGGAGCTGAAACAGCCGCCGAGGGACCCCAGAAGACCAGGTTCGGGGCCACTCTGTGCAGAACGAGCTGCACAGTGAAGGTAAGTATAACATGTTTGTTATTTAAAAAAAAAAAAAAAACATCTTTACAACCGCTTTAATCTTTGCTAGACCCGCTCAGATTCACAGAGACAGAGTTTAGGAAAGCCATTGTCTCCTTACACTTCAAAAGACTGCAATTCCAACCTATGTACTGCAATTACTGCTTGTAGATGGTGCCAAGTCAGCAGATGACCATACTGTCCAGGCAGACTTGGCCTAGAGATTCATAGATGTATAAAGCAATAATTGAAACATTGGTCTTTTCTCTTTACCCAATATTGTACCTGCAAGGCTTTGATTGTAACATCTTTTGTACTGGTTCTAATTCTTTATATTTCAGAGACAATGGTGAAATTGTTTATTGTACTGGTGTATTTTTGTACTTTGTACAAATTATAAATTAAAATTCAATAAAAAGCATGTTTTAAAAAAATTCCACATGAAAATGCTACAAAGAGTCATTACATGGCCATGCTGTGTGCCACATTTTGGACCTGCCCACCACCAGAGGAAAAAGACCTGGGAGAGAACCAGTGAGATCACCAGACCAAAGAGCCACAGAAAAAGGTGGTGAAGAGGTACTCTAAGGTGGAGGAAAGTGGAATTGAGGGAGAGGTTGAGCTTTAAGGTAAACATTGCCTTTCCCAAATATAATAAATAAGTACAAAGATAGAAATCAAGGCAACTGAGAAAACACTTTTGACTCTTTTTTTAAATCTTGTGTCTAGTGGCAATTGCTTCGGAGTGCCACCTCCCTGCGTGAAGCTGCCTCTTAATTGCTCCCCAATGGCGGTAAATTATGGTGTCTCTTTTTTTTAAGAGAGAGACCAAGCTGGAGACCTCTACATTCACCGCCTACTTTTTTTTATTGAAATACACTTTATTTACAGCTTCACTTCTATTCTAGCTTTTGCCTCAAAACAAATATGCCCTGGAGAGAATGTCTTGCTCTAAAGATCTGAAACTGATCCTAATTGTGCAAGCACCATGGATCTCAGCTACATAATTATACATTTAATACTCTATCATTAAAATCTATGGGGAAGAGGCATTTTTCTATGAATAACAAATATCAATACTGTAATCGTTAAAACAATACATGCAAATCTAATGTAATTAAACTTTTCAGTTGGCAAGAAACATGCTTTCCAGCACAGAGGCAAGCCTCACTTTATTATGAATGCCTTTAAGAATATGTTGTTTTCACCCAAGTTTCCCTTTGTTTATTATGGCTAGGAGTAAGAACAATTTAATTTAAAATTTTTTAGAGTAAATATGAAATATTGCATACTGATATTTTTATTCTCTTTTGAGCTCCTCTGTTGTAAATGGCTGTTGTCCACAGAGCTCAATAGTATATGAAATATTGCAAACTAATAATTGTATTCTCTTTTTCAGCTCCTTTGTTGTAAATGGCCATTATTCACAGAGCTCAGTAGCTCAAATTGAAATATATGCATACAGCGATTGTTTGAGAATAATGACTCTCTAACCTCTTGAAACCTGATGTTTTAGTGAGAATGATCATGCTTGAATGAAGACTTTTCCTAAGGAAACATATAGTACTCTGGGAATTATTTGTCATATGTGTAATTGGGTATACACTTACCCAATGGTTATACATATAGTTAAAAAAATAAAACACCAATAAAACCTATCAACTTAAAGAAAGAAAATAATATTCCATTTAAATGTACTATTCAGCATCTTACATGACTCTGATGTAAGATATTTGGAATCACGTTTATAGGGAGATTCCAGCAAAAAAACATATTTATTCCAGTAGTTATATAACACAAATATCATTCATGTTTCCTGGATGAGCTCACAGTATAGTATAATATTACAGCCATGCTCATTAGAGCCAATTACAGAGGGCACTTGCTGTATATTATCAAATGCTCGGGGAGCTTTCCCAGCCGGGTGAACACAATGATTACTGCTAGCAGCTATAGCCGCTGGCAAAAATCACTTGTACAGAATCTAACAAGCCGGTTGTACCCAAGAGGAAAAATAGATCCACTTGGGTACGATCAGCATGCCCATAAATGGATTGAATCTCATCCGGTCCTGCTGAACCAAATTTTGATCCATGTATAGCTGGCTTTAGGCTTAGTTAACTGTTGTGGTTGGTAAAAATAGGTGGTTAAACTACATTTTTACCACCCCAAACTGCCCCCATTAAACTGTAAATGGAGCTGAAAAGGGGTGTACACATGCCACAGCCGCAATGCTTTGTGGTGCATCAAAATCCCCCCCCCCCCATCATCTTTGGTGGCTAGTGGGGTTTGTCTGGTTTTGTCATTGGTCAGCAAAATAAAAAGGACCGATTCGCCAATCCATAGAACCTGCTTAGCATTTCTAGGTGTAACGTACCTGATCCGAGGCCAAGGTGCTGAGAGTTCTCCCCTTGCGGCTAAGTGCGATAAACCCCCTGAAGGTGGTGCAGGAGGTGTAGCGCCCAAAGAAACACGGGTCGCCAGCAGGGTGCTGGAGGGCTGGGCCGGTGATCAACTGGTGAATTCTGAGGTAGCAGGATACACAGCAAGGCAGAGGTCTTTTGGGGAACTCCAGATGTACTTGCCAATCAGTGCAAACAGGATACAGAAGTAAAGCCGGGCTGAGGGTCAAACATGGAAGATCATTCAGGAGATAGAGGCAGGTAGCAGCAACAGGAACTAGGCTCAGGTCATACATAGGAAGGCAAGCAGATAAGAAGTAGCAAGTTTCGTTTAGGCAAGCCGGGGGCATACACAGGTGATCAAGTAGAAGCAAAGTCTGTAAGGCAAGCTGGGGTCATACACAGGTGATCAAGTAGAAGCAAAGTCCGTAAGACAAGCAGAGGTCACAACAGGAAATCCAAGGAAGACACACAGAGACTCTGGAACACAGGAAGGCTGACGACAATCCAGCAATCTTCTGGGCATAGCAGCAGTCTTTAATAGGCCTGTCACGTAATGCACGTGTTGTGCATGCGCGTTCAATTATTTGCGCCGTATCGCATTTTCGTGCGCCTGTTTATGTGCCCATTACCAGTATTGGCAACATTGCCAGCTCTTCTTTGGTTACTTACCTGACACTAGGTTTATTGAAAAAATAAAACTATTGATTCAATAAATAAAAGCATTATAAGGATTTAAAGTAGGTAATGCCAATCTGAGCTACTAATATTAGTATAAATGTTTTTGCCTGTCCAGCCAAGGACATGGTCCTATGGGTCTCTTCCATGACTAGAGCCTGAGTCTGATTTCCACCAAACCCTAACATTTGCAGTCATATCCAAAAGATGTATGTTGGGATGAAATTTAGATCCATTCAGCATGCTGGATTGTGCACTTTTAAATAATTTAGTATTAGAAAAGAAAGTTGGGGCATAGATATGAAGCCTCTAGGAACCATTATTTATTTTCATCCAGCGAAAACTACTTTAAACAGCGATGCAAACATAAATTTTAAGGAAACAGCATAACTACCGTTTTTTGAAACCAAGCAACAATTATCGTGCCCAGCAGCCTAATAGTGGCCTGGCAGTATTTGGAATTGGCTAAATAATTTATAATAAAATGAATGTATTCATAGTTCGGCTCAGGGCATAGCTAAACTCTCAGTTCTGATGTAAAATATGAAACAGGGCCCTCAACATCTTATTAGTAAAAAAAAAAACAAAAAAAAAAAAAAACTGCAATACACAGAAATACCTTCAAACTACAAAATAAGCTTGTCAGTATGGAATACACTTTTAGCTGATAAGCCCTCCCTAATGTTTCTTCTGTTAGAAAAGGAAAGACAAGAGCATAGGTCCCTCTGGAGCTCCACAAGGCCATAGCTCTGGTATTATCTACTGCTTCTGCTGGCCCTGATTTCACGCCACTGCTTCATATGCCTCTCCTAGATTGCTGTAAAAGCAAATAACAGGCTGGAGCTTTGGTTACTAACTGAGAATAGTCAGGGGCTGGTATTCGAAAAAAATATTTAAGACGAAAGTTGAGAATATATTGAGTGCTAGTGATATTGCTAACAAGCTTCTTCATCCCGAAAGGCATCTGGTGTTCTGCAAACAGTCCATCGTGACACAAAGCACCGCTTGTGCATATATTTTCTGCATTTGGCTTAATGAACTCTACCAAATTGGTTCTTTGGGTGCCCCTCTGAACAGGACCCCATGGTTGGGCCACTATCTCAAAGGCCAGGGAGTAAGACAGCTGACATCACACAAGTATGTTTCTTTTTTCAATTTATTTCACGTTTACCAGGTAAGGGTATAACCAATTATTTCATAAAGGTACAACAGAAATGATCATTTTATTTGACAGCAGAATGTTTGGAACCATATATTATTTACAACAAATTATGGTTTGTCTGTTGTAGGCAGGTGCAGTTTACTTGCTCCACTGTGGGTGGTGCTTGACCACAGTGGCATTGCAGTTGGAGGGGAAGTCAAGAGGAACATGGTTTTTCTATAGTTTCCCAGATCACTGTAGAAACTTTCCGATTAGATATTGCTGCCCCATGTGACTTTGGCAGCCGTCTTGGGTCAGGCAGAGCCTATTTAAGCCCCTGGCTCCCAGACTTGGTGCGCATTTAACGTGTGAGTAGCGTAGGGACAGGTCACCCATCTGTCAGGGACAGTGATTAGCAGCAGGGAGAGGCTCCAGACAAGTAGAGAAAGGATAGGGATGAGCCATCCTTCCTGGAACCTCCCCATTTGGGAACAGACTGGCCAGACCACATCCCGCCCCTCAAGACAGATGCAGTTGGCACATCTGTGTGCTCTGCCACACATCGCTGTTGCATTCTGTGAATGTTCTTGGATGGGCATCTTCCTGCTGGGCTTGTTGAGTATTGCTAAACTTTAACATTAATACAAGTTCTGTTCTCTGCAACTGGACTCTGATTGCTGCCGACGCGCCACACTGCACCTTCTTACACAGTATTCTTTACAGATACAGTACCATCTTTAGTTAAATGGTTTTATGTTGGTTTTCCCCTGGTGTTCTAGTATGCTCCCACGGGTGTATGTAATAGAAAATTACTCTGGATATTCTGAATTCCCAATGGAAAGCAACACTCATGCAGAATAGAAGTGTGTCAAATACTCTGCAGCTTTGTAGAGGACATGTGGTCAATCATCTTTATTGTATAATGGCATATAGAAGGTCATGGCTTACTTTGAGAGTCTTTATAGTCCCAGTGGACCCTGTATTGAGCTGACATCTTGTCAGGATTAGGTCAAGCTATTTAGTGATATACATAAAGTCAGGGGGGAAATGAAAATGTATCTCTAAAGAGAATGTAACATTTGTACATATATTTTCTTTATTTCTTTATTACTTTACTTTATTTATTTTTTCATTTTATTGTTTTAGTAAATATTGCATGCAGTTATTTATTGTTTACTCCCAGCGTGAGGTTGCTAATTTTAGATAGTACATTAACTACGCTGTTTTGTAGATTTATTATGTATATCAGGTTACATGCACAACACCCACTTCCTATTTGTCAGTAGAGATAGCATCTGTATGTATTTTAAACAGTATTGTAGAAACATAGAAAAGTGACAGCAGAAAAAAGACTGCGTAGTCCATCAAGTCTGCCTGTTTTTTTGGGGGGTTTTTGTTTTTTGTTTTAAGTATAGATCTATGTTTGTCCCAAGTATGTTTAAAGGCATTTACTGTTGACTGTCTCACTAACTCTTTATTTAGTTTAATCCAAGCATCAACTACCCTTTTAGTGAAATAATACTTTCTAGAATTAGTTTTGAACTTTCCTCCTGTTAGTTGGAGATCATGTCTCTGTGTTCTTGTTTTTGGTTTCATATTAAAAAAACTGCTCTCCTGAACCTTAGTCACCCCCTTGTTGTATTTAAAGGTTTCAATCATGTCTCCCCTTTCCATTATTTCCTCCAGACTGTACATATTAGATTCCTGAAGTCGCTCTTGATATGTTTTATCCCTAGGACCTTTCGTCATTTTTGTTACTGTCTCTGGACTAGTTCTATCTTATCAATATCTTTTGTAAGTGAGGTCTCCAGAACTGGACACGGTATTCTAAATGAGGTCTCGCTAAAGATCTATATAGGGAAATCAGAACCTCCTTCCTTCTGCTAGTGATCCCTCTAGTGATATAAAGATCTACTGTATAAAGAGGAATCAGGACCTCCTTCTTCCCTCTGGTGATCTCTCTAGTGATGTAAAAATCTATATAGAGGAATCAGTACCTCCTTCCTCCTGCTGGTGATCCCTCCATTAATGCATCCTAGAATTCTATTCGCTTTCCCCACTGCCTAGTCACACTGTTTGCTCATGTTACAATCATCTGAGATAAATAGCCACAAATCTTTTTCTTCTTTAGTGCTGGTTAATACCCTGTTTCCCCGAAAATAAGACCTAGCGTGATTGTCGGTGATGGCTGCAATATAAGCGCTACCCCCCAAATAAGCCCTAGTTAAAGTCATTGTAGGTCTTATTTTCAGGGTAGGGCTTATTTTTGGGGAAACAGGGTAGCTTGAGCTGCAGAAATCTGTAAGCAGGCTTTTTGGAGCACCAATAAATAAAAGTATTTCTACATTTTTTGTTTATTTTTTGACATACGGAAACAAAATATACACAGAAATACTCAAATGTTGAGAAGAAATATGCTCTAAATAGTTAGTTCATGTAGCCTTCCTCAAGTGCCATTATTAGTTCATTTTTTTGTGGGTAGCCATAAAGATAATAAAGCCACATTATTAAAAATATATATACAATATTATTATTCTGGTGTTTGGCACTGGTCTCACTCTCTACACGTCGGTAGTAGCACTCTTGTGAATCCAAAAATCAGGACTTTGATTTTTATTTTTCAAGTTTCATATTCTCATTTCTTCGAAATGGACCTCTTGACCAGGATTGGAAGGGAGAAGACCCCCTTTTTCTCTATAAGAATTCACTTACACCTTTTGTCTCGTATTATTAAACCCCCCCCCCACCCCCCACCCTTTCTTTCTCCCTTTTTTTTTTTCTCCCTGTTCTTTTCTTTGGGCTTTTTCACCCGCTTTTACTCCCCCCTTCCCACATTGTGTTTTGGAAGGATACCCAACTGCAAGCACAAAGTACCAGCAGCTTTATGTGGATTGTTGCTGTTATGCTGAAAACCTAAATAATTTTCAATGAATAATATTAATTGAATTAATGCTGGAAATTGTAGTTTTATTATGAATAACACACTGTTAACAAAATGTGCGTATACCAAAACTCTATCAAGGGTTCCCTTAGAAAGAGAATTCCCCTCACTTTCTGTTCTTGGGATGTTTTACCAAGTAGCAAGTGAGGGGAAAATCTGCAACAAGTAATTATACAACAATGAAAAGCTGACAAAGACTGTAGCCATATTGCTACTCCCGAAGGAGCCGCTTGGCAATTTTGGCTCTATGCTCTTCACCGCGACTCCAAAGACCACCTCAGCCCCTCTGACACACCAGGTTAAGTGGATAGGCACTATAATACTGTTAAGAGCACAAAGGAAAATGTTCTGAACACAACTATAATTTGGAACCAGTAAGAGGACTCCAGTCTGATTAAAATAGAACGATAGGCAAAGCCTTTTTTTTTTCATTTTAAATAGAGCAAGGGAGGGTCATATGCCATCTGTGTCTCATTACGGAGATTTCCTTTCACTTCCTGTCCCATAACCAAACAGGAAGTAAGAGAAAACCCCTGCAAATTAGGGGAATTCCTTGGGGCCCCCCAGGTCATCAGAACTAGTGTCCCCATTAGAAGATTTCCCCTCTATACTTTTCTGGGGACAACCCAAATTTTGGTATTTTCTTTTAGTGATCATGGTAAACAGGACAAGTAGAGAGGGGGAATCTCCCTAACGGGGGCACAGACAGCAATAAAATTGACAAGCATTCTAATCCACCACTCTATATAAAACAAAAAAAAAGTTTAGCTTTTAGTTATACTTTAATATTAAAGATGTGTGTTATATTATAACAGCTTGAAGTGAAAGGCAATTTATACTTATATGAACAGGTAAAATGTTACCCAATACAGTTGTCTAGACAGTGAGACCTCCAGTTTGTAGCAATCTGTTATAGAACGCAATGTAGTTGAATAGACTTAGACTCGATAAGATGCTGATCAGCATAAGCAAAGGCAAGAACCACATTACCACTAAGGGTAAACAATATTGCAATGACTTTACCTGCTATCAGTACGCTATATTACTAAAGTGCACCCTAGCGGTGATTAGCCTATAGCCCAGGTCTACTGCAGTGATACCCTTACTTCTACAGGCAATACCAGGAGTAGGGCACCTTATCTAAAGAGACAGCCCAACAACCTAGACCTCCAGCAGGCTAATGTTGGGGCCCATCTTGCCGTTTGTGCACATTAGTACCGATAGGAATCTGCATGCAGGGTTATAAGCTATTGGCTAAGTGTCTAATCCTTATAAGCTCAGTCTCTGATAGCAGCAACAATGTGTTGCCTGCACAGCTCTCTCACCAATCCAGCGATACAGCCGTGGAAGTCCCACCACATGCGTGTGCTTAGCTCACCCAGCTGTAGTGTTCTAGCATTGGTGCAGCATGAGACTTTCTCCAGTAGTGACCCGGGTGTGTGAGGCCGAGATCTCTGCTCTGACTACCAACAAGTCCAGGCAGGGAGACTCCCCACTCCTGCAGTAAAAGACCGTGCTATTTAAACAGCAGCCTGGGAGTATGCAATTTCTCTCCCCTCTCTTGTTGCTGCCTCATCTGAGAACTGTAGTTCACTGGTCAATAAAAGTCCAAAATAGTGCTCCCTTCCTCGACTTCAACTTCCACATTCTTCTGCGGCCAGCATAAACATCTATGGGGTACCCTTGACTTGCCTGCTCCCCCTGTTGATGGGAGGTGGGCAGTTTGCTTAAATCCAGCATATCAGTTCAGTCATAGTTCGACAGCAGCTGTAGACAGTGTCATGACTTGCTCCTTAGTGCCTGGCTAAAAAGCATCCCCCTACTTACCTGGGGACTTTTTAAACAGACAGGAAGAGAAGGAATCTCTTCAGCTTAGCCTTCGATGGCAGTTAAACCGGACAGGGGTTGTAATCCTTTCCTAATCCACCCAAAAAACCCCAAAAAGTGACTAAAGATAAACTTTCATTATTATCAGAACCATGCCTAGCCTGAAAAAGCTTGTGTCTTGACCCAACCCTTTCATGTAGCTTCTACTGATACCTCCTTTACTACAGATTATAGAGAATGACCCTGGATGTGACTCTATAGGTAGAGAAAGGGAATAGCTCCAGCGTACCTCCAGTAGTCAGCCAATGACCTTCTCTCAACACACATATTCTGCTGAGGATAGGTCTGAGGAGCCACGTAAAAATACAAAATGCTACCAATCACAAGTACCTGAACATAGCCATGACTCATGACTCAGAGCCACACTATAAAAATCTAAAGCTTTTACTAATATCCCTTTAGTAACTCAAACAAAGGATAGCACAGTAATTCAGTCCCACCTCTGATCCTACAAGGATCTTCCCTGTGTACAGTATATTGAGGCATATTATTCTCTCTTTTTTTAAAAAATAATTTTAAATAATGAATTCATCAAATAGTATATCTACAGTATTGCAACCATTGTCAGTTTTTATTGTTGTTTTACTGCACTATTGAGATTTGCTTTTTCTTTTTTGTCCTAGTAACTATTGGGATGGAAGATGATGGAATGGAAATAGAAAATTTACGGTTGTCACCAAAACAAGAGGTAAAACGTTTTCAATGTCGATATCTGTTCTGGCGAAACATGCTTTTTCATCAAGTGATTTGACCAGCAGGCAGGTATTGGTCAGTGGTTCCTTAATCACTTGACCTCCGGAAAGTTTTACCACCTTCATAGCCAGGGCATTTTTTGCTATTCTTATAATTTTTTTTTACCACAAATATTGCTTTCGTGGTATTTGATCACCACATTTTTTTTTAATATCATGTACAAACTATAGTATATACTGGAATTTACGCAGCTATAGACGCTATACTGGAATGACGATAATAAGCCACTTATAGTGTGACCATGATAGGGTGGTGGGCAAACTGGCATGTGATTAGGATTAGACCTAATCAATGTAAATTGATAGAATTGTATCTCTTGAATAAATCATCCACATTTAAAGATTAGCAATGTAATTTTTTGTGTATCTATGATCAGGGCTTTTTTTTCTGCCGGAACTTGACGGAACTGCGTTCCGGCACCCCTGCCAGGGAGCAGGACCTTTTTTTTATAGCTTGTTCTATGCAACTGTCTGCCTGCGGAGTGAGCTGACAGCCGCATAAGCCGACACAGCTCCTATGGTGCCGGCTGCAGCCTTATGAGATCAGAGAGCGGAGTGATATCAGCTGCACTCTGCCTCTCCCTGTAGCAGAGCGGAAGTTCCTGTGAGGAAGAGTTGCCGTGTGGTGTCCTGTGACTCCTTCTCACTGCCTAAGGTACATTACATGCCTGCCTGAGGTAAGTACATTGATTTTGGTAATTTTTTAAACAATGTTGCTGTTGGATTATTATAGGGGCTGCCTGGCTGTTTAATAATTCTGCATGGATAGTGGACTGTCTCTTGCTGTCTTGCTGGATGTTGGTGATTGTCTCCTGCTATTTATGGGGGACTGTCTCTTGCTGTATATGGGGTACTGTCTCTTGCTGTATATGGGGGACTGTCTCTTGCTGTATATGGGGGACTGTCTCTTGCTGGATTTGGGGACTGTCTCTTGCTGTATATGGGGGACTGTCTCTTGCTGGATTTGGGGACTGTCTCTTGCTGGATTTGGGGACCGTCTCTTGCTATATATGGGGGACTGTCTCTTGCTGGATTTGGGGACTGTCTCTTGCTGTATATTGAGGACTGTCTCTTGCTGTATATGGGGACCGTCTCTTGCTGGATTTGGGGACAGTCTCTTGCTGGATTTGGGGACTGTCTCTTGCTGTATATAGGGGACTGTCTCTTGCTGTATATGGGGGACTGTCTCTTGCTGGATTTGGGGACTGTCTCTTGCTGGATTTGGGGACTGTCTCTTGCTGGATTTGGGGACCGTCTCTTGCTGGATTTGGGGGACTGTCTCTTGCTGGATTTGGGGACTGTCTCTTGCTGTATATAGGGGACTGTCTCTTGCTGGATTTGGGGACTGTCTCTTGCTGGATTTGGGGACTGTCTCTTGCTGGATATGGGGACTGTCTTTTGCTGGATTTTGGGACTGTCTCTTGCTGGATTTGGGGGACTGTCTCTTGCTCGATTTGGGGACTCTCTCTTGCTGGATTTGGGGACTGTCTCTTGCTGGAATTGGGGACTGTTTCTTGCTGGATTTCGGGACTGTCTCTTGCTGGATTTGGGGACTGTCTCTTGCTGTATTTAGGGACCGTCTCTTGCTGGATTTGGGGACCGTCTCTTGCTGGATTTAGGGACCGATTTGGGTAACTGTCTCTTGCAGTATATGGGGGACTGTCTCTTGCTCTATATGGTAACTGTCTCTTGCTGTATATGGGGACTGTCTCTTGCTGTATATGGTAACTGTCTCTTGCTGTATATGGTAACTGTCTCTTGCTGTATATGGGGACTGTCTCTTGCTGTATATGGGGACTGTCTCTTGCTGGACATTGGGGGCTGTCTCTTGCTGGACATTGGGGGCTGTCTCTTGCTGTATATGGAAATATCTGGAAGTGCATCTGAGCTTACTTTGGTAAGCACTGGATATTTCTAATGTTTTGTACGTTTTACTGAATTGCTTTCTATTAACAAATCCCATACAAATTACCTTGTATATCCCCAAATTATACTTGCTTCCATGTTCTCGAAAGGGGGCGGTGCTAGGAGGTGTGTAGGGGTGGAAACAAGGGGAGGCCCTAGGGGTGGTTCTAGGGGTGGGTAGGGGGTGGAGACAGGCATGACCTAGTGGAAGGGGGGTTTGTTCCTGCACCTTTTCCCTGAGAAAAAAAGCCCTGTCTATAATCCACTAGCAGGAGAAGTGATTATAACTGTTGTTTTTCATTTCCCTAGAATATCAGTTTAAAACTGTTTTTCACTATTTTGGTGAAATGCATTGGAGTCAAAAATTAAGGCAACATTAGGGTGGTTATTCATAGCTTGCCAGCAATGGACCTTAAATATCTCCTGACAGTTACGGAAGCTTCTTTCAACTATCCTTGATCTAATCTTACACCAAAAAAATAGACCATCATTAGCTTGATTATTGTACTTTTTTTCCAAGTGAAAAATACAGCAAAAAATGTTTAATAAAATATTTAAAGGAACAGTATGCAAATAATAAAAGAAATAAAAAAAGATCACTGAATTAAATAAATGTAACTACCCTAAATACACACTCCCCTCCAAAAAAAAAACAAAAAAACTCTAAATAAAAAAGTAAATATTTTTTTGCAAGAACATTTCACCTCAACAGTTCAATTGTGAAATTGTGAATTTCCTGATTTGACATCATTTTACAGCCACTGTGATTTTCACCTAAATCACTCTGCTCATCCCTAACATACATCACATGAAAACATTTTCAACGGAATCTGGAAACACAGGAACAGTCATATGTAGGCTTGTTCAATAAAGTTGGTTGTATGCAATGGGAAGCATTGTGCATCTCTGATTTTGTTTGGATATTTGAGAGAACCTGGAGAAAGAGGAATAGGATTTGGAGTGGGATCTGTAAGCATGTTAATTTTATTCTTTTTAGGGGTGAATTGTTACTTTTTTTTTTTTGGTAGTTGGCAATTGCCATAAAAACAGAACAAATATTGAATGTTTAAAAAAAAAAAATCTAAAACTATTTATCTAAACAATTATGAATACATAATGATGATTGAGTACATTTTAAACAAACACGTACTCCAAAACTTTAGAAATGTTATTATCTTCTGATCTTTCTTCATTATTTACTTTTTTGGAAGTTGCCATTTTTCAAATGAAACAAGTATGCTATATTTAGATCTTGCCTATGATCTCCAAAACCCAAAACATTTAATTAAAATTGCAGGAACGTTCTGTTTGACATCTATTATGTAGTCATGCTGCTCAAAGTATTTTTTGGAGTAAAAAGGACAAAAATCTAAATTTAGATCAAAAAAGCTACAGAAACACTGCAGCTTTTTTGATCTAAATTTTGATTTTTGTCCTTTTTTTCTGCCAGGTAAAAATTAATATTCAATTTTTCAAACAAAGTTTTTTTTTTGCAAACTTTAAAAATGTAATGTGGCTGCAAAGCCTTACTAAATAAACTGCATAACATTTCAATCAAAGGATAAGTTCACCTTTTAAGAAAATAAAAATAAAATAAATGCACATTTTTGCAGGTAAAAAAATATGCATTTATATATTTTTTTTTACTTGGAGCATGTAAAACATTGCGCCCACTATCAGCGGATTGCGGGTGCCAAGCAGGACTCCTCCAGACTTGTCAGTGTGTATCTGCCTACGAGGAGTAGGAGGAGTACGAGGTATGAGCAGACAGATAAATTAAAAAATGCAATATTAATTTTTACCTGGCAGAAAAAAAAACACTTTTTCTTTATCGTACATCTTGGGACACAGAGCACCATAATAATAACTATGTGGGTTAAACACCACCTATAGGTGAATGGACACTGGTACACCCATAAAAAAACAGAAGTCCCCCTCCTTATGTAACCCCTCCCATATCGGGCGTACCTCGGTTTTTTTGCCAGTGTCTAAGGTGTTGGTCACGGTTGATGAAGTGCTAAGAGAGCTCTGCTAAGTATTCCTTGACGGGATCAAGGGGCTGTGCAATCGGATCCATCCAAAGTGTCTGAAAGCCTGGGTGTTTGGATACAGGCATTTTTAAGAGGGCACGTTTTATTCAGCATTTATAGTGGCATATTATTCATTTGCTGGACTAAAACTCAGCAGTAGATGCACTGTGTTAGTACCTCTGCTTTTTGTGCTTAGGACTGTGTCTTCCCATAAACAGGGGAATACAAAAGTGGGAGCATAAAGTCGCTGCGAGTCTGAGGCTCCTAGTCGCACGTCCGCAGTTCAATCCTCCCCTGAAGGACCTGGAGCATCTGGCCAGTCTGAGCCACCTAGACTCTCAGGCATTGTAGCTACCTCCCACATTTAAGCCTCTGCATACGTCACTGAGGACGATTTGGCTTTGGCTCTGGCTGATTTGGAAGGCAAAATAGCTGATATGCTCGCATCTTCCTCCCAGGAGGGGAGAAAGCGCGGCAGATCCCCTTCTCCCGCCCTTGACCTTCCAGTATTGAAACCAGAATGGGCAGGAGATATTGGGGTACCTTTGGGGATCAGGCAGAAAGAAGTTCAGATGACTTCTCTTCTGAGGGTTCAGCATCTAAAGAAACTTTCTCAACTTCGCAATATCAGAAATTGCTAATCCAATCCCTTACGGAGTTGGTCCGCTCTGGATATAAGTTGCCCCCTGCAGAGGTGGATGATGTTTCCTTCTCCTCCTTGGGTTCGCTAAAACCCCCACAGGGTTCACATGCTTTCCCTATGCACCCGTTACTGGAGAAACTGATTTATGCTGATTGGGATCACCCAGATAAGCAGTTTTCTCCTCCTAAGAAGTTCTTTCGTCTCTATCCTATGGAGAAAAAGTTTACAAAGAGGTGGGATTTGCCAGTGGTAGATGCTGCTATCTCCTCTGTGAACAGGAGTTTAGCTTGTCCAGTGGACAACGTACAAGTATTTAGAGATCCAGCTGATAAGAAGTTGGAATCTCTGCTTAAAGCCTCATTTGCTGTAGCTGGTGCGGTAGCACAACCTGCAGTAGCAGCAATAGGCATTTGTCAAGCCCAAAGGGACGAATTCAAGCAGGTTATTAAAAAAGAGTCCCTGCTCAAACTGAAGAGGCCCAAAGTTTAGCTGAGCTACCTAGGGCCTTATGCTTTGCAGTGGACGCTATCAAGGATTCTATCCATCAGGTGTCTCTCCTTGCGCTCATGTTGATACATAGGCATAGCCGAGTTACCATGCAAAAAGCTCTTGGCTGGGTTTCCCTTTCATGAAGAAAGGTTGTTTGGGGAAGATTTAGATAAATATATCCAAAAAATTTCTGGGGGTAAGAGTACCCTTCTGCCGGTTAAGAAAAAGAATAAACGTCCTTCTTTCAAACATGCTTCCGCTCCGATGCCTGGAGCAACAGCCTCCAGGCAGTCTCGACGGCCTCCACCATCAGGGGCAAAGAGTAAGCCTCATAACCAAACACAGGGCCAGAAAAAGCCCTGGGGTCAGAAGTCCACAAAACAGAGTCCCAAGGCTTCCTTGTGAAAGGGCGCTCCCACTCGTTTGAGTGGGGGGAAGACTTCAGTGGTTTTCAGAAACTTGGCAAAAGGAAATCCAAGACAAATGGGTCCTCTCTGTGTAACCCTGGGCTACAAACTAGAGTTCCAAGAGTTTCCACCGTCTCGTTTTCTAGGATCAAACGTTCCCAAGGACCCAGTAAAGAAAAAGTCCTTATTTCTGGTACTGGACCGGTTAAGGTCTCAGGGAGTAATAATAGAGGTCCCATCAGAAGAGAGGGACATGGGGTTTTATTTAAATCTCCTTACGGTACCAAAACCAAATGGAGTTGTCAGACCCATTCTAGATCTCAAGGATCTGAATCACTTCCTAAATATCCGCTCCTTTCGAATGGAGTCAATCCGGTCAGTTGTATCCACCCTACGGGGAGGAGAAGTTCCAGCATCCATAGATATCAAAGTATCAAAGATGCGTATCTACATGTGCCAATAATTCTCGCTCACCAGAAGTTTCTGCGGTTTACGGTAGAGCAGCGCCACTTTCAGTTCGTGGACTTGTCCTTCGGGTTAGCCACCGTTCCCCGAGTACTTTTAAAAGTTCTAGCCCAGTACTAGCAAGACTAAGGGGCCAAGGTATAGCAGTAATGGCATACCTAGACAACCTGCTACAGGTAGATCAGTCAATAGCACGGTTAAACCATGGGGTGTCCAGAACGGTCAGTTATCTGGGACACCTAGGTTAGATTCTCAATCTAGAGAAATCATCCTTACGGCCGGTAAGAAGGCTGGAGTATTTGGACCTGGTCATAGACACAACCCAGGAAAGGGTGTTTTTGCCTTAGGCAAAAGTCAACGCTCTGAGAGCTGGTCCAGGTGGTCAAGGTAGAGAATAGTCCTTCCATTCGCCTTTGCATGAGATTAATAGGGAAGATGGTAGCTTCCTTCGAAGCGGTTCCCTATGCCCAGTTTCATTCAAGAATGTTGCAACACAGTATTCTGTCTGCTTGGAACAAACAGATCCAAGCCTTGGATTGTCCAATGAAGTTGGCTCCAAAAGAGTCACAATTGGTGGTTGATAACCAGGAATTTACAGAAAGTAAAATCCTTCATTCCAGTTTCCTGGAGAGTAGTAACAACAGATGCCAGCCTATGGGGCTGGGGAGCAGTTCTAGAAGAGACCACTGTTCAAGGAAACTGGTCAGAGTCCAAGAAGACCTTGCCCATGAATATCCTAGAGATTCGGACAGTATGTCTGGCTCTAATAGCCTGGACATTCAGGTTGCGGAATTCTCCTGTCAGGATACAATCCGACAATGCCACAGCAGTGGCCTATATCAATCACCAAGGGGGCACCAGAAGCCAAGCAGTCCAAAGGGAGGTGGACCATATTCTGTCTTGGTCAGAGAAACATGTTACTTGCCTATCTGCAGTCTACATTCCAGGAGTGGAAAACTGGCAGGCAGATTTTTGTTGATGAGCCATCAACAGTTGTTGCCAGGAGAATGGTCTCTACATCCTGATGTCTTTTTGGCCATATGCCAAAGATGGGGTACGCCAGACGTAGATCTATTGGCGTCCAGCTTCAACAAGAAGTTGGACAACTTTGTGGCAAGAACAAGGGATCCACTTGCACTCGGAATAGATACATTAGTGACCCCATGGGATCAGTTTTCACTGATTTATGCATTCCCTCCAGTTCAGCTACTACTACGGCTGCTCCACAGGATCAGGGAAGAAGGGAAGCCGGTTATCTTAGTAGCCCCAGCATGGCCCAGAAGACCCTGGTATGCAGGGATCATGAGAATGGAAGAAGGGGAGTCATGGACTCTTCCATCTCGTCTGGACCTGCTGTTGCAGGGACCGGTATTCCATCCTGCCTTACAGTCGCTAAATTTAATGGTGTGGCTATTGAAGCCCACATTCTAAAAAATCGGGGGCTTTCAGGTTCAGTAGTAACCACCATGAATAATGCCAGAAAGCTGGCCTCCAGGACCATTTATTACAGGGTCTGGAAGACCTATGTTGCTTGGTGTGAAACCAAGGGTTGGCATCCTCGAAAGTATGTCATAGGAAGAATTCTGGCCTTTCTACAGTTAGGAGTAAAAATTAAACTGGCCTTGAGTACAATCAAGGGTCAGATTTCAGCCCTGGCAGTGTTTTTCCAAAGACCGCTTGCTTCGCATTCTTTAGTCTGGGCATTCATACAAGGGTTAACTCCGATAACTCTGCCAGTTAGAGCACCCTTGTGCCCATGGAATTTGAATCTGGTTTTGTCAGTGTTGCAAAGACAACCCTTTGAACCTATACATTTATTCCTTTGCTCCTTTTGACAAGGAAATTGGAATTCCTAGTTGCGATAACCTCCGCAAGAAGAGTTTCAGAGTTGGCTGCTTTCTCCTGTAAAGAGCCATACTTAATCATTCATTAGGATAAGGTGGTGCTGCATCCTCACCCAACCTTTTTACCAAAGATAGTGTCTGGTTTTCATCTGAATCAAAATGTTTCCCTACCTTCCTTTTTTTCCAGAACCTCGTTCTGCAGAAGAAAAATTATTGCATTCTCTCGATGTAGTGAGAGCAGTTAAGGCCTATCTGAAAGCGACAGCTCAGATACAGAAAAAAGATGTTTTGATTGTGTTGCCAGAAGGCCCTAGAAAGGGCCAGGCAGCATCGAAATCTACTATTGCCAAGTGGATTCATCAGGTGATTAGTCAGGCTTATGGTCTGAAAAAAAAGGTTCCTTCCTTTCAGATTAAGGCGCCCTCTACCCGGGCAGTCAGTGCTTTATGGGCAGTGCATCACCAAGCCTCTGTGGCTCAGATTTGCAAGGCCACTACTTGGTTGTCAGTACATACATTCACAAGATTCTATCAAATGGATGTAAGATGGCCGAAGGACACTGCCTTTGGGTGCAGTGTGCTGTGGGCAGCAATATAGGTCCTCATGCCTGGCCAGTGGCGGAACTACCACCATAGTGACACACCCGGACGCTATGGGGCCCGCAGCCAAGTGGGGCCCGGTGGGGACAGGCATCTCCGCGGGTAAGAGCGGGCGGCTCTGCAGGCCCGCGGGTGAGAGTGGGCGGCTCCGTGGATGAGAGTGGGCGGCTCCGCGGGCCCGCGGGTGAGCTCTGAGGGCTGTCAGGCGGCTCGTTTGGTGAGACAGCTGGGCGGCTCGTGTGTGAGTGGGCTGGCCAATCAGGGAGCTGGCAGGCGGGGGGGCGCATAGAGATGACATCATCTCTCACTGCCCGGCGCCCTCCCTGCATCCCTGCAGTGCAGTTCTCCCTTCACTGTGCAGGCAGCCTCGGGAAGCAGAGAGATGACATTATCTCTCTGCTGCCTGACTGATAATCTGCTGCCTGACACAGCAAGTGACAATCCGTAATGTGTGACAGGTGAAGTGGCAAGTGACAATCCGTAATGTGTGGCAAGTGACAATCCGTGATGTGGCAAGTGACAATCCGTAACATGTGGCAGGCGACGGGGCAAGTGACAATCCATAATGTGTTGTAAGTGACAATCTGTGACGTTGAAAGTGACAATCCGTAATGTCAGGCAAGTGATGTGGTAAGTGACAATCTGGGACGTGGCAAGTGACAATCCGTAATGTGTGTCAAGTGACAATCTTTGACGTGGAAAATGACAATCCGTAATTGTGGCAGGTGACGTGGCAAGTGACAATCTGGGACGTGGCAAGTGACAATCCGTGACGTGGAAAGTGACAATCCGTAATGTGTGGCAGGTGACGTGGCAAGTGACAATCCGTAATGTGTGGCAGGTGACGTGGCAGGTGACAATCTGGGACGTGGCAAGTGACAATCCGTAATGTGTGGCAGGTGACGTGGCAAGTGACAATCCAGGACGTGGCAAGTGGACAATTGGCAACATGTGGCAGGTGACATTCTGCAACGTGTGACAAGTGACAATCTGCATCTGGTGGCAGGCGACATGGCAAGTGGACAATACGCAACGTGTGGCAGGTGATGTGGCAAGTGGCATTCTGTGACAAGTTGCATCTGGTGGCAGGCGACGGTGGCAAGTGACACGCTCAGGGCTCCCACTGATTCTGCATTATGGTGAGTTGAACTATTTAATTTTATATAACAGAACAGAAATTGGTTAGAAGGCTGGAGGTCAGCAATGTGTGTCCTTCAGGGGCTGCATACAGTATACTGCATACTTTGTTGTTCAAAATCATAATAAGCTGTTGCCTGGGTATTGTGCCACATGGATGTGGTAATCTGTTTTTCAATGGCATTAGTTAATTTTATTTGTGGGGGTGGCGGCTGTTTGCAGGGGGGCCCATACAACATTTTGCTATGGGGCCCTGTGATTTCTAGTTACGCCCTGCGCCTGGCGGCAGCTGTTTTGCTTTGTGTCTCCCTCCCCTCAGGTGGCATTGCTTTGGGACATCCCACATAGTTATTACTATGGTGCTCTGTGTCCCATGATGTATGATAAAGAAAATAGGATTTTTATAACAGCTTATTTGTACAATCCTTTTCTTGGAGTATATCGCGGGACACAGAGGCCCCACCCCTCTTATTGGGATAAGTATATATTGCTTTGCTACAAAAACTGAGGTACTTCCGCTATGGGAGGGGTTATATAGGGAGGGAGACTTCCGTTTTTTTTGGGTGTACCAGTGTCCATTCACCTATAGGTGGCGTATAACCCATATAGTTATTACTATGGTGCTCCGTGATGTACTCCAAGAAAAGGATTTTACAGGTAAGCTGTTATAAAAATCCTATTTTTTATGATCTAAATTTCGATTTTTGTCCTTTTTACTCCAAAAAATAATTTGAGCAGCATGACTACATAATAGATGTCAAACAGAATGTTCCTGCATATTAATTAAATGTTTTGTGTTTTGGAGCTCATAACCAAGATCTAAATATAGCATACATGTTTCATTTCATCTGTATCTGTCTGCTCGTACCTTGTACTGGCAGGCAGATACACACTGACAGGAAGAGTCAATGAACTACCAGAGCGAACAACAGGGCTATGGTAGTTCATTAAAAACTACAATCTGACAGCCACAAAGACTTTTGGTACTTGTAGTTTCCCATTCACAGAACTCTGTAAAAGAATGATGCGACCGGGTGGGTGGAGCCCCACACTTTTTATTAAAAATCTGAAAGTGAACGTGGGGAGGAGATCCCCCGCTTGCTGTCACTAGAGGCAGCAGAGCAGCTGCAGGAGTGGGAATGTGTTACATGTTCTACCCTAAAAATGGGTGGAACATGTGAGATATTCCCAAAAGTGAATTTATCCTTTGATCACTTTAGCTCCGAAAGATTCCACCCCCTTTATGACCAAGCCACTGCGCTACTTTAACTAGTAATTGCGCATCATGCAATGCTGTACCCAAATGAAATTTACATAATTTTTCACACAAATAGAGCTTACTTTTGGTGGTATTTTTTTGTTTTTTTGCAATACAAACGAAATTATATATATATATATATATATATATCATTTTTTTTTTTTTTTACTTTCTGCTATAAATCATAAAACATAGCCAATAAAAAAAAATCTAATTTATTCATAAATTTTGGACAAAATGTATTTTGCTACATGTGTTTAATAAAAAAAAATCCCAATAAGTGTATATTGATTTGTATGTGTGAAAGCTATAGTGCCTACAAACTATGGTAGATACAGTATCTCACAAAAGTGAGTACACCCCTCACATTTTTTTAAATATTTAATTGTATCTTTTCATGTGACAACACTGAAGAAATGACACTTTTCTACAATGTAAAGTAGTGAGTGTACAGCTTGTATAACAGTGTAAATTTGCTGTCCCCTCAAAATAACTCAACACACAGCCATTAATGTCTAAACCGCAGGCAACAAAAGTGAGTACACCCCTAAGTGAAAATGTCCAAATTGGGCCCAATTAGCCATTTTCCCTCCCCGGGGACTTGTTAGTGTTACAAGGTCTCAGGTGTGAATGGGGAGCAGGTATGTTAAATTTGGTGTTATCGCTCTCATTCTCTCATACCGGTCACTGGAATTTCAACATGGAACCTCATGGCAAAGAACTCTCTGAGGATCTGAAAAAAAGAATTGTTGCTGTACATAAAGCTGGCTTATACAAGCTGTACACTTACTACTTTACATTGTCGCAAAGTGTCATTTCTTCAGTGTTGTCACATGAAATGTATAATCAAATATTTACAAAAATGTGAGGGGTGTACTCACTTTTGTGAGATACTGTATACTGTAATTTAATTTTTTTTATACTACTAATGGCGGCAATCAGCGACTTATAATGGGACTGCGATAGTGGGGTGGTAAATCTGACGCTAAGGGGGGAGGGGAACTGACTAACTGCCAATGACATCACCAGTGGCATTTAAACAGTGATAATACTATACACTGTCACTGTACTAATGTCACGGGCTTGGAAGGGGTCAACATCTAGGGCGATCAAGGGGTTAAATGTGTGCCTAACTATGTATAATATATGTAAAGAGTGCTGACTTTCCTACTAGATATCTCAGTTTCTCACCCCTGCTTTGCAGGATCACTGCAACTTTGACAGATCTGATAACGCATTTTCATGACGAAACGTTGGGTGGATCTAGGGACCTGTGACGTAGGACTCTGACTGGGACACGGCGGCCATTTTCTTGGTTGGGAACGCTGGTCGTTTCCCTTTGCCTGTCAGTATTTTCAAACACGTGAGTGTAATAGATTTTTTTATTTAATAAATTCATTACTTGGATGCCTGCTCAATGAGCGTTCTTCTCTTTTATATTTACGTGGATGCTGGAGTTTATCCTGGGAATTCTTATATGTATGGAAGAGGTCTTTGAGTTCTTTTGCTCAGTGGAAAGAGGATTAGTTTAAATCTCTGTGGAGTGGATCGATCTGTGCAGAAGGATCGTTGGGGCCATAACCTAATACATTTATTGTGTGTACCCTACACACTGACGGTAAGAGTCAGTAGTATTGGGTGCTGGTGGTGGCTAATCTATCTATCCATCCTTATCCGGATTTATCTAATAGAGGACTTTACCTTGATTGTCTTCAACAAGCTTACTATTGATTAACTTTATTTTTTATTTATTTATTTTATTTTTTTTAGTGCTACACCTCTTCTTTATAACTTTGACAGATCGCTCTATGTACAGAGCTCTGTGTTGTTTACCAACACAGAGCTCTGGGCTTTGATTGCACACAGCCGATCAGCAGGTCCCAGCCGTGAGTCACTGTCCGAGACTTACTGACAGGCTTCGGCTGTGTAAACCCGGAAGTATGCACCGATGTGCAGGTACGTTGCTTTGACTACAGCTCGCCTGCGGTAGATTTCAGGCGGGTGGTCACCAAGTGATTAGAGTACAGGCAGTCCCCGAGTTACAAACGGGTTAGGGACTGCCAGTTTGTTCTTAAGTCGAATATGTTTGTAGAGACGTCGTTTTACAATGTTTTCTGATGTTCTGTCAAGTAGCCGCGCATGCGCAGACGCCATTTTCTAATGTTTTCCGATGTTTTCCAATGTGCCGCCTCCCGTTCGTAAGTAGGAGTCCTTCGCAAGTTGGATGTTCGTAACTCGGGGACTGCCTGTATATTTAAAATTGAAACAAGTGGACATGAGTGGACATTTCACAAAATGAAGGGAAACCCAGTCTTATGCCCCGTACACACGATAGTATTTTCCGATAGAAAATGTGTGATAGGACCTTGTTGTCGGAAATTCTGACCGTGTGTAGGCTCCATCACACATTTTCCATCGGAATTTCTGACACACAAAGTGCCGGAAATTCCGATCGTGTGTACACAATTCCGACACACAAAGTGCCACGCATGCTCAGAATAAATTAAGAGACGAAAGCTATTGGCTACTGCCCCGTTTATAGTCCCGACGTACGTGTTTTACGACACCACGTTCAGGACGATCGGATTTTCCGACAACTTTGTGTGACCGTGTGTAGGCAAGACAAGTTTGAGCCAACATCCGTTGGAAAAAATCCATGGATTTTGTTGTCGGAATGTCCGATCAATGTCCGACCGTGTGTACAGGGCATTAGACATTTATCACCAGAACAAGATTCCCTTCACTGCCAGTTTCAGTGACAACTGTAAATCTTGGATTTCCATTCCACCACCTTCCATTCTGGTGAAAATGGTCACCAGGACAAATAGAGAGGGGACACAGATGGGGAAAAAAATAACATAATGTAACACTTCTGCATTCTATGCAAGAAAAAAAAAAGGTTAGATTTAGTTTTTAGAAATAAATAGTGCTGAAATGCACACCACACTGCTCTCTGCCAGAACGGCACTGTCCGTAAACCCACATGGTACCATGCAGGTTCGTGTGAATGTGGCCTTAAAGTGTATTTCAACTTTTACAGCCAAATTGTGTTAACAACTATTTTATATTTGGTACATGTCCATATTCACATAGCATAACTTAAATAAAATATTTAAAAACTGCAGGTTACCTTTTTGAGATGCTCTGCTTTGGACCCTTCAGCAAGGAAAAAAAATCCTAGGTAGTTTCCTTTGATTATGAGCAGCTGTGTTTGCCATAAGCAACTGTGCTGTGCCGGCAGATCTTCATTATCAAGTGTAACTAGATTTGAACACTCTGTCCTAACAAAGGGTTACAAGTGTAGAAGCTGATCTTCTTTCATTATATGTTAATGATGGATCACTCTTATGTTGTTTAAAAAAAAAACTTGCAGTGATCCATGACACTTCCTCCTGAGAAACATCTAAAAGGTAAGAAACATAAAAAAAAAAAACATCTTTTTAGGTATGTTGTGTGAATTGCAATGCTTCTCAGACTTTTGGCTAAGATCAAGTATAGCACCTGTTCTTACCAGTGTCCAGTGCAAGTACTCCTATGCAGGGCCGTCTTTTATATTGATTGGACCCTGGGCAAAAATTATTTTCTTGCCCCCCCCCCCCCCATGCAATTTCAATCTCCACCTGCTCCTCTGAGACATACAATAAATAGCAGGTAGACTTAAAATCAGTTTACTGTATCAGATCAGGCAGCAATTGCGATTGGTTGCCAGCCGTTACAGCATATCATTACTGCTTACTGACTGGTTGCTAGAGGTTACAGCACACATTACTGCACACTGATTAGTTGCTAGAGGTTACAGCAAATGATTTCTGCTTGTTAATCAGTTGCTAGAGATTACTGTACACTAATACTGCTCACTGATTGGTTTCTAGAGGAAACAGCTAGGGTTGCCACCTCATCCCTTTAAACCCGAACACATATGAATTACACAGGTTCTGAGGCTTATTTTATTGCACATAAGGCACCAAGTGAGTTTAATTACCACCTTAATCAGCCACAGAACCTGTGTAATTAATATGTGTTCGGGTTTAAAGGGATGAGGTGGCAACTCTAGATACAGCACATCATCTCCTCACTACAGGGGGCATGATATACATATCATATGATATACATATGAATCCCACCTTTTTTTACATATCCATGCTGCCGGCCGCAGCTATTTACTTATGAATGCCGCCACTATTTACATATAAATTCTGGTTATTTACATGTAAACACAGGGTCTGCAGGTGAGTCATCTGTAAACACTAATAGGGAAGAGCTGGGCAGCATTATTATCAGCACTTCACACTGAGATATCGGGACACAGCACGGGACTAAAACTTCAAGGGACAAGGGAATTTAAACTGGGATAGTTGGCAAGTATGAGGCAGCTGCTTTGGGCCCCACAACAATGACAGGGCCCAGGGCAGCTGCCCCTTTTGCCCTACCTTAACGACGACCCTGCTCCTATGTGATTCTGGCCTGATGGCTGGCTGTGTAGTAGCCCTGCTGGCATGATAGGGATCCTGAAGGATCTTCCCATGGGAAGAGAAACCGGGGTTCTCACTGGGTAAGATGGGGCACAGGAGTAGAGGATTCTGAGAGGCCCAGTGCCTTTTGATTTCACTGTGCTACCTTTGGCCTGAGGTCTCAATCGCCCTCCCTCTGGGGATAGGCTGAACACCCCCTTGTTCAGTTCGCAGCAGAACTCCCGAACAGGGGAAAAGTTCTAACCTGAACAGCGAACCCCATTAAAATCTATGGGAGCCGAGCAGGAAAAATCAAAAGTGCCCATTTTGAAGGTTTATATGCAAGTAATTGGCCATTAAAGGGGTACGGCGTCTGGGTACTGCCCTGGGGAACTTGTATCAATATTTTATTTATTTTTTAAAATGATTGTTTTTTCAAGAGCAGTGATTTTAATTAATTTAAAGTGCAACAATTAGGTCCTCCTAATGTGCCTGTGGCGCATCTGTATGGGAAAAAAATAATTTTCTAAAGAAAAAAAACAAATCAAATCCCATTTAAAATGACTCCTGGTTACAATTGCCAGCTATTGAAAAAATAAAGAAAAAAAGGGCATGGGGTCCCCCCAATCCATACCAGGCCCCTCAGGTCTGGTATGGATTAATTTTTTTTTTTTTTAAAACAGCGCAAGGTCCCCCTCCAAAATCTATACCAGACCCTTATCCAAGCATGCAGCCTGGCAGGTCAGGAAAGGGAGGGGTCGAGTGAGCACCCCCCCCTTCTGAACCATACCAGGCCATATGCCCTCAACATGGGGGGGAGGGTGGGTGCTTTGTGGCAGGGGGCCTTATCAGGTTCTGGAAGCCCCCTTTAACAAGGGGGCCCCCAGATTCCGCCCCCCCATGTGAATAGATATCGGGTACATCGTACCCCTACCCATTCACCAAAAAAGTGTCGCAAAGTAAAATCCAGAAGAAACCGTTTTTGACAAGTGCTGGGAGTGGTGGGGCTGTCTCCTGGGATTATGTGGAATTGGAATAGACTGTCAGAAGTGACTCTTGCAGATAGCAGAGGGAATAGAGAACAGACAGAGAGAAGCCTTTGGACTGAGACTAGTAGACACTATAGAAGGATATGCTCTGTTCATTTTCAATTTCAAATACTTTAAGACAAAATTTGATTGAAGTGCTGCAGCTTACTCATATTCACAGCTAATAATTGTTAAAGTAAATCAGGGAGGACAATTTTAAAGAATAGGAGTGTATAAGAGATTATGTGATTGCTCTTACATCTTAGCTGCTTCTTTGACTACAATGTAAATGAGACCCCAACAAAATCCAGCACTACACGGTATGGGGAAATTGTGACCCCCCCCCATTCAGTGCTCAGGGGCAGCCAATCACTAAGACTGCAACAATGTCCCATGTGAGCTTTTCCAAGGGCCACATTTAAAAAAACAAGTGAAACCAGAAGATTTTTCGAAGGTTTTGGTGGTAGGGGGTAGAGATAATGGAAGAAATTTTGGTTTATAATGTCTGCAATACATCCTCACTCTTAAAATTCTTCCTACATACAGATTCACTTTTTAGAACGACAGCTACAGATAACAACCTTGTAGACTTCAAAGGAGAATGACTGGTAAATGGCTAACAATGCCATATGAAATGTCAATCTCAACACCCAGATAAAGAGGCTCTTTACTAGACACGTATGAACAGTTTAAAAGCATGTCACGTGATGTCAGAAGGGGGCGGTGCCACCAGGTGGCCCCGCCCCTTGCTTATATAAGAACTGTCAAAGTGCAGAGTGGGCAGACGGCGGTAGGCCTCCCAGGAGGCGGGCGTCTTTTCTTTTCTTTTATATTTCAGGTCTGGCGGGCGTCATGATTGACAATAGATTTATATTGAGGGACACTATTATTTTATTTTTTATTTTTTTAATAATGGATTTGTCAAAAACTGTTTCTTGTGTTTTTTTTGTTTCGGTGAATGGGGGGGAACCAGGATCTGTGGCCCCCTTGTTAAGGGGGGCTTCCAGATTCCGATAAGCTCCCCACCCGCAGACCCTGACTGACCACCACAACCCAGGGTTGTTGGGAAGAGGCCATAAAGCACCCATGTTGAGGACATGTGGCCTAGGATGGTTCGGGGGGGGGGTTGCTCGCTCGTCCCCTCCGTGTGTATGCTCCATCGGACTTTTGCTGGCGGAATTCCTGCCAGCAAAAGATTGAGAGCAGGTTCTCTATTTTTCAGTCGGAAAAAGTTCCGATTGGAAATTCTGATCATCTGTACAAATTTCCTACGCATGCTCGGAAACATTTCGACGCATGCTCGGAAGCATTGAACTTAATTTTCTAGGCTCGTCGTAGTGTTGTATGTCACCGCGTTCTTGATGGTCGAAAGTTCAAAGAACTTTTGTGTGACCGTGTGTATGCAAGCCAAGCTTGAGCGGAATTCCGTCGGAAAAACCATTCAAGTGTTTTCCGACGGAAAATCCGCTCGTGTGTACGGGGCATTGGGATTTTCTCTGCTTCTACCAACCTCACGTGATTTTAATCATGTTTTGCTCAATTGATAATCATCAATTGTTAACTGACTTTAAATTGGATTGTACCGCTTCCTTTTTTGGAGGAATGGATCCTTTTTCTATATAAACTTTATTTTATTGTAAATCTGTATGCTATGAGGAAGGCTTTTGCCGAAACATGTTAGCGTTTTGATGTTGCACTGCTGTCTGTGCTCAATAAAGATTTAAGAAGAAGCAATTGGCATTCTTTTTGCAATTTTGATGTATGGGACACAGTGGCCTGAAAACCGTTATTCAGCTCATCATCTTATAAATATGTGGTAGAGCTTGGGTGAGTCTTTGTCTACATTACCATGTTAGGATAAGGGTCTGGTATTGATTTTGGAGGGGAACATACACCATTTTTTTTTAAATTTTGGCGTGGGGGACCCCATGCCGTTTTTATTCTTTATTTTTTGACCAGCACTTTTTTTTTATTCAGCTGTCAGCGGGGAAACTCATTGACAGCTGATGACTCATTGGTTAACCACTTTAAGACCGGACCTCATTTTCAGACTTGGTGTTTACAAGTTAAAAACAAGTTTTTTTGCTAGAAAATTACTTAGAACCCGCAAACATTATACAT
The DNA here is from genome assembly GCA_037952925.1 of Lithobates clamitans. Lineage (NCBI taxonomy): Eukaryota > Metazoa > Chordata > Amphibia > Anura > Ranidae > Lithobates > Lithobates clamitans. Next base: position 369,478 of record JBBGZY010002458.1, read on the forward strand.
TTTTTTCTAGCACCCTAGAGAATAAAATGGCGGCCGTTGCAATACTTTTTGTCACACCGTATTTGCGCAGCGGTCTTACAAGCGCACTTTTTTTGGAAAAAAAAATCACTTTTTTGAATAAAATAAGACAACAGTAAAGTTAGCCCATTTTTTTTTATACTGTGAAAGATGATGTTACGCCGAGTAAATTGATACCAACATGTCACGCTTCAAAATTGCTCCCGCTCGTGGAATGGCGTCAAACCTTTACCCTTAAAAAATCTCCATAAGCAACGTTTAAAAAATTCTACAGGTTGCATGTTTTGAGTTACAGAGGAGGTCTAGGGCTAGAATTATTGCTCTGGCTCTAACGATAGCGGAGATACCTCACATGTGTGGTTTGACCACCATTTTCATATGCAGGCGCTACTCACGTATGCGTTCGCTTCTGCGCGCGAGCTCGGCGGGATGGGGCACTTTAAAAACATTTTTTTTTCTTATTTATTTTATCTTATTTTATTTATTTTTACACTGTTTTAAAAAAAAAAAAAGGGTCACTTTTATTTCTTTTACAAGGAATGTAAACATCCCTTGTAATAGAAAAAAGCATGACAGATCCTCTTAAATATGAGATCTGGGGTCAAAAAGACCTCAGATCTCATATTTACACTAAAATGCAATAAAAGAAAAAAAAATGTTGTCATTTGAAAAAAATGACAACAGAAAAATGTGCCTTTAAGACATATGGGCGGAAGTGACGTTTTGATGTCGCTTCCGCCCTGCTATGGGAGACCGGTGGGGGCCATCTTAGCCTCACTCGTCTCCATACCCAGCCATGGACAGGTCCTGATCGCCTCCGCCGCTGCCGATGGCTCCGGTAATAGGCAGGGGGCGTGCGGGAGAGAGGCGGGAAGGGGGGGCCCTCTTCCGCCGCCGATAACGGTGATCTTGCTGCGAATCCGCCGCAGAGACCACCATTATCATTAACCGAACCGCCGCCTGAAGAGATGAATATCTCGGTTGTGGCAGCAGAAGCCAGCTTCCCGGTCCTTCTCCTAAACCACTTGCCGACCGCCACACGCCGATGTACGTCCAAAGTTTGCTGGCGGATATCGTTGTTATGGCAGCAGCTAGCTGCCATAACCCCAGTATCCCTGTTTTCGTGCGGCGGTCGGCTTTCAGATAAAAGTGGTCTCCGCGGCGGATTCATCGCGAGATCACTTTTATCAGTGGCAGGAGAGGGGGCCCCCCCCTCGAAGGTGGAGGCGATCGCGTCCTTCTCAGTGCTGTGCCTGGAGACGAGTGAGGCTAAGATGGCGCCCACTCGTCTCCATGACACTGCTGGGCGGAAGCGACGTCAAAACGTCACTTCTGCCCATACGTCTTAAAGGCACATTTTTTTCAATGTCATTTTTTTAAATGACTTTTTTTTTTTTATTGCATTTTAGTGTAAATATGAGATTTGAGGTCTTTTTGACCCCAGATCTCATATTTAAGAGGTCCTGTCATGCTTTTTTCTATTACAAGGGATGTTTACATTCCTTGTAATAGGAATAAAAGTTACACAATTTTTTTTTTAAAACAGTGTAAAAATAAATAATGTAAAATAAATAAGAAAAATAATTTTTTAAAAACCCCTGTCCCGACGAGCTCGCGCGCAGAAGCGAACGCACGCGTGAGTAGCACCCGCATATGAAAACGGTAGTCAAACCACACATGTGAGGCATCGCCGCAATCGTTAGAGCGAGAGCAATAATTCTAGCCCTAGACCTCCTCTGTAACTCAAAACGTGCAACCTGTAGAATTTTTTAAACGTCGCCTATGGAGATTTTGAGGGTAAAAGTTTGACTCCATTCCACGAACGGGCGTAATTTTGAAGCGTGACATGTTGGGTATCAATTTACTCGGCGTAACATTATCTTTCACATTATAAAAAAAATTGGGCTAACTTTACTGTTGTCTTATTTTGTTTTATTCAAAAAAGTAAATTTTTTCCAAAAAAAGCGCGCTTGTAAGACCACAATTACGGTGTGAAAAAAAGTATTGCAATGACCGCCATTTTATTCTCTAGGGTGTTAGAAAAAAAAAAAATATAATGTTTGGGGGTTCTAAGTAATTTTCTAGCAAAAAAACCTGTTTTAAACATGTAAACACCTAAATTCCAAAACGAGGCTGGTCCTTAAGTGGTTAACAACCAGCTTACACTGCGCCCTGATTGGGCAAAGCTTTGCTCTGCACATGCAGAAAAATAAGTAAAAATAAAGATGGAGTGTGAACGGGAACATATAACAAATACTGTATATAGTGGGGTTTTCTCAAGTTTGACTTCAAAAGTGGAAATTCACTTTAATCTCCCAGTATCTTTTTTTTTTTTGCAGCAGAGATTGTTAAAAGGATAATAAACCAAACTGACATAGACAAAGACAGGACTCAATACAACCATCAGTGTTCCTGATTGGATTCAATCTCATCCAGACCAAAGCTTGCATGTGCCAATCACTTAGCCACTGTGTAGCCATTTTGAATACAAAGCATGCTTAGTGGAGTTTTTGTATAAAGCTGCTTATTGATGTCTGGGTTTGTAAGAACAAATTTACCTCTTCGTTTTATTACCGTGAAAATGAGCCTCATTATCCAATAAAAAAAAAGTATAAAGCGCCTTTTGATTTCTTTGTATTTTATCTACTTTTGAATTTCCAGTTAAAGCAAAGTGTCTTTTCGAGTTTCTGGCTGTGTATTTAGTTGTATCTAACAATTCTTCTAATCATTAATAATTCTCTCTGCGAGGCCAGTCAGTTATTTGTATTCATTTTGAGAATCAATAGTACTTTTCTTCCTTCCCAGGGATCAGATGTGCCAGACCTTCCTGAGTGAGAAGCCAATTATATGATCGTGATTATACAAATAACAAAGAACAACCTGGACTGCACTGGGATTCTACTTATTAAGTGACAATTATAGCTCAAGTGTAAGAACAGAATACAGATAAGAAAGTCCAGGATTGTGTTTTATTTATTCTTGTGGGGGATTAAAGCCCAACTGAACTTTCAGTTTGAATCAAATAACTACATTCCAAATACATCAAATCAAAAGCTGTCCCATGTTTTGAACCTTTTTTTTTTCCTTATAAAGCAGCCACAACCTGAGTAGAAAAGCCTGTCTTCTGCCAGCTGCAAATTGGAACCCCATGCATTCTCTGTGAAATCAATGGTATTATTGCAGTGGTCTGACCCCACCCACTACTGAGTCAGACCTATAGCTCTCCAATCAGCAGAACTCATGCTTCTTGCTGATTGGAGAGCTCTAACTCTGAATCAGCAGGGGGCATCCCAGACCTTTGCAGAGAGACCACTGCTTCCATACAGAGAGTTATGCCGCGTACACACGGTCGGACTTTTCTTCTACAAAAGTCCGACGGACGCCGACGGACCAAAGCCGGCGGACAATCCGATCGTGTGTGGGCTTCCCCGGACTTTCAATGGACTTTTCCAGCCACAAATCTGACGGACTTTAGATTTGGAACATGCTTCAAATCTTTACGTCATAACTCCGCCGGACCCAGAAATCCGCTCGTCTGTATGCTAGTCCGACGGACAAAAACCCACGCTAGGACAGCTATTGGCTACTGGCTATCAACTTCCTTATTTTAGTCCGGTGCACGTCATCACGTACGAATCCGTCGGACTTTTGTGTGATCGTGTGTAGGCAAGTCCGTTTGTTAGAAAGTCCGCAGCAAGTCTGCCAAAAGTCTGTCGAAAGTCTTTCGGACGTGCTGTCGGACTTTTGTAGTAGTACTGTGCAGCACACTAGCAGGAGACAGGCTTTACTAGAAACATAGTAGAATAAGGGCAGAAAAAGACTGAGTCGACATGTGCATAATGAAAAAAAAAATGGTGTCGTTTCAATTTGTTATTTACATAAATTTGTTTAGTTAAATTTGTTTAATTGGTTTTTGGAATTTGTTTTGTTTATTCTAATTCGAATCGATTCAAAATTTTCTAATTCCATTCAAATTGCATTCAAATTCAAATTGAATTTCATTCAAATTACATTTGAATCTAATTCCATTAGAAAGCGAATTTATTCTGTTCAAAATTCTAATTTTGGAAGATGGGGTGTAGTCTTTCTATTCCATTCTAATCTATTTTTTTTTTCTATTCTATTATTTTATCTTCTGTTCTAGTCTTTTCTATTCCATTCTATTATTTTCTATTCTATACAAATTTTAATTTATTCTCCTTGTCAAAAAGGTTTTATTGTACATACAATGAAGTATTTGACATTACAGTGAGTACAAGTTATGCAATAAAGGAAATGAAGCTCAAAAATACATATTTAAACAATGTAGATTATATATTGAATTATAACTTCTTATGGTGTTAATAATACATACAAGTGGTGCTGGATGTAAGAGGAATTATGTTTTATGATTAGTATGAGCTTCCAAATAAAACAACAAAAAAGAAAAAAAAGGAATGAGTAGAGAAGAAAGGGGGGATAGAAAGAGGAAGTACTAGAAAGAATAGAAAGAAGAGTCCGCAGGGTTGAGCCGAGGCAAAGTCCATCACAGTCACTAAGGACTATATAATGCATTAGTTCACTGGGTCAGTTACCATGGTAGTAAAACTTCTTTGTTAAAAGTTGAAGGCAAGTAATTGCTAATCCATGGTTGCCATATTTTATCAAATTTGACAAACGAGTCATTTTCGATGGCTACCATTTTAGCTTGAGTCATGGTGGCGTTCATTCGATTTACTACCTCTTCCACTATCAATGAGGGAGATCTCCAGGCTCTTGCCAGTGTTTGTTTCGCCGCTGTAAATAGTTGGATGAGTAGTTTAAATTGGTTATGTGTTAAAAATTCTGGTTTTCGGTTAATGAGAGCCATTGCAGGATCTGGGGTGATGGGTATTCCTAACATTTTAGATGCAATAGTAAAGATAGCTTTCCAAAAAATTTGTGCTTTGGGGCATGACCACCAAATATGAAAGTGAGTACCTGGGTCCAAGCATCCACGATAACACTCTGTCGAGTAATTATGCACATATTTCGCTATTCTAACCGGTACAAGGTACCATCGTATTAAAACTTTATAATTAGCCTCTATTGCTATTATGTTTGGGGAAGCCGATTTGGTTGTTAACCAAATTTGATTCCATTCTGTTGTTTCCAGAGTTTGTTCTAAATCTCCCTCCCATTTCTGTACATACGATGGTTTCTCAGTTTCGGGTTGGTTTACTAATTGAGCATAAAGGACCGAAATCATGCCTTTAGCATGAGGATTATTTTTACAAAATTTTTCAAATTCAGAGAATTGAGTCAGTGGAGATTTTGTGGTTAAGAGAGGCATAAAGAAATTTTTAATCTGAAGATATCTAAATAACTCCGATTGAGGTAATCCATATTTATCGCAGAGGGATGGGAATGGAATAAAGGATGAAGAATTTACAAATTTGTGCAAGTTTAGTACATTATAAGTAATCCACGCTTTGAAAGATCTAGGTGAGATCCATGCGGGGTAGAATGCGGGGTTTTTATAGAAAGATAATAGAGGGTTATGTAATGATTGTAGTTGATTTCTGAGTTTGTATTTGTCCCACATGGAGACAAAATGCTTGGTGATTGGGTTACCTATTCCTCTACGATCTCTTGGTGAAAGCCAGAGCAGATTTGCGATTCATAGGGGATCACATTCTGCAGCTTCAATTGACACCCATAGAGGGGATTCGTGTTGTGCATGGTATTTAGTTAAAGTTGCTATATGGGCCGCTCTATAGTAAGAGGCAAAATTGGGGCATCCTAGACCCCCATTTAACTTAGGGAGATATAATGTATGCAGGTTCGTACGAGGTTTAGAGGAGCCCCAAATAAATGAATTTGCTTTTCTTTGTATTATTCTTAGATAATAGGCAGGGATTGGGATAGGTAAAACTCTGAAAAGATATAATAGTTTGGGTAAGATTGTCATTTTTATTGTGTTAATTTTTCCAAACCAAGAAAGAGGGAGGTGGTTCCAGGATTTCAGCATATTTGTTATATTTTTGACCATTGGAGGATAGTTAGCTGAAAAAAGATCCAAATAAGATGCAGTTAGATGTATTCCTAGATAAGGTATAGATTTATCTGCCCAAGTAAATGGGAGACCGTTTTTAGCTGACGTCAATTCCAATGATGAGAGGGATATGTTTAATGCTATACATTTTTTAGAATTAATGAAAAGGCCCGAAAATGCAGCAAAGTCATCAAGTATTGGCATCAAATTGGGGCCTGAAATTTGCGGTGATGAAAGAAACAAGAGGATGTCATCCGCAAATAGACAGAGTTTGTGGTGAAATCCTCCTATCTCAATTCCAGTTATGGTTGGTTCTGATCTAATTCGTTGAGCAAGAGGTTCTATGAGCAGGGCAAACAACAGGGGTGAAAGCGGGCACCCCTGTCTAGTGCCCCTCTCAATGTTAAAGGCCTCAGATTTATACCCTGCATATTTAACGTATGCCTTGGGCTTATTATATAAAGCTTTGATCCAGTTTATAAAATTCGGGCCAAAACCCCATTTTTGTAACATATAATGTAAATATGACCATGATATGGAATCAAAGGCTTTTTGAATATCCAGTGAAAGAAAACAGGAGGGAATGCGTCGGGTCTTGGCAATTTGTGCTAAAAGAACTGCACGTCTTACATTATCGCCTGCTTGGCGAGTTGGCATAAAGCCAACCTGATCACGATGTATAAGAGTACCAATGAAGCCACCAAGACGGGACGCTAAGATTTTTGCCAGGATTTTGATGTCTATATTAAGCATCGAGATAGGACGGTAGTTAGTACATGATGTGTCATCTGCATGAGGCTTAGGAATCATGCATATGATCGCCGTTAGAGATTCCTGTCTAAATGAATTGTTTTCAAGTAGTGCATTAAATGTTTCTGTTAATATGGGGGAAATAGAGTCTGAGAAGGTACGATAATATAATGCTAAAAAACCATCAGGTCCTGGTCTTTTATTAATTTTTAATTCTTTGATGACTTTAGCTACATCTTCTACCTTGATAGGTTCATCTAATTGCGCTTTTTGTGAATCAGATAATCCCGGTAAATTAATTTTGGAGAAAAAGGAATCTGCTTCGTTTAAATTAAACGAATTTGATTCAGTGTATAGTGTTTTAAGGTGAGAACGAAATTTATGGACAATTTTAAGGGGATTGCTAGTGTATATATTTTTAGATATCTTCAGCTTAATTGGTTTAAAGGATTTATTAGTTGTTTTGAGTGCACGTGCCAAGTATGTGCCTGGTTTATTCGATTTCATATAGAAGGCATGTCTGGAACGGCGTAGTATTTTATCAGTTGATTCTGTTAGAAAAAGGTCATATTCCAGGCGTGCCTTCTCCAATTCACCTTTATTAATTGGGTTAGGATTGTTTTGGAAGGCTATGAAGTGGGAATTAAATTGTGTTTCTAATTTTCGTGCAAGATTTCTACGTTCTCTTTTGAGTATACCAATCTGTTGTTGAAATATTCCTCTCAACACCGGTTTATGAGCTTCCCAAAGTGTTATTGGGGAAATTTCTGGACCTTTGTTGAGTATGAAATACTCTTTCAATACATGCTCAATTTTGTTTCTATATATAGGTTGTTTGAGTAATAATTCTGGTAGATACCATGTTTTATCCTGAGTTTTAGGTATAGTGGATGTAATAGTGGTTAGGACTGCGTTGTGATCAGACCATGGAATGGGGATTATGTTTGATGATAGAATTTCTGGGATCATTCCTGTGGTAAGAAAAATATGGTCTATACGGCTAAATGTTTGGTGGGGGTGAGAAAAATATGTGTAATTTCTTTTGGTTGGGTTACTCTCCCTCCATGAATCAACTAGATTGTGTTTCGAAAGAAGTTGAGAGAGGGATACTTTAGATTGGTTTCGAGGTGGCATATATGGAGATTTGTCCAGAAATGGGAGGAGAACCTGGTTGGAATCACCACATACTATGATTGTTCCCATTTTATGTGCATTAACTACTTGCAAGAGATGTGTCAAAAATGGAATTGGTTGTTTGTTTGGAGCATAATAGGAAACCACAGTTACTTCTGTATCTAAAATGCTTCCTGTCAGGATTAAGTAGCGTCCTTCCGGGTCTTTAATTTCGGAGTGGACTGTGATTGGGGTGGAGCGGTGGAATGCCACTAGAGTTCCGCGTTTTTTAGTATTGGCTGAGGCAGTAAATACTTGTGGATAGGATGAACTAAAAAATTTAGGTGTTGAGTTTATCGTAAAATGTGTCTCTTGAATACACACAATGTGTGCCTTTTGTGTTTGGAATGATCTAAACGCTTTAGTACGTTTTTGTGGCACATTGAGTCCCTGCACATTGAGGGATAAGATGTTTAAAGGAGCCATGGTAACTGAGTCAGTAGGCAACACTTACCAATTATTCTGGTTTGGAGAACTCTCGACTCAACCCATACGGACTTGAAAAAGGAAAGAAGAAAAAAGAATCTTGTGTGATCTGGTTTAAGGAAGAAGAAGAAAACAGGTAAGATTACATTACATAAGCTTAAGAATAAAATACTAAGGTGTTCAGGATTTGCCCGTGATGAGGGGTGAAACCTCTCAACAGGGGGTCGAAGGCCTTCGTCAGGTCTCCCCATATTAAGCGGGGGGGTCCGAGGAAGACTAGGTGAGGCGCACGGAACTTCCGTGAGCAGGAGAACCGCTTTGTGATAATGTAAAAAGGAAAAATAACATCGCTAGGATGTTAACTTGTAGCCCTTAAGGCTTAGAACGAAACATATCTATATTATCATTGTTTTAAAGAAAAACTTAACATTTATAAAATAAAGATTATTTAAATTCTCTGTTATTTAAGTAGAATAAATTATCTAGTCTGGAAAAAGAGGAGAAAAGATAATAATATACATATATGTATATAAAAAGGAAAAGACAAAAAAAAAAAAAAATACGTCTTGTGTTTAGTGTTTAAGTTTACTACTAAACTTTGTTTCAGTAATTTACCTAAAAGTATCAATTATAGAAATAAGTTTGTATCATTTCAGTCATGACTAGGTCTTCTTTTGATAATATTAGTGTTAAACTCAAAATTGCAACTGATAAATATGAAAGGTGTTTTAACCAATCTGGTTAGGGAAAAAGAAAAATCTACTTAGTTTCAAAATATGAAGTAAGTATGGAACTTATAGGAATGGTGTTCTCGTAAGGTAATATTCAACAAACTCAGATGATATCTGAAAAGAAAAAAAAAAAAAAAAAAAAAACTAATCTAACTCATCTTATATTTCGTTTTAGAATAATAGTATGGGCTATAGCTTCTGGATATGTATAAAAAAAAAAACTTAGTTTTCCCTTTCTTTTCTTTTTCATTTATTTATTTATTTATTTATTTATTTATTTATTTCCTAAAAAAAAAGAACAAATAAATAAAAAATGTGTATATAAGCTATATAGCAATATATCTAAGAAATATAATTATATTTCTCCTGACATGACTGAGGTTCCTTATTTATTTGGTTATAATAGTGTGGAGCACAATATTACATACAATAGATAAGGATAGCCATTTAAACCATTCCATTTAGGAAAAGGGGAAAAAAGAACAACAAAAAAAAAAAAAAATACAAAAAAAACCCTGGTTTTATGTTTTGGAAATAAAAATATAGAACTGAAAAGATTCATGTTCACAGATGATTATGTTAAGCATATATAATTGTTACTGGAATCTTCGATTTACCCTTATCCACATTGTATTCTATTTATTAGAATACAAGTATGGAATGTGAATTCAAGTAAGAATTGCATTGTGAATGCATCCGAAATGCTGTGTATTCATTGAGAGCATATCTTCTTAGCTGATTCCATATTTTACGTGTAAATTCATGTTCCTGGAAAAATAGTTTTTCAGTCCATTGGATCTACATCTTGGTCTTGTGGAGGGGATGCATAACGGCCTCTCTTGTGAACGTGCTGGTTACCGTTTTTTCCTGTAGCAGGGGAAGAAGCTGGTAGTGAAGAAGCAGATGCTGTTCGTCTTCGTGAGGTATTGATTGCAGATGTTCCATCAATCAAATTAAGGTCTTGTAGAGCCTGTTGTAATTCGTTCGGAGATCTACAAATATGCCTGTTTCCTTGGTAGGTAAAACGTATGGAGAATGGAAAACCCCATTGGTATGTGATATTGTTTCTTTGCAGTTCCAGCAGATGCATTTTCATAGCACGTCTTTTAGAGATGGTAACTTGAGAGAGATCTGCGAAAATCTGAAAATTGTGACCTTGAAAGGTTAGGTTTTTTTTCTCTCTGGCTGCAAATAAAAGTTGTTCTTTCGTTCGATAAAAATGGAACTTTGCTATGATGTCTCGAGGGGGTCCATCTGTTTTTTTAGGCATGAGAGCTCTGTGTACCCTATCCATTTCCAACCTTTCGATCGGTATTCCTGGTTGCAATTCTTGGCATAGAGCTGTTATTGTAGAAGATAGATCAACGATCGATTCAGGAATGCCTCTAAAACGCAAATTTGACCTTCTTGCGCGATTTTCATAATCTTCCAACTTGTTTTGTAAGATTATATTTTCATCTTTAAGAAGATCTATTTCAGTCATAAATTCCTGTGTTGTGTTTTCTAGTTCTTCAGTTTTAATTTCCAGCGCCGCTGTACGGTTTCCCAGTTCTCTGATTTCTTTAGTAAGATTATTGGTTATTTGTTCTGAGGTAATCTTTAATGCTTTGTGGAGCATTTTCTCAAATTGTTTAATAAGGTTTGGAGTTGCTGCTGGTTCTTGTGAAGATTTTTGTGACAGAAACAATTCTGTGTCAGATTCATCTGAGGAGATTTGCTGTGACAGCTTTGTCTTTCTCCTGTGCTCTGAGGTGATTGTGCCTGAGGCTGAGGAGACTGAGGAGACTGGCACCAATTTCACTGCAGTCTTTGCCTGTGTACCTCCACTGGGGGCATTTTTATACTTATTCCTGGTTCCCCCTAGTACCATTTTGGTTTCAAAGTTTCCTCTCACCTCTCAGGAGTATGATGTCTCGTTTTTTAAGTGAAAAAAGTCGGCGGGCTGCCTTTATACAGCGGTTCTCCCTTTTCACGGAGCGGAGCTCTAGCAGGACATGTCCGCTGCGCTAGACTCCGCGCATGCGCCCCCAATTTTAATTTATTCTATTCGAAATTCGAATTCAGGAAAATGGTTATAGTGTTCTATTCTTTCTATTCTATTCTATTCTTTTCTATTGAGTCCTTGAGAAAGTCACGTGTCAGTGACACAAGGTGTCGGGAGGAGTCTGGTGACATCACTTCCGGTCTTGGCCGAATTTGGATTTGTGAACGGTCACATTTTGTTGGACACATCAGTGGAATTTTAACTGTAAGTTGCTACTTTGTTTTAATAAGACCTTTTGCTTTATTCCATGTGCGAGCCGAGTATCACCTGTCACTGAGTGACACTTACTCTATGAAGCTCTATGAGCCTTTTGAAGCATATTACCTTCTACCTTAAGGTAAGTGGCCATTGCACGCAGTGGTGGATTCTCTGGATTAAGCACTCAATCACATTATTGCTTGGAATTGTACGAGATCACAGTACATTACATACAACACTTTTGAAGTGTTATCCACTGTTTTCAATGTTATTTCCTTAATTTTTTTTTTTCATTTTCTCACTGGTTACAATTTATATATTTTTCATGTTATGTTATCAGCAAATTTATAGAAGTGATACTTGTTTTTGTGATATGTGATTAAACTTTATATTCACATCGCATTTATTACTACACAGAGATTTAGCGCCACTACATATAATTTATTTATATTCTTTTCTATTGTTTATTCTATTCTATTATTTTCTATTCTATTATTTTATTTTCTATTCTATTAAAATGTATTCTATTCGAAATTCAAATTTTGGAAGATGGTTATATTCTTTCTATTTTATTCTATTTCATTTTTATTCTATTCTATTCTATTTTATTCTATTTCTTTATTTTATATTCTATTCTATTATATTCTGTTATTTTATTTTATATTCTATTTTGTTCTGTTTTACTCTATTCTTTTATTTTCTATTCTATCCCTTTTTTTCAATTCTATTTTTCTTTATTCTATTTTTTCAATTTTTTTATTCTCTATTCTGTTCTGTTTTACTCTATTATATTATTTTATTTTAGTTTTTATTCTATTCCTATCTATTCTATTATACTGTTTTCTATTCCATTCCTTTATTTTCTATTCTATTCTATTCTCTTCGAAAATTTGAATTTGATTCGAAAACTATTCGAATTCTAATTTCGTCTGAAATATTGATTCATTATTTCGCATTATATGTGATTAAACTTTATATTCACATCACATTTATTACTACACAGAGATTTAGCGCCGCTCCATCTATTTTAATTATATTCTTTTCTATTGTTTATTCTATTCTATTATTTTCTATTCTATTATTTTATTTTCTATTCTATTAAAATTTATTCTATTCGAAATTCACATTTTGGCAGATTATTTTCTTATTTTCTTTCTATTTTATTCTATTCCATTTTTATTCTATTCTATTCTATTTTATTCTATTGCTTTATTTTATTTTCTGTTCTATTTTATTCTGTTCTTTTATTTTCTATTCTATTTTGTTCTGTTTTACTCTAGTCTTTTATTTTCTATCCTATCACTTTTTTTTCAATTCTATTTTTCTTTATTCTATTTTTTTCATTTTTTTATTTTATTTTCTATTCTGTTCTGTTTTACTCTATTATATTCTATTATTTTATTTTTTATTCTTTTCTTATCTATTCCATTATATAATTTTCTATTCTATTCCTTTATTTTCTATTCTATTTTATTCTCTTTGGAAATTCAAATTTCATTAGAAAAATCTATTCGAATTCGATTAGAAAACTATTCGAATTCGATTAGAAAACTATTTGAATTAGATTAGAAAACCATTCAAATTCGATTTGAAAACTATTCAAATTCTAATTTCGTCTGAAATTTAAATGCGTAAATGCGTTACTAAATTTGTTACTATTGTATCCTAATTTCCGAATAGCTAAAAATTTGCCTGAGTTTCAATTTGGAATAAAACGAACTGCACATGTCTAGTCCATAGAGTCTGCCCCAAATCAGGTTGTGACTACTTTCCAAAGTAAATCAACTGTAAAGGCTCATTTACACAGACAGAAATAATTTTGCTTCCCAAAAAATGAAAATGTGAACTAATACCGTAAACTCTTCATGGCCCCCGCTGCACCTCTGTGGATGATTTGTGTTCACTGCCCACGCAGCTAGTGCAGGGATCCAGAGATTTAAAAGCATCTGTCTTCTTCCAGAGGGGATCAGAGCGATTCTGATTGTTCATGTGCTGGCAAGTGACCACTTTGTTTTACAACAAATTTTATTGAGTTTCAATAAATAAAACCAGTTTTAGAATATTAGAATGACAAATAATATAACAACTGGCAAGAAGCAATATAGTATGAAATGCATCATACAATAAATGAATAAGAATAGGAGCAATTAATATATAACAAAGTGAAAAATGTAAAATTGAACAGAAAAGATCCAAGTTTTAGAGGTCAGGTGAATTAGGAATCGTAAAAAATATAAAAGTAAATGGATAAAAAGAAAGTAGCAAAGAGAAAAGAGGGAAGGGGAGAGGGGTTAGTAAGAGTAGAATAATAAGGAGGTAATCCCATGTGGAACCAATATTGGCGTTGACCGTATTAGTTGTGACCGTACTTGTTGTGTACCTGTGTATTGTCTTGTTGTGTACCTGTGTATTGTCTTGTTGTGTACCTGTGTATTGTCTTGAGTATTAGTGCCAGGAAGCTAGCTGTTAGGTAATTTGGACAGGGTAAAATCCCCAAATCCTCACTATATTCAATAGGTACGATGCCCGGCGGGTGTGGAGAGGCGACTCTTTGTACATCTTGCCGCATGTATGCGTTCCTTGATCATCCGATCGAGGGCGAATACTGCTGTGCAAAATGTAAGCACATTGTTTCCCTGGAAGCCCAGGTTCTGAATCTGGGGAAGCAACTGTCAGCACTGAGAAGTCCCTCCATACTAAAGGTGAGCCAGGAACGTACACGGCGGGTGCCGGCAGGGGCCAGCACAGAGGCGGGTGGAGACAAAGAGGTGCAGGCACTAGCAAAGAGTAGATGGGTGACAGTCAGGAGGGGTAGAGGGGGAAGTGCCAGAGAGGCCGATCCAGGACTGAAGCATCCCAATAAGTACGCTCCATTGAGTGACATTGGTGAAAACAGTCAGGGACCAGCACTGCTGGAGATGAGGGACTCTCCTAGCTGCCAGGGGAAGAACTCCTCCAGTGAGAGTGGGGGGGCAGCAAAGGGAAAGGAAAGACAGATTCTGGTGGTAGGGGACTCAATTCTTAGAAGGAGAGAGAGGGCAATCTGTAACCAAGACCTGAAGCGCCAAACAGAATGTTGTCTACCGGGCGCTCGAGTTCGGCACATCACTGATCTTGTGGACAGATTACTGGGAGGGGCTGGGGAAGACCTGGCTGTCATGGTGCACGTTGGCACCAATGACAAAGTCAGAGGCAGATGGAGTGTCCTAAAGAACGATTTTAGGGATTTAGGTGCTAAATTGAGGAAAAGGACCTCCAAGGTAGTGTTCTCAGGAATACTACCGGTACATCGAGCCACACCAGAAAGGCAGAGGGAGATTAGGGAAGTAAACAAGTGGCTGAAGAGCTGGTGTAGTAAGGAGGGGTTTGGGTTCCTGGAGGACTGGGCCGACTTCTCAGTCGGTAACCGGTACTATAGAAGGGACGGACTGCACCTAAATGAGGAGGGTGCAGATCTGCTGGGAATGAAGATGGCCAAAAAGTTAGAGGGGTTTTTTAACTAGTCGATGGGGGGGAGGGTCCAGAGACAGTGATAGCCAGCGCGGAAGATATTCCAGAGGGTAGTATTGGGGGCATTAGTGGTAGGTTAACCAAAGCACAAAAACACAAGGTGACTATAGTAGCAAGTCCTAGTTGCAATCTTGAAACTGTTCTGTACTGTTGTACAAGGAGGAATTGGATTTTTTGGGAATTTCAGAGACCTGGTTCAACAGCTCTCATGATTGGCTGGCAAACATTCAAGGGTATACCCTATACCGCAAGGATAGAGAGGGTAAAAAAGGGGGAGGGGTATGCCTATATATCAAGAATAATGTACAAGTGAATGTGAGAGATGACATCACTGAGGAAGCTAGGGAGGAGGTGGAATCTTTATGGGTAGAGCTCCAAAGGGATGAAGCTAAGGGGAAAATAATACTGGGAGTATGCTATAGGCCCCCTAACCTGAGGGAGGAAGTGGAGACGGATCTCCTATCACAAATTGGATTAGCAGCAAGGATGGGAAGTGTTATCATAATGGGGGATTTTAATTATCCAGACATAGACTGGGCGGAGGGAACCGTGCATTCATTTAAGGCTCGCCAGTTCCTTAATGTCTTGCAGGACAATTTTATGGGTCAGATGGTAGACGCACCAACTAGAAATAAAACATTACTGGATCTACTGATTACCAACAATACAGACCTGATCACAGATGTGGAAATACAGGGCAATTTAGGTAACAGCGATCACAGGTCAATTAGTTTCAGTATAAATCACACAAATAGGAAACATGAAGGGAACACAAAGACACTGAATTTCAAAAGAGCCAACTTCCCTAAACTACAAACCTTGCTAAAAGGCATAAATTGGGATAAAATATTAGGAATGTCACGTACCTGGTGGGTTGTGAGCCTGAAGTGCAGAGAAGGACCTACCTTACAGCTCCCATTCCTGTTCCTCTGGAATGGAGACAGAAGGCCAGGAGTGAGGAGTGGTATGGGTGCCTGGCAGGATCGACAGTCACCGGAAGTTCAGGAGTGGTGACACCCTCTGGGTCCAGAAGCTGAAGAGAACGCTGAATCGCAGAGAGGTCCTGGAGCCACAGCAGATAAGGAAGCAGGTAAGTAAGCAGGTAAGTAAGCAAGACTGGAACCAGGAACAAAGCAGCAGGTAGTAGCCTGGAACGCTGGACTGGAACCTGGAACAAGGCAGCAGGTAGTAGCCTGGAACACTGGACTGGAACCAGGAACAAGCAGCAGGTAGTAGACTGGAATGCTGGACTGGAACCAGGAACAAGGCAGCAGGTAGTAGACTGGAACGCTGGACTGGAACCAGGAACAAGGCAGCAGGTAGTAGACTGGAACGCTGGATACAGGTGTCAGACTGAAGGGTGGTCAAACAAGCCAGAGGTCGGTATCGGTCGATCAGCAGAGGTACCAGGGACAACACAGAGGGATGGTCAGGCAAGCCAAGAGGGTCTGGTGCAGGCGGATAGCAGGATGGTCTAACAGGAAGCCGGGTCAGATAGCAGAGTACACAGGTCAGATCAGGTTAAGGCACACGGAACGCTGTAGAGCAGACAGCGGGGATGGAGTGTGACAGGCCGGTTTAAATAGCCCGCCTGGCACTAGCGGGAGTGCGCGCGCGCGTGCCCGTGCCCGTGCGTGACAGCACCCGTGAACGCGTGCGCATGCGCAGTGGAACCCGCGGCCGTGTCCCCCTGCGTCTGGATCGCTGATTATTGGCAGGATCTTCATGACATTGCCCCCCCCCAAGGGGCAGCCTCAGGCTGCCCCTTTGAAGGAATTTCTCCGGATGGGCTCTTTTAAAAGATTGTAAAAGATTTTCAGCATGAATATTATCCTCGGGTTCCCAAGAATTTTCTTCTGGGCCGAACCCCCTCCATTTTATCAAAAATTGATTTTGGTTGCCTCTTCTCCTATGGTCCATGATAGCCTCCACCTCGAATTCTTCCTCCCCATCCACCAAAATTGGATCAGGAGGATCTGTACTTCGGCCTGGAAATGGGTTAGAAACAGAGGGTTTGAGTAGAGACACATGAAATACTGGATGCACTTTTAATGAATCCGGAAGTTCAAGTTCGTATGCCACCTCATTAATCCTTCGCTTAACAGGAAATGGGCCAAGGAACTTGGGACCCAATTTCTTTGATGGGCAGGCCATCCTGAGATTTACTGTAGATAACCATACCTGGTCCCCGGGTGTAAGTAACAGCTCACCTCGTCTCTTTTTATCAAAAGTTGCTTTATTATACTCCTGGGTCCTGGTCATGGTCTCCTGCAAAACTTGATTGTTGGAAGTGAAGAAGTCCAACCTCTCCTGAACTGCGGGTACTGTGCACTCTGGAAGAGAATTAGGCAGAAAAGAAGGGTGGTAACCATAATTTGCAAAAAATGGGGTTTGTTTGATAGCGGAATGAATAGAGTTGTTGTAGGCAAACTCGGCCAATGGAAGAACAGAAATCCAATCATCCTGGGCAAATGAAGAAAAACAGCGTAAATATTGTTCAAGAGTCTGGTTTGTTCTCTCTGTTTGCCCATTAGTCTGGGGGTGGTAAGCAGATGAAAATGAGAGTTCAATCTTCAAAGTTTTGCATAGAGACCTCCAGAATCGGGAGGTAAACTGTACCCCCCGATCTGAAACGATATTAACTGGTACCCCATGGAGCCTGATGACTTCTCTAATGAATGCCTGTGCCGTTTCTGTAGCTGAGGGAGTGCCCTTCATTGGGACAAAGTGGGCCATCTTCGACAACCGGTCCACTATGACAAAAATTGAGGTGAAACCCCAAGCCGGAGGTAATTCCACAATAAAATCTATAGAAAGCATCTTCCAAGGCCTATCTGGGACAGGTAATGGCTTTAGCAAACCCCATGCCTTGGTCCTGTGCCCCTTGTTTCTGATACAGGTGGTACAGGATTCAACAAATCTCCTACAATCATCACGTAACTGAGGCCACCAAAAGGTACGCTGTACCAGATCAGTAGTTTTAGCCACTCCAAAATGCCCAGCAAAAGCATGGTCATGACAGAGTTCTAGTACTGAAACTCGTAGTTCTTCGGGTATAAAAATCCTATTCTCATGCCATAATAACCCATCCTTAACTTGGAGTTCTGGCCTAATGGAAGACCCCAATTCTGCGGAAGCCTGCTTAATCCGGGAAAGAAAATCTCCCTGAAGCAAAAGAAAATTCCCCGGGGACAGAATGGTGTCCGGAGGGGAAACCTCTTGGGGCTTGTGAAACATCCTGGATAGGGCATCAGGCTTGGTATTCTTGGAACCAGGGCGATAAGTGACATGAAAAGAGAACCTGGAGAAAAAGAGGGCCCACCTGGCTTGGCGTGGCTTCAACCTTTTTGCAGACCTCAGATACTCCAGGTTCTTATGATCTGTAAAAATTAAGACTGGATGAGCGGCACCCTCTAGCAGATAGCGCCACTCCTCCAACGCGGATTTAATAGCCAATAATTCTCTGTCACCTACATCATAATTTCTCTCTGCCGTGGACAATTTACGAGAGAAGAAGGCCACAGGATATAACAGGGCCTTAGTTCCCTGTCTTTGGGACAACACTGCCCCTACCGCAATTTCGGATGCGTCCACCTCTAGTACAAATGGCAGAGAGGAATCTGGATGTTTTAGTACGGAAGCAGAGGTAAAAAGGCCCTTGAGAGTCTCGAAAGCCTTTTGAGCCTCAGCAGACCAGTGGAAACGAGTACCCTGTTTAGTTAGCTGTGTGATGGGTGTGATGATGGCTGAAAACCCCTTAATAAATTTGCGGTAGAAATTAGCGAATCCAACTAATCGCTGGATCCCCTTCTTATCTGTTGGGACTGGCCAGTCTAGTACTGCAGTGACCTTTTGGGGGTCCATCTTAATGCCCTTGCTTGAAATGATTAACCCCAAAAATGGAATACTTTCCTGTTCAAATTCACATTTCTCAGCTTTTGCATATAGACCGTGTTGTCAAAGCCGGGCCAATACACTTCTGACGTGCCTGCGATGGGATTCAAGGGAACAAGAAAAAATTAGTATGTCGTCTAAATAGACGATAACAAACAGATCTAGAAAGTCTCGTAAAACATCATTGATGAAGTACTGGAATGTAGCAGGAGCATTGCACAGTCCAAACGGCATCACAAGGTATTAAAAATGTCCATAACGGGTACGAAAGGCGGTCTTCCATTCGTCTCCGTCCCTAATACGAACCAAATTGTAGGCTCCGCGGAGGTCAAGCTTAGTGAATATGGTAGCTGTCCCAAGTCTTTGGAACAGCTCTGGTACCAGAGGAAGAGGGTAACGGTTCTTTACAGTGATTTTGTTCAGCTCACGGTAATCTACACATGGTCTGAGGGTCTTGTCTTTCTTTTGTACGAAGAAGATACCTGCACCTGCTGGAGACGTGGATGGACGAATGAAGCCTTTCTTTAGATTCTCATCGATATATTCTTTTAAAGCCCCTTGTTCCACTTCCGTTAAAGGAAATATCCTTCCAAAAGGTATCTCGGCACCGGGGAGTAATTCGATAGGACAGTCATAGGCCCGGTGAGGGGGTAAGACCTCTGCCCCCTGCTTGCTGAATACATCTAAGAAATCATGATATGCAGAAGGGATGGAAAGGTGCAGACTAGGATCTGTGTTTAAACAGAGCAAGGTAGGATTCTTCTGGGTGTCCTAAAGTCTACAAGACTGTTGGCAATATGGGGAGGAAAAGGTAACCTCACCTGTGATCCAATTAATGTCAGGATTGTGGGCCTGTAACCATGGCATGCCGAGGATTATGGGGAACATAGGTGAAGCGATGATATCTAGGCGTAACAGTTCTTGATGAGAATTGGAGATGGAAACGGGTATTGGAACAGTCTCTTGGGTAACAGGCCCTGACTTAATGGCTGTTCCATCAGCTAGATGAATGGAAAGTCCATGGGTTTTAGGCAACAGAGGTATCCGGTGTTGGGTAGCAAAAAGAGAGTCCATGAAACAACTGCAAGCTCCAGAGTCAATAATGGCGGCTATTTGCAGGGTCTCTCCTGGAAGCCGTAACAGGAGAGAGAGAGCAAGGTGAGTAGTGTTCTTAACCAGAGGTACCGCATAGTCAGAGGACAGAGATAGGCACTTACGGAGTTTAAGGGGACAGTTCCTGACATAGTGCCCAGGTTCCCCACAATACAGGCACAGATTTTTCACTCGACGACGTTGTCGTTCTTCCTGAGTAAGAGAAGGCCGCAGAACCCCTAATTGTATTGGCTCAGGTGGGTTAAAAGTAGACATTGGTGGTGCTGGTGATGTATGATGGGGAACTTTAGGGGTAACCCAAGTTGGGCGAGAGGTTCCCATCGCTCTCTCAGTCCTTCGTTCTCTTAGACGTCGATCGATCTGGATGGTTAGATCGATCAATGCGTCCAAAGTCTGTGGGGTACCCACCCTGGCCAATTCATCTTTCAGAGAGTCAGAAAGTCCCATTCGAAACTGATAGCGGAGAGCCGCATCATTCCAATTCGTGTCTACACTCCACTTTCTGAATTCCGCCACATAATCTTCTGCAGCCCTGCGACCCTGCTGAAGGGTGTGCAAAGCCGCTTCTGCAGTCACGGACAGCTGGGGGTCATCATACAGCTGACCTAGTGCGTCAAAGAAGGCAGACAGATTAGTCAAGGATACGTCCTTTTGCTCCAAGAGGCGGTGGGCCCAAGTTTGGGGGTCACCAGAAAGCAGAGAGATTACGTAGCCCACCTTAGTAGCCTCAAGGGAAAAGGTACGTGGCTGAAGAGCAAAGAACAGTTCACAGGAGTTGCGGAAAGCTCTGAATTTGAGGCGATTTCCGGAAAAACGTTCAGGCGTCGGAACCTTGGGTTCTGGAGGGAGCATCACCACTGTTGAGGAAGGCCCGACTGAAGGAGCAGAAGCGGAAGGGACTCCCTGAGCCCCAATGGGATTAGACAAGGTTAACACTCGTTCCTCCAGCCTGGTGTATCCTTGCTGTAGATTCTTGACTGCTTCAGTCAATCCTGCCAGGTGTGCACAGAGTTCCTCCATGGGAGACGTTCCCTGCTCAGGCTCAGACATGGCTGTCTGCTACTGTCACGTACCTGGTGGGTTGTGAGCCTGAAGTGCAGAGAAGGACCTCCCTTACAGCTCCCACTCCTGTTCCTCTGGAATGGAGACAGAAGGCCAGGAGTGAGGAGTGGTATGGGTGCCTGGCAGGATCGACAGTCACCGGAAGTTCAGGAGTGGTGACACCCTCTGGGTCCAGAAGCTGAAGAGGACGCTGAATCTCAGAGAGGTCCCGGAGCCACAGCAGATAAGGAAGCAGGTAAGTAAGCAGGTAAGTAAGCAGGACTGGAACCAGGAACAAAGCAGCAGGTAGTAGCCTGGAACGCTGGACTGGAACCTGGAACAAGCAGCAGGTAGTAGCCTGGAACACTGGACTGGAACCTGGAACAAGGCAGCAGGTAGTAGCCTGGAACACTGGACTGGAACCAGGAACAAGCAGCAGGTAGTAGACTGGAATGCTGGACTGGAACCAGGAACAAGGCAGCAGGTAGTAGACTGGAACGCTGGACTGGAACCAGGAACAAGGCAGCAGGTAGTAGACTGGAACGCTGGATACAGGTGTCAGACTGAAGGGTGGTCAAACAAGCCAGAGGTCGGTATCGGTCGATCAGCAGAGGTACCAGGGACAACACAGAGGGATGGTCAGGCAAGCCAAGAGGGTCTGGTGCAGGCGGATAGCAGGATGGTCTAACAGGAAGCCGGGTCAGATAGCAGAGTACACAGGTCAGATCAGGTTAAGGCACACGGAACGCTGTAGAGCAGACAGCGGGGATGGAGTGTGACAGGCCGGTTTAAATAGCCCGCCTGGCACTAGCGGGAGTGCGCGCGCGCGCGCGCGTGCCCGTGCGTGACAGCACCCGTGAACGCGTGCGCATGCGCAGTGGAACCCGCGGCCGTGTCCCCCTGCGTCTGGATCGCTGATTATTGGCAGGATCTTCATGACAAGGAACAAAGAATACAGAGGAGAGATGGGTTTGCTTTAAGAGCATATTAAATAAGGGCATTAGCCAATGTATCCCATTGGGTAATAAATTTAAAAGAGCGAACAAAAATCCTGGATGGCTTAACTCCAATGTAAAAATGCATATAAAAGCAAAGGAGAAGGCCTTCAAAAAATACAAGGTTGAGGGATCATTCTCAGCATTCAGACTTTATAAAGAATGCAATAGGAAATGTAAGGGTGCAATTAGGACGGCTAAGATAGAACATGAAAGACACATAGCGGAGGAGAGCAAAAAAAATCCCAAGAAATTCTTTAAGTATGTAAACAGTAAAAAAGGGAGGACAGACCATATTGGCCCCATAAAGAATGAGGAAGGACATCTGGTTACAAAGGATGGGGAGATGGCAAAGGTATTGAATTTATTCTTCTCCTCAGTCTTCACAAGTGAATCGGGGGGCTTCAGTAACCAAAACTGCAGTGTTTATCCTCATGACACAACACAGGAAGCACCTACATGGTTAACAGAGGACGGAATTAAAATTAGACTTGAGAAACTTAACATTAATAAATCACCGGGACCAGATGGCTTGCATCGGAGGGTACTTAGGGAACTCAGTCAGGTGATTGCCAGACCGTTGTTCCTAATTTTTACAGACAGTCTATTGACTGGAATGGTACCAGCTGATTGGAGAAAAGCCAATGTAGCACCAATATTTAAAAAGGGCCCAAAAAACATCCCTGGGAATTACAGACCAGTTAGCCTAACATCAATAGTATGTAAACTCTTGGAGGGGATGATAAGGGACTATATACAAGATTTTAGTAATAAGAATGATATCATTAGCAGTAATCAGCATGGATTCATGAAGAATCGTTCTTGCCAAACCAATCTTTTAATCTTCTATGAGGAGGTGAGTTACCATCTAGATAAAGGAAGGCCCGTAGACATGGTGTATCTGGATTTTGCAAAAGCATTTGACACAGTTCCCCATAAACGTTTACTGTACAAAATAAGGTGCGTTGGCATGGACCATAGGGTGAGTACATGGATTGAAAACTGGCTACAGGGGCGTGTTCAGAGGGTGGTGATAAATGGGGAGTACTCAGAATGGTCAGGGGTGGGTAGTGGGGTTCCCCAGGGTTCTGTGCTGGGACCAATTCTATTTAATTTGTTCATAAACGACCTGGAGGATGGGATAAACAGTTCAATCTCTGTATTTGCAGACGATACTAAGCTAAGCAGGGCAATAACTTCTCCGCAGGATGTGGAAATCTTGCAAAAAGACCTGAACAAATTAATGGGGTGGGCGACTACATGGCAAATGAGGTTCAATGTAGAAAAATGCAAAATAATGCATTTGGGTGGCAAAAATATGAATGCAATCTATACACTGGGGGGAGAACCTCTGGGGGAATCTAGGATGGAAAAGGACCTGGGGGTCCTAGTAGATGATAGGCTCAGCAATGGCATGCAATGCCAAGCTGCTGCTAATAAAGCAAACATTATATTGGCATGCATTAAAAGGGGGATCAACTCCAGAGATAAAACGATAATTCTCCCGCTCTACAAGACTCTGGTCCGGCCGCACCTGGAGTATGCTGTCCAGTTCTGGGCACCAGTCCTCAGGAGGGATGTACTGGAAATGGAGCGAGTACAAAGAAGGGCAACAAAGCTAATAAAGGGTCTGGAGGATCTTAGTTATGAGGAAAGGTTGCGAGCACTGAACTTATTCTCTCTGGAGAAGAGACGCTTGAGAGGGGATATGATTTCAATTTACAAATACTGTACTGGTGACCCCACAATAGGGATAAAACTTTTTCGCAGAAGAGAGTTTAACAAGACTCGTGGCCACTCATTACAATTAGAAGAAAAGAGGTTTAACCTTAAACTACGTAGAGGGTTCTTTACTGTAAGAGCGGCAAGGATGTGGAATTCCCTTCCACAGGCGGTGGTCTCAGCAGGGAGCATTGATAGCTTCAAGAAACTATTAGATAATCACCTGAATGACCGCAACATACAGGGATATGTAATGTAATACTGACACATAATCACACACATAGGTTGGACTTGATGGACTTGTGTCTTTTTTCAACCTCACCTACTATGTAACTATGTAACTATGTAAATAATGGGTCAGAGAGAAAGAAAGGAATGATCAATATTCAAGTATTTGATATAATCAAGCCATGGTTCCCATATTTTTAAGAATTTAGTGCGGTTATCGTTGAGGTTAGAGGTCAATTTTTAGTGAACCATAGTACCCAAGAGGCGTTGTTTGACTTCGGAGAAGGGTATTGACTTCTGTTTCCATGCTTTGGCTAATGTTTGTCGTGTCGCCAACAAAACAAATCCCACCAGCTTTCGTTTACTAATATTTAGATGTGGAATAGGTTTGTGTAGGAGAGCAGTCCAAGGGTTTTTAATGAGAGTGATATGAAGAATTGAACATATTAGATCATACATCAAATAAGAAGCTACAGGACATGTCCACCAAATGATTGTAATAAAGTGCCACGGTCAGTACAGCCTCGGGAGCATTGTGGTGAAGTGTCAGGGTGATCAGTTTTTAACAACAAACATTCATTTATAAGCATTTTCTCGAGCAAGTATATTAAGTGAACATTTAGAGGTGGGCAGCCAAATAGATTCCCATTCCTGTATATCTAAGGTGGATCCAAGATCATGTTCCCATTTTTCCATGTAAGCAAGTTTATGTGGACCTAGGGAGTTAGTAAAGGATGTGTAGACAGTAGACACTAGGCCTTTAGAGTGTGGGTTAAGTCTGCACCAATTTTCAAAAGGGGTCAATTGTTTCGGTGTAGAAGTGCAATGGGAAATTAGGGTAGAGAGGTAATGATGAATTTGGGTATAATGAAAATGTTCTTTTTCTGGTAGATTCCAGTGTTCTTTAAGAAAAGTAGAGGATTTAATGCCATCAAAGCAGTAGAAATCATAAATATATATATTTTTTCTTTTCATCAGAAATTTTTTTTTATTTTAATTTAATACATACACTTCACAAAGCAGTTATACATAATATATAATAATACAATTTCTATAAAATTATACAAATTCTCTATTATATTCTCAATATCATATCTTATCCCTTACCCGCCCCAAGCCTTCCCCCCTCCCACCCTCACATCTACCTGTCAATCGTCGCTTTAGGGTTGCTTTATTTTATTTTAATTGCCACTCCCTCATTTGCCGCTGGCTTCCCCCCCAACCTATTCTTTGTTGTGTAGTTATCACCCCTTGGGTCCACTCACTATCTTACTCCTTCTTCTCCCCTTTCCTTTCCCCTCCTTTTGCTTCTTCCTTTTCCGACTAAATATATTTAAATCTTTTGAGACGCCACCAGCAGAACGCAAAGGATTTCTATAAGCTGGGGGAAAGGAAGGGGTGTCATGTATTCCAGATAATGGTAGATGTGGGGAAATAAGATTGCTGGAGTATTTAACAGAGTCCCATGTTTGAAGAAGGTGTTTTAGGGAAGGATCAGAAGTTTTGGGACAAAAGGATGGAGGCGTCCATGATAGGTTGTATATGGGGAGAGGGGAACAGGTCTTTTGTACTAGGTATGTCCAAATGGGGCGTTCATAAGTAGTATGTAAAGAAGTAAGTTGTGAAATCTGTGCAGCTAGATAATAATGTTTCATGGAGGATACAGCTAATCCCCCTTGTAGGCGAGTATGGTAGAGAGTGGTTGACGGGAGTCTGTGTTTGTGGTGGTTCCAAATTAATTGTAAAATCTTTAATTGTAGAGTATGTAGTTGTTTATTAGTAATAGGGACAGGTAGAACTCTAAAATAATATAGTCATTTTGGTAGATAAGTCCTTTTAATGGCACAAATTTTACCAATCCAAGAGAGAGAAAGAGATTCCCATGAGGCAAGAAGAGAGGCCAAGGTTTTAAACAAAGACGAATAATTGGCTTTAAAAAGGGAGTTGAAGTTGGAGGTTAATTTGACTCCAAGATACGATAAAGAATCGGACCAGGTAAAATGATAATTATTCTTAATAGTTTGAAGATGAGTGTGGTGGATAAGGTAATGGTAAGAGCTTTAGATTTCGATTAATTGATTTGTAGATTGGAGATACTACTAAAGCTTTTTAGTAAAGTAAAGAGATTAGAAAGTGAAGTATGAGGGGATGAAATACACAATAAAATGTCATCTGCGAACAGCATTAGTTTGTGATGAAAGAACGTTTACGAATGGCTATTGCTAAAGGTTCAAGTGCTAAGATGAAAAAAAATAAAATAGGAGAAAGAGGGCAGCCTTGTCTAGTGCCTCCATATATTGGAAAGGAGTTAGAAATATGACCTGCATATTTTATAGAAGCAGATGAATGGGTATATAGGGCTGAGATGCAGGAAAGTAATTGTTCTTTAAAGCCCCATTTACGGAGAATATAGAGGATGTAGTCCCAAGAGATGGAGTCAAATGCTTTACAGATGTCAAGTGAGAGTAACATTGCAGAGTTAGGGTAGGATTTTGCTAAGTGTATCAATTGGATCACCCTGCGAATACTGTCTCCTGCACCCCTTAAAGGAACAAAGCCTACTCGATCCTTATTTATTAGTTTACCTATGAAGGAATTCAGTCTATTCACTAATATTTTGGCTAGTAGTTTAACATCAATGTTCAAGAGAGATAAGGGTCTATAATTGGACCAAGAGTGAGTGTCTGTATCAGATTTAGGAAGCATAACTATATTTGCTCTTAAGGAATCAGGGGAAAATGTATTGCCCAATTGAAGGTTAAAAAATGTGGGACAAGGAGATCAGAAGGTTTTTTATAAAACAAAGCTGTATAACCATCTGGACCTGGGCGATTTTAAGACAATTGATTGCAAGTCTGATTTCTTCGGTTGTAATGTCCGCGCAGAGAGCAGAATGGGTTTCAGTAGGAATAGTTGGGAGATGTAAATTATGGAAAAAGTATCAGCTTGATGTTTTGGAAACAGGAATACAATTGAGAAAGATGAAATTGAAATTCATCTAGGATTTCAATCGGGTTACTGGTGAATAATGTTTTTCGTGTATGTAGAGAAATAGGAATTGTGTTAGATGAGAAGTGACCTTTGGCCAACATAGTCCCTGGTTTATTACTTTGGGCACAGAATTTTTGATTAGACCGGTGTAATTGTTTTTCAGAGGAATCGGATAGACACAAATTAAGTTCTGTACTAGTTTTATCAAGATTAATTTTCGTGGCATTCAAGTTACGTTTGTGAGATTCAAGAGCTCTAGTATATTGTTCTTCTAGTTCTTTTTTACGCCAGGTTCTTTCTCTACATTTATGGAAAGCAATTTTTATTAGGTGTCCACAGAGGAAAGCTTTGTATGTTTCCCAAATAATAGCTGGAGATGAGACAGAGTTTGTGTTGAAACGAAAGTGTGTCCTAGTGAGTGATTCTAAGTAATTCTGTTGAAACGAAAGTAGTAGATAGTAGTAGAACGCAATTGTTCCAAAATTGACCACTTTGTGACCACTTTGTGAGCACTTTGACCAATCAGAATTACCCTGATCCATCCTGGCATCCCTAAGGAAAGAAGAGGAAGAAAATCACAGCTTTCATATCCCTGGACCTCTACACTGGCTGCGTGGGCAGTGAAAGCAAATTATCTATGGAGGCAAGTGCTGTAGGGACCAGGGAGGGTGTACAGTGTTAGATCACCTTTTCATTTTTTGTGAAAAGGTGAACTTACACTTTAAAGTGACTGTAAAGTCTTGGTTTTTTTTGTTAAAAATAAAAAAACATGCTATACTTACCTGCTCTGTGCAGTGTTAATTTCGTCGACTAAAACGACTAAAACACTTTAGTCGACTAAATGAATACTATTTTGGTCTACTAAAATACGACTAAAACTAAAACAATTGAGATGACTAATATATGATTAAAACTAAAATGGCATTTTAGTCAAAAGACTAAAATGGGATTAAAACTAAAATGGCATTTTAGTCAAAAGACTAATGCCCCGTACACACGGTCGGATTTTCCGACGGAAAATGTGAGATTGGAGCGTGTTTTCGGAAATTCCAACTGTGTGTGGGCTCCATCTGACTTTTTTCATCGGATTTTCCGACACACAATGTTTGAGAGCAGGCTATAAAATTTTCCGACAACAAAATCCGTTGTCGGAATTTCCAATCGTGTGTACACAAATCCGACGCACAAAGTGCCACGCATGCTCAGAATAAATAAAGAGATGAAAGCTATTGGCTACTGCCCCGTTTATAGTCCCGACGTACGTGTTTTACGTCACCGCATTCAGAATGATCGGATTTTCCGACAACTTTGTGTGACCGTGTGTATGCAAGACAAGTTTGAGCCAACATCCGTCGGAAAAAATCCTAGGATTTTGTTGTCAGAATGTCCGATAAATGTCCGACCGTGTGTACGGGGCATAAGACTAAAACTAAATTGAAATTTGACCTCAAAATTAACACCGGTCTGTAGTGCATGTTTATACCTCAATACCATAAATAATAACAAATTTGATTATTGAAACTCATATAATGAGTTTGGAAATTGTAGAGAAATGTTAACTAATGCATTACAATTTAATTACACCCATTCGATTTTAGACGACTAAAACATAGGACATTTTAGTCGACTAAAATCAACTGGAAATTTAGTCGACTAAATACGACTAAAACAATTGCAGAAGACTAAAATGGGACTAAATCTAAAATGCCATTTTAGTCCTAAGACTAAGACTAAAACTAAATCGAAATCTGCTGCCAAAATTAACACTGGCTCTGAAGTGGTTTTGCACACAGCAGCCCAGATCCTCCTCTTCTGGGGTCCTTTTTCGATGAGTCTGGCCCCCTTCCTCCTCTTTTTAGTGCCCCCACAGCAAGCAGCTTGCTATGGGGGCACTCGAGCCAAGCCGCAGCTCCTTGTGTCCATTCAGACACCCCCTCTCTCTCCGCATTGGCTCACTGACTGACAGCAGCGGGTGCCAATGGCACTTCGCTGCTGTCTCAGCCAATGGGGAGGGGAGTCCCGGACAGCTGAGTCTCTCGTGCAACATCGCTGGATCGAGATGGGGCTCAGTTAAGTATTGCTGGGGAGGGGGCTGCTGCACACGAAAGGCTTGAATAGAATGAATTAAGATTTTAAAAAAACCCTCTGCCTTTACAAAAACCTTCTACCTTTACAACCACTTTAACCACTTGCCGACCGCCTTCCGCATACATACTGCCTACATATACACTATATTTTCAAAAGTTTAACAGGTCGCACCCCATTAATGAGATCAATAGGGCAACTCGGCAATTGCAAGCCTAACGCTTGGCTTGCAGTGGTGGCATTTTCCCGCAATGTAAAATTGCCATTTGCCAAATTACAGAGGCGGTAAGCATTACATTGAGAGTGAAAGAACACTTCACCTAGTCTGCCATTAGTAGGAGGGTTCCTTCCCTGGCATGACAAGTGATATAAACTCGATGGGCAGGTTACATCCAGACAGACATACACTGTATTTTCAAAAGAATTGGGACACCTGCCTTTACACGCACATGAACTTTAATGGAATCCCAGTCTTAGTCCGTAGGGTTCAATATTGAGTTGGCCCACCCTTTGCAACTATAACAACTTCAGCTCATCTGGGAAGGCTGTCCACAAGGTTTAGGAGTGTGTCTATGGGAATGTTTGACTATTCTTCCAGAAGCGATTTTTGAGGTCAGGTGCTGATGTCAGATGGGAAGGCCTGGCTCGCAGTCTGCGCTCTAATTCATCCCAAAGGTGTTATATCGGGTTGAGGTCAGGACTTTGTGCAGGCCAGTCAAGTTCCACTACCCCAAACTCGCTCATCCATGTCTTTATGGACCTTGCTTTGTTCACCGGTGCGCAGTCATGTTAGAACAGGAAGGGGCCTTCCCTAAACTGTTCCCACAAAGTTGGGAGCATGAAATTGTCCAAAATGTCTTGGTATGCTGATGAGTTCCCTTTACTGAAACTAAGGGGCCAAGCCTTAGTCTTAATCCCCCCTCCACCAAATGATTTGGAGGGGTGGCCCAATACTTTTGGCAATATAGTGTGGATGATTGAGTTTGGGGTGGAGGAACACCTTTTGGATGAATTAAAGCAGAGACTGTGAGTCAGGCCTTCTCATACAACATCAGTGCCTGACCTCACAAATCCGCTTCTGGAAGAATGGTCAAACATTCCCATAGACTCACTCCTAAACCTTGTGGACAGCCTTCCCAGAAGAGTTGAAGCTGTTATAGCTGCAAAGGGTGGACCAACTCAATATTGAACCCTACGGACTAAGACTGGGATGCCATTAAAGTTTATGTCTGTCTGGATGTGACCTGCCCATTGAGTTTATATCACTTGTCATGCCGGAGAAGGAACCCTCCTACTAATGGCAGACTAGGTGAAGGATTCTTTCACTTTCACAGTAATACTTACCGCCTCTGTAATTTGGCAAATGGCAAAATGGCAATTTTACATTGCGGGACCATGCCACAACTGCAAGCCAAGCGTTTGGCTTGCAATTGCGGTGTGGCCCTGTTGAATCTCATTAATGGGGTGCCACCTGTCAAACTTTGAAGACTGAGTTTAAAAAGGCAGGGCTGCATAGAAAATAATTACGGCTGCCCCAAACCCCCCCCCTCCTCCCCAGAGCCCTAACAGACAACAGAGCCACTGCTGAGATAAAAGAAAGTTCTCAGAGTGCAAAACACTGATCAACCATAACTTTATGACCACCCACCTAATATTGAGTAGGTTGCCCCTTTGCAGCCAAAACAACCCTGATCCGTTGAGGCATGGACACCACTAAACCTCTAAAGGTATGCTGTATTATCTGGCACCAATCTGTCAGTAGCAGATTCTTTAAGTCCTATAAGTTGCAAAGTGTGGCCACAATGGATTGGACTTGTTTTCCCAGCACATCCCACACATGCTTGACTTGATTGAGATCTGGAGAATACATAGGCCTAGTCAAACACCTAAAACTCGTTTTTGTGTTCCTCAAACCATTCTTGAACCAATATCGCAGTGTGGCAGGGCGCAGTATCCTGCCATCAGGGAATACCATTTTTATGAAGGGGTGTACTTGGGTAGCAACAGTGTTTAGGTAGGTGTAGAGATGTAAAATTTCCAGAAATTTTGAAGTCATGAGAAAAAGAAATTTTGAAGCCATGAGTTTTTTTCCAGGTGTACTCACTTTTGTTGCCAGCGGTTTAGACATTAATGGCTGTGTGTTGAGTTCTTTTGAGGGGACAGCAAATTTACACTGTTATACAAGCTGTACACTCACTACTTTACATTGTAGCAACGTGTCATTTCTTCAGTGTTCTCACATGAATAGATATAATAAAACAAAAATGTCAGGGGTGTACTCACTTTTGTGACATATGTATATTAGTTATCATTATAAAAGAACATGTTCCACACTTCTTTTTTTTTTAATTTCCCAGAAAAAAACAAACAGCGGCTTGGAAAAAAAAGAAAAAAAAAATGGTTTTCCCCCCTAATTTTTCAATTTTTTTCCCTGGCCTTCCAATCTCTAGCTAGAGAGTATGTGTTACGTAAAATCCACATAAATGGCAGGACCCAAGGATTCCCAGCAGAACATTGCTAAAGGATCACACTGCCTCTACCGGCTTGTCTTCTTCCCATACTACATCCTGGTGCCATCTTTTCCCCAGGTAAGCAACGCACACGCACCCGGCCATCCACATGATGTAAAATGAAAAGTGATTCATCAGGCCAGGCCACCTTCTTCCATTGCTCCATGGTCCAGTTCTGATGCTCATGTGCCCGTTGTAGGCACTTTTGGCTGTGGACATTTCTGCTTTTAACACTCAACTTCAAGGACAAAATGTTTGCTTGCTGCCCATTATAGCCTACCGACTTTCAGATGCCATTGTAACTTGATAATCAACGCTTTTCATTTTATCTGTCAGTGGTCATAAAGTTATGACTGATCTGTGTACATTGTTTCAGTTCATATACTGAAAATGTATTATTATAATATGGACTTCACATTAGCAAAAAGTGGTTTTAGTAGTTTAACGGCCCTTTCAGTATTGGAGCTTTTTTTCTTCTTCATATTTTGCCCACATGTTTTAGTGCACATTTTAGGCCTGTAGATTACTTAAAGTCTTGATAGCAGAAGAAAATGTAGAATAAAAAAATAGCATGTTTTATGCCCCACTAAAATTGCACTATTGTTTATCAAATTTATATTTTAAATAAAAATACATTTAAACAAATTTAATTGCACACAAGCACAATATAATGCCTAATTTTGGGGGAGTAAAATATAAAAGATGAGGTTGTGTCGAGTAAATTAATTCCAAAGCTGTCAAGCTTTAAAGTGTGCACTCGTGAAATGGCAAAAAATATGGTTCCCAAAATTGTTCATAGGTAAGCTTTAATAAGGTTTTGCAGTTCATCCATTTAGATTTAACAGTGAAAGATGGCCCTAGAATTATTGCTTTCATTTGTGCATGCGTCGATACCTAATAGGTGTGGCGCAGATATAATTTTTGTATATGTGCGCAGCTGACTCACTCAGTTATATTAGTATGTGCACGGAAGCAGGGGATCTTTTTTTTATTTTCTTGAAATTACATTTTTTTAAACTTTTTCTGATTACCTGAATTTTATTGCTATCACAAGGAGGCTGCAAGGAGGCTGCTAAGCCCCCTACTTCTTCTCAAGAGAGAATAAATTCAGTTCAGCTTGTAGGTAGGTGCATTCTGTACCCCCACAGCAGGTGACACTTGACCAAAGAGGCAATGCAGAAGGGGAAGGAAGTTGTGAGGAACCTGGTTCCTCTATGACTTCCTGCAGTCACAAGGAGACAACTGTTTGATTGGAGGCTGGTGCCCCTTGTGACTTCAACGGCCACCTTGGGTCAGGCAGAGTCTATTTAAGACTCCAGCTCCCCGGTTTTGTGCGCTTTACGCGAGTGGCTAGTGACAGTGCTTAGAGATAAGGAAGCTTCTGGAGGAGTAGGGACAGTGCAGGGACTACGTCTACCTCACTTTAGGAAGCCTTCCTTTTGAGTGTGGACTGGCCAGGCCGCATTCTGCTGCTCATTGCAGATGATGTCGGCATCTCTCAAGTCTACTGATCACTGTTACTGTTTGTAAGTGACCATGCCTACCCTCCAGGCCTAGTTGAGCTGTGTTTGACCTTTCTACAATATATTGCGTTGCCTAACTTGGACTCTGTGGGCAGTGGTGGCTGATGCTAAACATTTTTGGGGGATGTGGCAAACAACCCCCCCCCCCCCCCAGGTCCACACTCACCCCTCCAGTGGGACCCTTCTTCTTTAGAACTGCCTCCTGTTCTGATTGGCCGAGAGGAGAAGCCAGAAACCGATAGCTAATATTGATTCGCTAGTATCACAAGTGGGAGGGTTGTGCCCCGAGCGCAACCTTTTTCAAGCCAATTAGAGCCTCAGGCTCTAATCTCTTGCTTGAAACAAAAAATAAAAAAAAATAATAGATAGGCATTAGTCCAGCAACCTGTGCATGCAAACTAGGAGGGTGGCACTGCAAACTAAGGGGGCAGCACGTCTGTACCCCTTATGGACCTGCCGCCAATGTGGGGTTGATTTACTAAAACTAGAGTGCAAAATCTGGTGGAACCGTACATGGTAGCCAATCAACTTCTAACTTCAGTTTGTTTAGTTAAGCTTTGACAAAAAAAAAAAAACCTGGAAGCTGATTGGTTTCTATGCAGAGCTGCATCAGATTTTGCTCTCTCCAGTTTTAGTAAATCAACCCCTGTGTGCTCACTGCCCACCACACCACACTGCACCTTGCTCACAAGCTAATCTTTCATCATAGCTAAGCTTCTCTAGGCCTCTATCAGTTTGGTTGCCCTTCCTTCTCCAGTTCTCCGATTTCCATTTTATGAACGGGTGCCCAAAACTGAACTCCATATTCCAGATGACGTCTTACTGCTGATTTGTACAGGGGCAAAATTATGAGGCAAAGCAGTCTCTGAATGGCGCCCATACTGAGCAGCCAACCAGTTGTGTTCGGAATGCAGTAGGGCAGCCGCTCAGCACGGGACCCAAAAGCAAGTGGAGGTCTCTGGAGTAGCGGTGTCTACTTCAGAGATGTCCAGCTTCCAGGGGGATCAGCCAGGTATGGTATATAGTGTACATGGTTGTATTGACCCAAGCTGGGCCAATGTATCTATGTATAAAATATCCATACCAGGTAATTCCTCTTTAAGCCTGTGGAATACGTACAGTATATCTCTATCAAGACCGATATGAGGAATAAAAGAGCAAGCTCTTCCATGAAAAGCAACCATTGTGATTCCATTTATTTGTTGACAGGCTTCATTAGCGGAGTACAGGCGCTCTTCAATAACCACCTGTGTCGGATCTACAAAACATAATTAGCCTCCTTCTGCCATTTCACTGTCTTAATGGTATAATTAGCCACGCCTTTCAAACCACGGACAGCTGCCGCCACTAAAAATCACCTGAGGATTAAATATTCCAAATCCCGTCTTCTGCGCCTTCAAAAGGTAGCTATAGCAACGTACAAAAAGCTGCAAATTATGACTTCTATTAATAGCCTGAAAAATGATTGCCATTTATTGAGGTTTCTGTATCAGGTAACTTTTAAAGAAAATATCAGTTAACATGTTTTGTTTTCTAAAAAGAATACTGAAGGATAAATTATTATTATTTTTTTTTTTTGTAAAATGGGTACAATACTGTTTAGATTAATAATAAAGCAGAACCTCCTGTTCTTTACAGTTAAGGAAACTGCCATCTTAGCTTCTGTTTGATCTGCAGTTGCTGCACATTTGATCAGTTATGACACTGGCCACCTGGTGGCTTTACAGTTCATTTGAGAGCACAAGCAACTGTGACAGTTATTAACCACTTCAGCCCCAGAAGGATTTACCCCCTTCCTGACCAGGCCATTTTTTGCGATTCGGCACTGAGTAGATTTAACTGACAATTGCGCGGTCGTGCGACGTTGTACCCAAACAAAATTTATGTCCTTTTTCCCCCCAACAAATAGAGCTTTCTTTTGATGGTATTTTATCACCTCTGCGGTTTTTATTTTTTGCGCTATAGACAAAAGAAAGAGCGTCAATTTTGAAAGAAAAAACACAATATTTTGTAGTTTTTGCTATAATAAATATCCCATTAAAAAAAAATAAAAAATTCCTCAGTTTAGGCTGATATGTATTCTTCTACATATTTTTGGTA
Source organism: Lithobates clamitans (assembly GCA_037952925.1). Taxonomy (NCBI): domain Eukaryota; kingdom Metazoa; phylum Chordata; class Amphibia; order Anura; family Ranidae; genus Lithobates; species Lithobates clamitans. Next base: position 404,543 of record JBBGZY010002458.1, read on the forward strand.
AAAAAAAATCGCAATAAGCGTATATTGATTGGTTTGCGCAAAAGGTATAGCGTCTACAAGATTTATGTCGGGTTCTCTCAGGGGAGAGGAGACAGATTGTGTGTCCATACTAAGTATGAACACCGATCTCTCTCCTTCCCTAGTCAATCCCATCCCCCCTACAGTTAGAACACACCCAGGGAACACAGTTAAGTTGATCACCCCCTAGTGTTAACCCCTTCCCTGCCAATGTCATTCATAAAGTAATCAATGGCTATTTTTAGCTTGGATCACTGTATAAATGTTGATCTCGCTCTGTCTAAATGTTGATCTCGCTCTGTCATGAGCGATCACGGGCGCCCGGCGGTCACCGCACCCGCCGGGCACGCGTATCAGCTCAGAGGTCACGTGGCAGGCACGTGCTCGCACCTCCGCTGTCACGCCTTAGAGGAACGACGTACAGCTACGGCGATTTGCCCAGCCGAGCCAACCTGCCACGGTATAACTTCGGCGGCTGGTCAGCTATTGGTTAATCACAACATGCCTTTGAATGTAACTATTTTAGTAAACAGTTAAAACAGATCTATACATACCACCGCTACAGTGATCCGCAGTCCCTGAGTTCTTTCGTTGGCCGCTGACATCATCGGCCGGTCTTCTTCTGGGTATCAAACGTCGGCCATTTTGATTGGCCTGCCCAAGATGACATCATTCCTGCACATGCACGGGTGATCATTTATAAGCAGGCTGATGTAACATGTTGTACGGTTTACTAAACTGTTGAATTGTTTTCAAGTTAATATAAACTACACTGTCAAAAGTATTGGGACATTTGTCCGTGGAAAATTTTAAAACCTGCTATCCAACATTTGTCCGCGGAAAATCCGACAACAATTGTCCAATGCAAACGGTTGGATTTCCCACCAACAGCCTGACATCATACATTTTCCGTATGAAAATCCGATTGTGTGTATGAGGCTTAAGACTGGGATTCCATTAAAGTTCATGTGCGTGTAAAGGCAGGCGTCCCAATACTTATGCAATATAGTGTATAGCTGGACTACTGTTTTACCGGTGCATATAGATGAAAGTTTTTGTAGGTGGCCTAATACCATTCTTTCATATTTGTTACTGAAATTCTGATAAAAGTTAGAAAATGTTTGCTAAACTTCCAGACTTGTCACACTGCTATAAGAATCATTATTAATACGTAATATGATGGAATGTCTGATATCTAAAAAGATTTTCAGGTTATTGAGCACATCCGTCTGTACGACTTTGCTAGAAAGTCTGCAGGAAAGAGGAAATCACTCCAATTATTTCAATCATCTGTAATGAATTTTGTCTTTCTTGGCAGAATCACTTGATAGCAGCTGCATATTACAAGTCTCCGAGCTCTGGAAATCACAACCAACTACATCCATTCCACATTTATTCTCATCTACAAACTTTCTGGATGGGTTGAGAAAAGTATTAATACTATAAGTGCTGTTCCAATGCGAAAATACATCATTTACTACAAGATTCTAAAATATGACAAAAGTATTCTCTAATGTTCAAAATCTATTGCTGCACAAATCCACTTTGATTCATGATATCAGTTTCAAGTGTACCTGTCGCAGACACGCAATATATTAAAGCAGGTCTGAAATGAAATAGCATTGCACTTTAGAGTTCAGCATCGGGATAAAGCTTCATTGGAAGGAACCCATGAGAGTGGGGTTTGTGAACAAGGGGTTACATTTAGTCATAGAGTTGGAGCTACAGTGCCTTGAAAAAGTATTCACACCCCTTGAAATTTTCCACCTTTTGTCACGTTACAACCACAAACGTAAATGTATTTTATTGGGATTTTATGTGATAGACCAACACAAAGAGGCACATAATTGTGAAGGGGTAGGAAAATGATAAATGGATTACAACATTTTTTTTACATATAAATATGTGAAAAGTGTGGCGTACATTTGTATTCAGCCCCCCGGAGTCTATTCTCTGTAGAACCTCCTTTCGCTGCAATTACAGCTTCAAATCTTTTTGGGGATGTCTCTACCAGCTTGGCACATCCAGAAAGTGACATTTTTGCCCATTCTTCTTTACAAAATAGCCCAAGCTCTGTCAGATTGGATGGAGAGCGTCTGTGAACAGCAATTTTCAAGTCTTGCCGCAGATTCTCAATTGGATTTAGGTCTGAGCTTAGACCAGGCCATTCTAATATGGCGTACACACGGTCGGACTTTGTTCGGACATTCCGACAACAAAATCCTAGGATTTTTTCCGACGGATGTTGGCTCAAGCTTGTCTTGCATACACACGGTCACACAAAGTTGTCGGAAAATCCGATCGTTTTTAACGCGGTGACGTAAAACACGTACGTCGGGACTATAAACGGGGCAGTGGCCAATAGCTTTCATCTCTTTATTTATTCTGAGCATGCGTGGCACTTTGTCCGTCGGATTTGTGTACACACGATCGGAATTTCCGACAACGGATTTTGTTGTCGGAAAATTTTATCTCCTGCTCTCCAACTTTGTGTGTCGGAAAATCCGATGGAAAATGTCCGATGGAGCCCACACACGGTCGGAATTTCCGACAACACGCTCCGATCAGACATTTTCCATCGGAAAATCCGACCGTGTGTACGGGGCATAACACATGAATATGCTTTGATCTAAACCATTCCATTGTAGGTCTGGCTGTATGTTTAGGGTCGTTGTCCTGCTGGAAGGTGAACCTCCTCCCCAGTCTCAAGTCTTTTGCAGACTCTACAGGTTTTCTTCTAAGATTGCCCTGTATTTGGCTCCATCCATCTTCCCACCAACTCTGACCAGCTTCCCTGTCCCTGCTGAAGAAAAGTATCCCTACAACATGATGCTGCCACCACCATGTTTCAGGGTGGGGATGATGTATTCAGGGCAGGGGCCACATAAAGCAAGGGCCCAGTGTCAGGCCCCACCCATTGCCCACCCCTGACCCCACTCTCACATTTTGCATAAAGTACAACTTCTGCCTTTTGCTTTTAGGGCAAACAGTTCAATTTTGGTCTCATCTGACCAGAGCACCTTCTTCTTCTTGCTGTGTTCCCCACATGGCTTCTCACAGACCGCAAACAGGACTTTATGGCTTCCTTTCAACAATGGCTTTCTTCTTGCCACTGTTCCATAAAGGGCAGATTTGTGGAGAGCACGACTTATAGTTGTCCTGTGGACAGATTCTCCCACCTGAGCTGTGGATCTCTGCAGCTCCTCCGGAGTTACCATGGGCCTCTTGGCTGCTTCTCTGATATATGCTCTCCTTGCCCGGCCTGTCAGTTTAGGTGGACGGCCATGTCTTGGTAGGTTTGCAGTTGTGCCATACTCTTTCCATTTTCAGATAATAGATTGAATAGTGTTCCATAAGATGTTCAAAACTTGGGATATTTTTTAAAATCTAACCCTGCTTTAAATTTCTCCACGACTTTATCCCTGACCTGTCTGGTGTGTTCCTTGGCCTTCATGATGCTGTTTGTTCATTAAGGTTCTCTAACAAACCTTTGAGGGCTTCACAGAACAGCTGTATTTATACTGAGATTAAATTACACAAAGGTGGACTCTAGTTACTAATTAGGTGACCTCTGAAGGCAATTGGTTCCACTAGATTTTAGTTAGGGGTATCAGAGTAAAGGGGGGCTGAATACAAATGCACGCCACACTTTTCACATATTTATTTGTAAAAAATTTGAAAAAATATTTATCATTTTCCTTCCACTTCACAATTATGTGCCACTGTGTGTTGGTCTATCACATAAAATCCCAATAAAATACATTTACATTTTTTGGTTGTAACATGACAAAATGTGAAAAATTTCAAGGGGGTATGAATCCTTTTTCAAGGCACTGTATAGGGAAAATTGATGCTAGGGTTACAGATAGTTTTAGTGAAATGGCTGCAGGGAGAATCACTTTTTAAGCGACAGCAATGAGTTAATGTGAGGGGTTACAGTGGGTTGGTGTTAGGATTAAAGTGGGGTTCCACCCAAATTTTGAACATTATCTCTATGCATTCTCTTCCTTGCCTAGATGCTGACATGCTGTGTAAAAAAATTTAAATCACCGTAATTACCTTTTTTTTTCTAATCTTCTTTGCACTTCCTGGTTTTCCTCCCATGGGAGTAGGCGTGTTTCCAGCCTCTCCCAGACCTCCCACAGTCCCCTGGGAGCTAGTCTCAGGCTTCCCAGCATGCATTGTGCAACAGCATCATCACAACATCTCTGCTCCCAGCATTAACCGCATTCAGGAAATAAATGCTTGTGGGCTTCAAATGCCCACAATGAAGATAGAAACCGCCTTCAGTGAATTTTATAAGTTATTCTTTACAACGAAATCGGACACAGGCGGACTTATTACACAGAACATGTGAGTAGATAATCATGAGAAGAAAAGTTTGTGAATGAACTCCAAAAAAAAAAAAAAACGATAGATAGGTGGACCCCCGCTTTAAGATTACAAGTAGGGTTATTGTGAGTGTTAATGGCAATTTTAAGCAGGCTTCACATATACAGTATCTCACAAAAGTGAGTACACCACTCACATTTTTGTAAATATTTTATTATGCGTCATCAGATCTGTCAAAGTTGCAGTGATCCTGCAAAGCAGGGATGAGAAACTGAGATATATAGTAGGAAAGGCAGCACACTTCACATACATTATACATAGCTAGGCACACATTTAACCCCTTGATCACCCTAGATGTTAACCCCTTCAAAGCCCGTGACATTAGTACAGTGACAGTGTATAGTATTATCACTGATCATTGTATTAATGCCACTGGTGATATCAGTTTCAGTTAGTCAGTCCCCCTCCCCCCTTAGCGTCAGATTTCCCACCACACTATCGCAGTCCCATTATAAGCCGCTGATTGCCGCCATTAGTAGTATAAAAAAAATTAAATTCCTGTATATAGTATCTCACAAAAGTGAGTACACCCCCTCACATTTTTGTAAATATGTTATTATACATTTCATGTGACAACACTGAAGAAATGACACAAAGTAGTGAGTGCACAGCTTGTATAACAGTGTAAATTTGCTGTCCCCTCAAAATAACTCAACACACAGCCATTAATGTCTAAACCGCTGGCAACAATAGTGAAAACACCCCTAAGTGAAAATTTCAAAATTGGGCCCAAAATGTCAATATTTTTTGTGGCCAAGCATGTCTTCAGACCTAAACCCTATTGAGCATCTGTGGGGCATCCTCAAACGGAAGCGCAAAGTCTCTAACATCCACCAGCTCCGTGATGCAGTCATAGAGGAGGGGAAGAGGACTCCAGTGGCAACCTGTGAAGCTCTGCTGAACTCCACGCCCAAGAGGGTTAAGGCAGGGGCTGGAAAATAATGGTGGCCACACAAAATATTGACACTTTGGGCCCTATTTGGACATTTTCACTTAGGGGTCATCTAGTTCAACCAAAAAAAACAAAACAATAATAATTATAATACAATCCCATATACTGTACACAAACTTATACCCACAGTTGATCTAGAGGAAGGCAAAAAAACCCCCAGCAAAGCATGCTCCAATTTGCTACTGCAGAGGAAAAAATTCCTTCCTGATTGGATTTACCCTGGATCAACTTACCTATAAAGGTCGGTATCCAGTTATATTATGTACATTTAGGAAAGAATCCAGGCCTTTTTTAAAGCAATCTACTGAGCTGGCCAGAACCACCTCTGGAGGGAGTCTTTTCCACATTTTCACAGCTCTTACTGTGAAGAAACCTTTTCGTATGTGGAGATGAAATCTTTTTTCCTCTAGAAGTAAAGAGTGCCCCCTTGTCCTCTGTGATGACCTTAAAGTGAATAACTCAACACCAAGTTCACTATATGGACCACCTATGTATTTGTACATGTTGATCGTATCCCCCCTTAATCTCCTCTTCTCAAGAGGGAATAGATTCAGTTGCTCTAATCTTAACTCATAGCTGAGCTCCCCCATGCCTCTTATTAGTCTGGTTGCCCTTCTCTGCACTTTCTCCAGTTCCCTGATATCCTTTTTGAGAACCGGTGCCCAAAACTGAACTGCATATTCCAGAGGAGGTCTTACTAATGATTTGTACAGGGGAAAAATGATATCTCTCTCTCTGGAGTCCATACCTCACTTAATACAAGGACTTTGCTTGCTTTGGAAACCGCAGCTTGGCATTACATGCTATTATTAAGCTTATGATCTACCAAAACCCCCAGATCCTTCTCCACTATGGATTCCCTCAGTTGTACTCCCCCTAGTATGTATGATGCATGCATATTCTTAGCCCCCAGGTGCATAACTTTACATTTATTAACATTAAACCTCATTTGCCACTTAGTTGCCCAATTAGACAGTGCATTGAGGTTGGCTTGTAAATTGGAGACATCCTGTAAGAACGTTATGTTTTATATATATATATATATATATATATATATATATATATATATATATATATATATATATATATATATACACAGTGTATAATATACAGTAAGGGAATGTATACATATTACCCAAGACCATTCCTCAGTCACCATCTAGTTAAATCCTCATAAAGAAACCGCACCAAGCAAACCAAAATCAGGTACAAAAATGTTAAAAGCTAAATTACAGAACATAGATGAAAATTTCAAAATCTAAGTATCAAAGTCTTATTGTTCTCTATTGTAACAAAATATACTTTCATAATATCACAACTACAGTAGCTGAGACAAATTTCTCTCTGCAGAACTTTGCAGAAGGCAGGCTTTTCATAACAATCAGAGACATCCTAATACTAATTAAATCTGAATGGTATCATAGTCTGTAATTTAAAGATCAAAAATTACGTCTTTCTTGCATAGCTAAGAAATGTTGTCACTCCCACATTTACGTGGGCTCATTTTTTAATACCATGTACATGGAAAAAAGTGTTATTAGAATCATAAAATAGTAAAAAAAAAATGTTTTGCCACATAAGTATTTCCTGTCTTGGGAATATCATGTGCACTATCCTATAGGTGGTATTTAAAGCCAAAGTGTACTTTTATTTTTTTTGTTTACATCAATGACAACAACCACGCACCTCAGAAGAGGTGAAGCAGACACTCTGGGCAAAGGGAATCTCACAGTGTGTGCCTGGGCACACCATAATCCCCCATGTGCATTATCCAGGAGTGGCACCAAGTGGGTAGTTAGGGGTGCCAGTGTCCAGTATAAATGCCCCTATTGTATTTAATGCTAGGTTCAAGTTTAGGAACACGTCACACCCATATTTAGGGTGTAACGTGATATGCTCCCAGTCAACTGTCTCCCAGCACCGGAGCCTCTTCCCTGTGACAGCAGGTGGCTTTCATATGTGTTTGAGCTTTTGGGTGCACACCCTAATGCAATGGGCGGCACACACCTATGACTGTGGGGTTGATTTACTAATGCTGCAGAGTGCAAAATCTGGTGCAGCTGTGCATGGTAGCCAATCAGCTTCTAACTTCAGCTTATTTAAGCTTTGACAAAAAGAGCTTTCTATGCTGCACCAGATTTTGCACACTCAAGTTTTAGTAAATCGACCCCTGTGAGTCATGTTAACACAAAAAAACAAAACAAGGAAGAATAACCCTAACTATGAGAGTACCATCGCCCCTTTATACTAGACATATAGGGGTTGATTTACTTAAACTGAAGAGTGCAAAAACTGGTACAGCTTTGCATGGTAGTCAATCAGCTTGTTCAATTAAACTTTGACAACAAAACCTTGAAGCGGACTAGTTTGTGCGCAGAGCTGCACCAGATTTTGCACTCTCCAGTTTTAGTAAACCAACCCCATAGTCTAGTAGGCATATAGTCTAGCCAAGTAGAATTTAACTATTTGGGATTTTTAGGGTAGTAAACGGGGGTCAACCATATATCCATAAAATCCAAGTCCTATTAAAACCATATTAAAATGTATACATCAGAAAACATCCTAGAAGGATCACAGAGTCCCAATCAACCATTTATTACAAACATCCCTCCATCACCCCATAACACCATTGATCATATTATCCTACAATCTATAACATATTCTTTCACTGTTGCTTGTTGGTGGGGCTTAGAGGAATATTTAAAATATAGTAACAGGCAACAAGCAAGCCCACGGTAAAACCATATAATTAATTGCTTTTTGTGTTTGAAGAGACCTGGTGACCACAGCTTGAGTGATGGGACCGCAAAGCACCTAAGGATTGTCCTACTGCAAGTAAGATCCCACTTAATTGTTGAAATCATCAATGTGCATTCATTTAATATACAAGTACTGTATAGTTGTACCTTGTTAATCTTGAGTATCCATTATTTGTTGTTGCTGAAACCTTGGAATTATGGGGTAGGGTGCCCACTGTAGGTCCTGGAATAGCTTGTACGTCAAAAAGAATGGTGGCCATATTTCCCTCCAATTACCTCCAAACACTTCATGTGGGCTTTTAAAAAAAATGTATGTAAAAAACAAGGATGTGGGGGGGATGGGGTGTTGTGGTGGAGTTTATTTCTTTCTTGTTGTCTGTGTCCTCAATTGGGAAGAACAATTTACTTCCTGTATCTGTCATTGGGAGTTCAGTTCTGGGGCATAAAGTGAAAAGAACACTCTCCAACAGAGACACAAATGCATTAACATGCATTTCAGTACAAGGGGTTTACCCCCCTTCCTGACCAGGCAATTTTTTGCGATTCGGTACTGCGTTGCTTTAACTGACAATGGCGCGGTCGTGCGACGCTGTACCCAAAACAAAATTTACGTCCTTTTTTTCCCCACAAATAGAGCTTTCTTTTGGTGGTGTTTGATCATCTTTGTGTTTTTGTTTTTTTTGTGCTATAAGCAAAAAAATTGCGACAATTTTGAAAAAAACACAATATTTTGTACTTTTTGCTTTAATAAATATCCCCATTTTTTTTTTAAAAAAGCAAATTTTTTCCTCAGTTTAGGTCGTGCGACGCTGTACCCAAATAAAATTGATGCCCTACTTTTCCAACAAATAGAGATTTCTTTTGGTGGTATTTGATCACCTCTGTGGTTTTTATTTTTTGTGATAGACACAAAGAAAGACTAACAAATTAAAAGAAAAAAAAATAAATATATATATATATATACCGGTGTGTGTATATATATATATATATATATATATATATATATATATACCGTATATACTCGAGTATAAGTCGTTCCGAGTATAAGTCGAGGCCCTAATTTACTACAAAAAAAATGGGAAAAACTTATTGACCCGAGTATAAGACGAGGGTGAGAAATGCACAGCTACTGTAAGTGGAAAAGAGGGTCAACAATGCCCATTTGCAGCATCACTGTGCCCATTTGCATGCCTCACTGTGCCCATTTGCAGCCATAGGTCCCCTGAACTTCAAACTCGGTAGTTAAGGGTTCCTAGATGCCCCCTAGCTGCAGCCAAAATTTGGGGTCTCTGAACCCAAAGGGTCCTGAAATGACATTGCTGCAGATGGACACAGTTGACCGAATTTGGGGCCCCGTATCTCGGGGCCACTTAGTGCTAGGAACCCCAAATTTGGTATGCAAACCCAGTGGAACTAGTACCATAAAATTACCAAAGCTGGGGTTTCTAGCACCAAGTGGCTCCGAGATACAGGGCCCCAAATATCAGTTCAGAAAATGTCAAGCATTTTTCTGAAGCAGAGAATGACATTTTCCGAACCGGTTTTGGGGCCCCATATCTCAGGGCCACTTAGTGCTAGGAACCCCAGCTTTGGATATGTTATGGTACCAGTTCCAATGGGTTTGCACACCAAATTTGGGGTTCCTAGCACCAAGTGACCCTGAGATACGGGGCCCGAAAATCGGTTCAGAAAATGTCAAGCACTTTTCTTCAGCAGAGAATGACATTTTCCGAACCGATTTTGGGGCCCCGTATCTCGGGGCCACTTAGTGCTAGGAACTTCATCTTTGGATATGTTGTGGTACTAGTTCCACTGGGTTTGCATACCAAATTTGGGGTTCCTAGCACCAAGTGGCCCTGAGATACGGGGCCCCAAAGTCGGTTCGGAAAATGAAATTTTTTGCTGCAGAAAAGTGCTTGACTCAAGTATAAGTCGAGGGGGGCACTTTCAGCACAAACTTTCTTCTCTAAAACACATCCAACTAAAAAAATGTAAAAATTCTAATTTGTTCATCAATTTCGGCTTAATCTGCTACATATTTTTGTCCCAATAAGCGTATATTGATTGATTGATTGCGCTAATGTTATAGTGTCTACAAACTATGGGATATATATATTTTTTTCACTAGTAATGGCAGCGATCAGTGACTTATAGTGGGACAATGATATTGTGATGTACAAATCTGACACCTAACTGCACTTTTTTGGGAACCAGTGACATTATTACAGTGATCAGTGCTAACAATATGCGCTGTCACCGTACTAATGACACTGGCAGGGAAGGGCTTAACATCAGGGGCGATCAAAGGGTTAAATGTGTGCCTAGGGAGTGTTAACTAACTGTGGGGAGGTGCTTTTACTACTTGAAGACATGGATTGGTGTTCCTGCACCACAGGAACACAGGATCCATGTCTTCTGTACTCACGGAATGGCAGTCTGCCTTGTTTACATGTCATTCTGTCAGAGGGTCGAACAATTGACGGTTCCCGGCGGACCCACTGTGTAAAATCACAGCGGGAGCGAGTTGCCTGGCAGCGCGCACTCATACCCATAACCCGGAAGAGCAGCCGCCCTGCAGCAGTAAATCTTTTATGGGGTGGTCGGGAAGAGGTTAATGTCTATGTTGTTAAGAAATGGACTGGGGTATAGTTTGACCAGTTTACCAAAAAGAAAACTGGACAGGGCTAATACCACTTAGTCCACATCTGAGCAGATCAACAGATATTTTTCTGTACTTGCAGGGTCTGTTGTATATACTTTTTTTATTGTATACAGTATATTTCTATGAGTCTGACAGAATAATCTAACTCTATGAATAAATAAATATTATAGCTGCTGTATAGATTTTCCTAAGGATGTGGGTATGAATAGATAAATATGATACAGCACTAAAAACTAACCATAAATATATTAGGGCAAAATATCTAAATGATAAACAAATCTGTAAAAAAAAATCTCCAAATTGCATATTCATTAAATTAGAAGAAAATTTAAACAGCACTCCCAAAGGAGTTCAACATATTTTTTTTACTATTATTTTGCCATGATATACATTTGAATGCAGTGTGTGCATATGGCAAAGGATTCCCAGAGCACCATGAGCTATCTATAGAGAAAACAAAGCATAAGCTCTTTCTTTTCAGGCACTCTATAAAAATATATATGTAGTCAAAAGCCAGCTATTATTACCTGCAATTCAGGAGACACTGTGCAGCATCGCTGCTGTAAAGCTGTTTCCTCCTAGTGTTGTCCTGGACTCTGTGCTGTCACTTCCTAAATGTAGAGTGACTGAACTCTAGTGCAAAGCAAAGCATCTTGGGATGTGTAGTTCACAAAGCTGGAGTTCTACTTCTAGCTGTACTGTTTTGAACTACAACTACCAGCTGGCTGGGAAAGAAGAACAGACTGCTGTGAAAGCTTATAAAAAGGCTGTGCTAGGCGTAGATCGCTCTTTTGGGACCCCCGACTGGATCTGCAAGCAAGGACTTTGTGTCTTAGGGTGCTGTGGCCAAGTCACGGCCTATGCAAGGAAGAGTCATCACGTGTGTGTGTCCCTACTGTTTGGCGGCAGCCTGGAGGCCGCTCCTGCTTCATCCAGCTGGGCCACAGTGTGGTGTGACGGAGGTCGGACACCATCTCCTGAGCCAGGACCCTGAGGGAGATCTTATAAAGCCTTCAACTTTGTCATCATCATCACCAGTTACTGTATTGGTGAGCGGGCACTTGCCCATCTACTGCTGATAGACACTGCATGCAGACAATGTTGTCTCTTCTCACATTGTTTATGCCTGTAGAACTCCATGACATAATACACCTAAGCAAGCAGCCACTGTGTTCATCTGGTACCAGAGCATAACAGGCATTCCCTGTATCTTTTGCTTGTTAGAATGCACCATTTGAATTGCTTTGCTCTGCCATTCAGGATTTCTTCAAATACAACTTACCTAAGTGCTAGCTACAGATCTAAAGACTTTACCTCTTTAAAACAGAACTACACCTAACCTCCTCCCTATTCATAAGGAATTTCTTTCACTGTGCACAAAGAGCCTTGTTTTTGCCTAGAACTCTGTCTTTAACCACCTCAATACAGTGCATTTTCACCCCCTTCCTGCCCAAGCCATTTTTCAACTTTCAGCGCTGTCGCATTTTGAATGACAATTGCACGGTCATACAACACTGTACCCAGATGAAATTGTTATCATTTTTTTCCCCATAAATAGAGCTTTCTTTTGCTGGTGGTTGATCACCTCTGCGGTTTTTATTTTTTGCGCTATAAACAAAAGAAGAGGGACAAGTTTGAAAAAAACACAATATTTTTTACTTTTTGCGATAATAAATATCCAATTTTTTTTTCTTTAAAACAAATTTTTTCCTCAGTTTAGGCCGATATGTATTCTTCTACAAATTTTTGGTAAAAAAATCGCAATAAGCGTATATTGATTGGTTTGCGCAAAAGTTATAGCGTCTACAAAATAGGGGATAGATTTATAACAGTTTTATTTATTTATTTATTTTTTACTAGTAATGGTGGCGATCTGCGATTTTTATCGTGACTGCGATATTGCGGCACATCGGACACTTTTGACACATTTTTGGGACCATTCACATTTTTACAGCGATCCATGCTATAAAAATGCACTGATTACTGTATAAATGTGACTGGCAGGGAAGGGGTTAACACTAGGTGGTGATCGAGGGGTTAACTGTGTTGCTAGGGAGTGTTTCTCACTGTAGGGGGAGGGGACTCACTAGAGGAGGAGACCGATCTGTGTTCCTCTGTACTGGGAACATACCATCGGTCTCCTCTCCTCTGACAGGACCATGGATCTGTGTGTTTACACACACAGATCCACGGTCTTGCTGTGTTACTGGCATCGCGGCCGCTGGGCACGCGCACCGGGTGCCCAGTGACACGGCGGGCGCGCGAGATCGCCATCGGCGGCGCGCGCCCCCTGGTGGGCCGGGAAAGCGAGGCCGTCATATGACGCCCACCCGCAACGAGAGCTGCGCCGCCTGGCCGTCAATTGACAGCCGGCGGTCAGCAAGCAGTTAAAGAAGCAGGTTAAATCCTACAAGTTACACAATTTGTTGAACGTTATGCCATTTCTCACATTGCTTGCGCCTGTGGGTTGAGGTGCAGGAGGGAGTGGTCTGACCTAGCTAAAAGCCATTCCCTTACCCTCCTTCTGCCTGTTCACATAGGCCTCATATGATTGTTAATTTTGGCAGCAAATTTCGATTTAGTTTTAGCCTTAGTCTCAGGACCAAAATGGCATTTTAGTTTTAGTCCCATTTTAGTCTTCTGCAATTGTTTTAGTTTTAGTCGTATTTAGTCGACTAAATCTCCAGTACATTTTAGTCGACTAAAACTTATTTTAGTCTAAATCTAATGGGTGTAATTAAATTGTAATGCATTAGTTAACATTTCTCTACAATTTCCAAACATATTATATACTGCTGGAGTGATAAATCTCATATGGTATTATTTAAGGTATTGAGGTATGAACATGTACTACAGACCAGTGTTGATTTTGAAGTCAAATTTCAATTTAGTTTTAGTCTTAGTCTTTTGACTAAAATGCCATTTCAGTTTTAGTCCCATTTTAGTCTTTTGACTAAAATGGCATTTTAGTTTTAGTCCCATTTTAGTCATCTCAATTGTTTTAGTTTTAGTCGTATTTTAGTAGACTAAAATAGTATTCATTTAGTCGACTAGAATGTTTTAGTCGTTTTAGTCGACGAAATTAACACTGCCTCATATGCCTAAGGCCCCTTTCACACTTGTGCGACTTCAAAGTCGCGCGATTTTACCGCAATTTCGCGGGCACCATTTTACTGCGAATTTGCGCAATTTTTGCAGCGATTTGGGATCAGTACTACTTTGTACGACTTTGCCACAACTTTGGCATTAACAAATGAAAACATACATGGTGTGAGACTTGTGCTTACAAAGTCATACTGAAATCTTGTCTATATTATTCAGGTAGGATTTGCATGCTACTTGAGGGTTTAACATTGAGGTCTATGGAGTACAACTCGCATGGAAGTTGGACCAAAGTAGTGCAGGGACTACTTTGAAGTCGGCACGACTTGAAGTCGTGCCAATATGAATGGTAGTCATTGAAAATCATGCAGAATGACTTGTCATACGATTTTACAGTACAAAATTGTGGGACAAGTCGTATAAGTGTGAAAGGGGTCTAAACAAGGTTTTGTCTGTATCGAATTGTTCTTTATATTTTGTCATCAGATATTATTTGCTGCTATGCTTTTTACCATCACTTACCACTTAAAAATACATAAATAAAATCAATACTTGGTGCATTCACCCTTTACTTTTAAAACAGCATAATTACTCCAAGCTACACTTGTTAAGGTTTTTTCAGGCACATGGCTCAGTGCATGATTAAGCAATTATACCAAACAGGCACTTAAGATCAACAAGATATTGTGAAGGTTATAATACCATGATTAAATAAAATAGAATAAGCTGTGAAGGAGGAATGCATTTGGCTAAAGAAAGCCACTTTCTTTTATCAAGTTGAGGTAGCTGAAGACAGTCCAATGTAAAAAAGGCTGGCAAGACGCAGGGTGGTGTTTTGCAGAAGCCTAAAGAAACAGACAGTATTGAGGATCCAAAGCACAGTGGTTAGCCAAGGAATGAATGGCTGATGAATGATATAGCTGAGGGAAGGGATTTTAATTAAAAGAAGGGCATGGTCCAAATAACGCATGCAATATTTGTGTCATCATGACACAATGCTCTATTAATGCAAAAACATGTAGCTTTTCAGCTCAGTAGACAAACTTAAGAATCTGCCGTTGGAGGCACTTGACAGATCCCTAAAATGCATTTCAAGTACCCCTTTTTGAAGTCCATTGGCTGCGCATTTAATGGTACCCAAACAAAAAGTGTATACTGTGATTCCAATGCAAAGGGCTGTTTCTGGGAGACACTCCTATGTAGGTTAGCGGAAGTAGCAGTCCACACCAGAAAGTTTCTCTTCAAGAATTTACTAAATTTATCATGCAAAATATAGATCATCGTTCCATGAGGGTATATGGCGCACAGCTTCATGGACTTTAACAGGACGTGTGATCGGGCATTCCTCCCACCTTTTTTGTTTTTTTTGCTCATTCATGTTAATAGCATGGAGATTCAACCTATACAGTCCTTGAGAGATATAAAACACTGTCCGTGAGTTTCACTCTCCAGCATCTACCAACAACTAAAATAGTTTTGTATGGACTGACACTTTAAGCATACAATCTGGCGCCTCTGTAGCTAGTTGGGTTTTTTTCCCCGGTAAGTTGCCTTGTTACTGTGAATTACTTTCTGCCACTGAAGTTTGCAAAATCATCTGATAAACTTTTGTCTCTTTCCAAACAAAAGCAGCAGATGGACAAAGTTGGTGGCATTTAAAATCAATGTGAGAGCGATGTTCTGAACTTAAGTGAAATAGCATCGGCGGAATACTAACGTGTTTTAATTAGATTGTTGCCAATTGCAGTATAATGAATTGCTGGCACTGCTTTATTTGTTCACAAGTGTAAGCCCAGAAAGTAGTTTGTATTTACTTTTCTTCTTTCCTTGCTCTTGTTGGTAAAAGGCTTTAGTTTGATATTTCTGAAAGAACTACTCCAGTTAGGCTTAAGGCAAAGTTTTGCTATAGGGCCCGAAGATCTGCAGTTTTTCCTCTTCTGAAGGCAGTATAGTTGAAAAAATGGAAAAACCCAAACCCAAGCTTTGCTTAAGCAGGGCAAAGCAACGGGTTTACTTAAGGCTGAGTCCGCCGCCCCCACCCTACTTCCCCCCTGAATCCATGGGTCCTTCCTTTCTTTCCTTTCTCATGACAGCATGAGTCCACAAGTACGGGGTTGGTTAACTCTGGCTGCCATTTAACCTAAAAGATGATCGATGCTGGACCACAGAGAGGTAAATTTGCAGGACATAGTTCCAGGGACAAGGCGAACTCTGAATCACTTAAAAATGAAAATAAATAAATAATAAAAATGCTGTATAAAATAAGAGCTGATTAACCACTTAAGGACCAGCCTCGTTTTGGATTTTAGGTGTTTACATGTTTAAAACTGGTTTTTCTGCTAGAAAATTACTTAGAAGAAAAACCATATATAATGTTTGGGGGTTCTAACACCCTAGAGAATAAAATGGCGGTCATTGCAATCCTTTTTTTTGCATCGTATTTGCGCAGCGGTCTTAAAAGCGCACTTTTTTGGGAAAAAATTCACTTTTTTGAATAAAAAAATAAGACAACAGTAAAGTTAGCCCAATTTTTTTTTATATTGTGAAATATAATGTTACACCAAGTAAATTGATACCCAACATGTCACGCTTGAAAATTGCGCCCGATCGTGGAATGGCGTCAAACTTTTACCCTCAAACGCCCCCGACGTTTAAAAAATTCTACAGGTTGCATATTTTGAGGTACAGAGGAGGTCTAGGGCTAGAATTATTGCTCTCGCTCTACCGGTCGCGACGATACCTCACATGTGTGGTTGGACCACCGTTTTCATATGCGGGCGCTACTCGCGTATGCGTTCGCTTCTGCGCGTGAGCTCGTCGGGACAGGGGGGTTTTAAAAAATTTTTTTTTATTTTTATTTTACAATATTTTATTTATTTTTACACCGTTTATAAAAAAAAAATTGTGTCACTTTTATTCCTATTACAAGGAATGTAAACATCCCTTGTAATAGAAAAAAGCATGACAGGACCTCTTAAATATGAGATCTGGGGTCAAAAAGACCTCAGATCTCATATTTACACTAAAATACAATAAAAAAAAAAAAAGTCATTTAGAAAAATGACATTTGAAAAAATGTGCCTTTAAAGCGGGGGTCCACCTATCTATCATTTTTTTTTTTTTTAGTTCATTCACAAACTTTTCTTCTCAGCATTACATACTCACATATTGTATGTCCGCCTGTGTCAGATTTCATCGGAAAGAATAACTTATATTATTCACTGCAGGCGGTTTCCATCTTCATTGTGGGCATTTGAAGCCCACAAGCATTTATTTCCTGGATGTGGTGAATACTGTGCTCCCAGCATTCACCGCTCGTTCCCGCACATGCTCAGTGGCATCCTGGGAAGCCTGAGACTAGCTCCCAGGAGTCTGGGAGAGGCTAGAAACACGTCTACTCCCACGGGAGGAGAACCAGGAAGTGCAAAGAAGAATAGAAAAATAAAAGGTAATTACGGCGATTTAAATTTTTTTAAATGGCATGTCAGCATCTAGGCAAGGAAGAGAATACATACAGATATTGTTCAAAATTTGGGTGGAATCCCGCTTTAAGAGGCGTGGAGGGAAGTGACGTTTTGACGTCGCTTCCACCCAGCAGTGTTATGGAGACGAGTGAGCACCATCTTAGCCTCACTGGTCTCCAGACACACCACGGGACAGGACGCGATCCCCTCCGCCGCTACCGACGGCTCCGGTAAGCGGCGGAGGGCACCGGATCGTGGCGGGAGGGGGGGCCCCTCTCCCGCAACCGATAAAAGTGATCTCGCGGCGAATCCGCTGCAGGGACCACTTTTATCGGAAAGAGGACCGCCGCACGAAAACGGGGATACCGGGGTTATGGCAGCTAGCTGCTGCCATAACAACTATATCCCCGTTCAAAGTGAGGACGTATATAGTAGTGCGGCGGTCTTGAAGTAGTTAAGAGTGAAGAGGGCCCTACGTAGGCTAAAATATCACCTAAACAAAAACTCTAGAGACATATTTATATAGCATTGATGTTTAGCAAGCATTCTCTGCAGGTGCGTTTTCTAATCTAGATCCATGTGTTTTGAATGGCTGTGATTGATTCTCCAGCATAGAATGTTTAGTGAAAATCTCATTCACTGCTTTATGATTTAGACAAATTAGTTTTGCTTATTGACCTGCTTAGGATATTTTTCTTTAGTTAGGGAATGTGTTTTTATTTATTTTATTTTTTTATTTAAGCTAGTTTTTTTTTGGCGTATTTGTGTTGTTTTCCTTTTTATCTGGTTGTTCTTAATTTCTATATCTGTGTATTTTTTATTTTGATTTCTTTACTGTCATTCTTTTTTTTTTTTTGTGAAAAAAAAAGTAAAATCATGAGGCTAATAGGTGTTTGTTTTTGGCATCATAACAGGTACAAGATAGTTGAAAGGAGTTTCCATAACATTCAGAAGCCTTTCAATGCCCATTGAACCCCTAAAACCACCCACAATCACCTTAATATCACCTTACCCATTGACTTTAAATTATTTCACAAAAATGCAAAATTTCAAGGAAAATCTCACAATTTTAAGTTAAAATTTCAGGGAAGTTACAATTCTCAGTTTCACTGAACCCAAGTGTTCAATATTCCAGTAACTAAAAAAAAATAAAAATGTTTTCACCTTTAAAAAATGTTTTTTTTTATTAGTAATTTAACCACTTGACCTCCGGAAGATTTACTCCCTTTCATGATCAGGCCATTTTTTGCGATATGTCACTGCGTTACTTTAACTGAATTAGTGTGTGACCAGTGTATGGCGACTAATTAGTAAATTAGTGAATGTTGAATTAGTTGAAACATTAAAAAAATATTTATTATACATTATACATATCTGCCCCTTTAAATAAGCAATTATAAATCCACTTGTGACATATATACAATAAAGGTATGGCGCTTGTATACAAACATTAACTTATGTAACAAGAACACATCTAAAATTAAGGTGGAATCAATGGAAATAATAAAATAGTCCATTGTGATATAATCCCAACACCAAGAAAAACATTTTAAGGTGGGATCACTAATACATAAGATAATAAGACAGGAGATGGAATAAAATGTATCATAGTTACATAGTAGGTGAGGTTGAAAAAAGACACAAGTCCATCAAGTCCAACCTATGTGTGTGATTATGTGTCAGTATTACATTACATATCCCTGTATGCTGCGGTCATTCAGGTGCTTATCTAATAGTTTCTTGAAGCTATCAATGCTCCCCGCTGAGATCACCGCCTGTGGAAGGGAAATCCACATCCTTGCCGCTCTTACAGTAAATCATAGTGTAGTATTTTATTAAAATTTATTAGTAATAAAAATAATAAGGTAAACTCATGTGTATAGGTGCCCCGAATGCCGGCACCTGCAAATACAGCCTGTATGGGATGGGATAGCGCCGCCACTGTCAGCATAAAACCGGTGTGCGTTCCAAGCCTCAATCTCAGTTTTTTCGGCCTGGACGTGATGTCACACAGGTTCCGGAAGTGACGTCCCTTTGCTACGCTCCAAAGTACGTTTCGCCCAAGATGGCGTCTTCCCAAAGATGGAGATTTCCTGTAAATCCATATTTCAGCTCAACGTCTATATTATTCAAAATAGCTAAAGATGTATAACATTAAAGAGGTTGTTACCCCAACGCTTCATATTCCTGATACAGTATCTCACAAAAGTGAGTAAACCCTCACATTTTTGTAAATATTTTATTATATCTTTTCATGGGACAACACTGAAGAAATTACACTTTGCTACAATGTGAGTATACAGCATAGTGAGTGTACAGCTTGTATAACAGTGTAAATTTGCTGTCCCCTTAAAATAACTCAACACACAGCCATTAATGTCTAAACCTCTGGCAACAAAAGTGAGTACACCCTTAAGTTAAAATGTCAAAGTTGGGCCCAATTGCCATTTTCCCTCCCCGGTGTTATGTGACTCGTTAGTGTTACAAGGTCTCAGGTGTGAATGGGGAGCAGGTGTGTTAAATTTGGTGTTATCGCTCTCACTCTTACTCTCACTCTCTCATACTGGTCACTGGGAGATCAACATGGCACCTCATGGCAAAGAACTCTCTGAGGATCTGAAAAATAGAATTGTTGCTCTGGAAACAATGTGTTAATCCGTTGCGTGTGAAAGAATGCAGAGGTATGAGCAGTGTGACTGCGGACTAGGTCATAATGTGTACAAATACTGAGTGCTGAGCCACAGCCAAATGTAGTCTGAGTCAGGGAGGAAAGTCACCCCAGAAAGAGCAGGATGACAGCAGAGAGATCTGTCACTGCCTGTTGTCATAGATGAGAGCCCAGCTGTCTATGAACAGCTAAAACCATGACCTTTCTCTTATGAAAAGCCTTGTTTTAATCAGTCTAAGCATATTGCCACAACTTTCTATAACATTTGAAACAGTTAAAGCTGATATCCAGGCACAAAAACAATATATTTATACTATGTGTATACAGTATCTCACAAAAGTGGGTACACCCCTCACATTTTTGAAAATATTTTATTAAATCCTTTTATGTGACAACACTGAAGAAATTACACTTTGCTACAATGTAAAGTAGTGAGTGTACAACTTGTATAACAGTGTAAATTTGCTGTCCCCTCAAAATAACAGCCATTAAAGAGGAAGTAAACCCTGATGGATTTTACTTCCTCTTTTGCTCCCTGCAAAGCTTGCAAATTAAATGCATAATGGGCTAGTATGCATAGTATGCATACTAGCCCATTACGTGACACTTACCTGCAAACAAATCCATTGCTGTCCCTTGTGCAGGCTGGTTTGTCCATCTTCGCCCCTCTTCCTTCCGGGGGCCGCAGACTCCGGCTCTGTGACTGGCATAAGGAGGGTCTGACACTGAGTCCTGAAACTGGACTCATTGCCAAAGAGGGGGACCAGGCATACCAAAAGCAAGTGCACCTTTATTCATTTCACAATACCACGGCCTAGGACATAGAGGATGGAAGGCCACAGCCAACATGTTAACACAAGATTTCCACATCCTACACCTCCGGTCATTATGTAAGTCTTTTGTGTCAAGATGCATTCAATGTATCAGAAACAAACCAAACACACCAAACAAGCCCAAACATGAAAACCTACTGTACCCTGCCTCACCTTTTACACACCTACAAATTGATTTTACCCACATGCCAAAGTTGGGAAAGAGACAGGAATATTCACTCATCATAGTAGACATGTTTCCAGGTGGGTAGAAGCTTTCGTCTGTACTAGGGAGGATGCAGGGACAGTTGTAAAAATCCTGACAGTTGTAAAAATCCTGGCACAAGAAATAATACCTAGGTGGGGATGCCCATTGCAAATTAACTCAGATAATGGCCCAGCTTTTGTTTCCAAGGTATGTCAGGAGTTAGTCAGAACCAAATGGAAAACTGTGGAAAATTGCCAGATGGAAAACTGTGCTCCCTGCAATTTTAGCAGAGATTAGAATGACTCCTTCCAAGATTAATCATTTGTCACCCTTTGAAATTCTGATGGGTTGACCATTTCCCACCCCCTGGGCCAAGAAACCTCTGGTAATAGAGCAAGGTGACCTAGGCATGATACAAGAATTGATTATGAAATTGAATGGCATCTACGGTAAAATATCCTCTTTTCTCCCATTACCCTCACAGGATGACACGGTGGTGATTCGTCAGCTGAACCGGACCAAGAAGCAAGACTATCCCTTCGGCCCACCCACTACTGTCATCGCAGTGAACAGAACCACTGTCCTTACCGAACAGTTTGGAGCGTGGATCCATGCAGAAAGGTTAAAGAAAGTACCACAAAGGACCCAGAAGCAAGACACAGATAAAGGAGGTGAAACAGGTGATATAAATCCTCGAAGAGCAAGTGAAACAGATGATATAGACTCTGAAAAAGATGACCTCACTACTTTCTCCACAGACTTCTGGAAAGATCTTGTGCCTGCTCTTTATGCTGGCACTGATAGTGTTTTGCCCACTTGGATCATTACTAACTGTATCTACCACCCTGAGGACTTGGGTGCCATTGGTATTATATGTGGCCGCCCTAGCAATGAGACCATGACCCAAAGCAAGAGAGAGACTAATGCACAGAGCCCAGACTCTTTTACTGATAAAATGTTGTTGCTTCAGTTTAAGTACTCTTACGCCCAGAAATCAGAATATGAAAAGTACTGGGTATGTAGCAAATTGCACCCCAGCGCGGCTCAAATCTCCCTAATGGCTGTTCCCTTGAATATAACCCCATTTTTGAATGGTACCCCTCCTGTGACTATAACCAATATATAAGCTGTATTTTTGAATTAAACAATTTCCTTCCCAATAATAGGTAGGAGTTATTTCCCAGATTGGTGTTTTAAGCTAGGAAACTCATCAGATAAAGGTCAAAACAAAATATGCCAGAAGTCACTATTTAATATATAGTTATTCGTAAGGAACTAGAACTGCATGATTTAGCAATTAAGTCCATAACTGCTGCCCTGACGGGACTCTGTGAAGTCACGGAGGACTACAAGTGCTGTACCTGGATTCATAATACAAGTATTGAAGTACCTGATTATTATGAGATAATCAACAAACACCGACATGAGGTGTCGCTCCTCCAGGCTGAAGTCAGAGACATTGCCAAAGATGGATGGAATCCCTTTAAAGGATTGGGAAGCTTTGGTGATTTCTTTGGCTCCATTTTTTCATGGCTTAGGAAAGCTGGAATGCTAATTTTAATGTGCCTGCTGTTTGTTTTTGCTGTATGCATTTTGTTCAAACTTATCCAGTGCTTTTGCAAATATGGTGAACAGAATACTGAAGCCACCCAAAAGTTATTAGGCAACCATGGTGAGATCACGTTGTGATCTAAGAGGGGATTGAGGGGTTAGAAAGAGTTAATGTACTGTAACATTAAATGCTTGAGAAACAAAGTGCTCTTCTGCTGTACTTTCACACATAGCATAACCGCAGGCCAAACGAGCCCCATAAATAACTGAATGTGGGACTATGATCCCGGACAGGTTGACCACCAATATACTGTGAAGCATGTTGCTACTTGCTAGTTTGAACTATATGTCTAAAATGTCATACTATATACATGTATATGTTTGATGTTTTGTTCCTCCCCCTTATGCTACGTAACGCCTATTGTTCTGAGTTTTTATAAAAACTCGAGCCAAGCTACTGAAAGGATAGTAGGTATTCTGGACGACCACCCGCCTATTTAAGTACACCAACAGGGCCCCCAGATATCTGGAGATAACCAAGAAGCAGGTTGTCCATTTGTAAAATGCCTGCCTTTATTAAGTGTGTTACAGCTTATATTTGGTTCAACATACCAATAGAAAGAGGGGAGAGGGGAGAGGGAAGTGGTTAGTAAATGATGTATTAGTATAAAATATATGGTTATACAAGTCAATGACCCATAAAATACATTTTACGCTTATGAGTCATAAGTCATGCATCCTGTCCCATGGCCTACAGAACAGAGAACAGATTATATATATATATAGTGCAGTGCTTGTGCAAGCATCTTTCTAAGAGTTACAGATTTAAGCTTATACTGAAATGGCAGAACATATCAAAGCACATCAGTCACAATGGTTTGGGCATATTACTACAATCCTCTCTTTTTTCACAAACGTGACAAACACAAACCCAATATGCCCCCGACATTCACCTGGACCACTTTTCCACAAATTTACTACCACACTAAGCATGTAAAAATAGAAAACAATAAACACATAATCTCAGCTGCATAGCAATTGTCCATGAAATATAAAGGGGGAAGGGGCGTGGCAGTCTATAAAAGCAAGTGGGAGGGGCATGACAGCCTTTAGGCCAAATAAAAATAGTCCCAAAGGAGGAACAGAAAAAAAGTCTCTTGTATGGCTTCTGACTGTCCATTAAATTCATAAAAAGTAAGGAAAAGGAAATGTCCACATTATAATTCTCATTCTCCTAAACCTTTCCCAAAACATTTGGTTCGATTCTGTGCTCATCCATATTTTACAGAGATCCTCCACCCCAAAAACCCTGCCTCTCTTTGTAAGGATATAACTCAATATCCACAGACAGACTGGAACTGATGCATTGGGCTAGACTTGGGTCTTCGGGATGGCGTATCTGAATCTCTCTCTTGTGATGCTCACTGGAATTTCATAGACCTTGGGCGTGCATCATTGGCTAACCCTCAAGGTGTCATTCCTAGGAACATTTTCCAGCAGGAGTCCACCTTTACTCATCTCAGCACCTCCCATGGTATTTGAACAACAAAGATGAACAACGAAGATTTCCATGTAAAAGCCGTAGTCATCTCTTCATTCGGATAGGGTATAGGGCAAGGCATGAATGGGATGTAGGGTATGAATGGGGTGGGCATTTCTTCATATGCATGGGGCTAGGGGTGAATGCTGGCTGGCTGGGGCAGATACTCATCATCCAACATGAATAATCACAGAATCTACCTATCAATTCAGGCCTTAACCATTGTAGGTATTAAAAATAATGTTCCTCATTGACTCAAACATAAGTAAAGCATGCAGAAATAAAAATGTTTCTCAGCAAGGATTTTCATTATATAGATTCAATATATTTAACTAAACATTTTCCCTCCCAAATCCAGTATTTTATCAGGATTTCAACAAAACTTAAACACCTTTAGTTCCTTCTATCCCCGGGACCCACGTGGACCCGAGGATCTCCAAACAGAACATTTTACCCAAACACATATTCTGACTCAGAAGTTAGCCTCCCAACTTTGCAAATATATCTGATCATCAGCAACTATTAAAACATTGATGGATAAACAACAGTACATCGTTAACACTTCACGATTGACTCTCTGGGAATTCAAAAGGTAAATATATCCAGAATAGTCACTCTGACTATTATTCAAACAAACTTTCCCTTCAATATTTTAGTATCTAATGGACTAAATACATACATTTATCTGGTTACTTAATTTCAGTAACTTTTCAAACATTTATAGTTTCACCTTTGTTTACCAAAATCCCATTATCAATTTTAATTTAACCCCAAAATTTTAGGGAAATATACATTATCAGCAAAATGGGCCTAATAACCTCTACTGCCAAAATGAGAAAACACTATGAACACCTTGGAACACCTTTTTCCATATTTTTAAATCCTTATCTCACCTGAAGTATATATTTTCCCTAGTGAATAGGATTACACAACACAGTTACTTCTCTTTTTCTCTACTAACCACAATTCCTCTAACATAGAGCCTGGAATACATAACTTTCTTATTCTTTCCATAGCATAGATATATACTTCTTAATTATAATATTGTTAAACTTGTATTTAACCAAAAAGATAAAATTCAAACATTTTAAAATCCCCAATCATTGTTAATATAGCCCAAACACAATTAAAACTATTTGCACAAATATAGCACATTTGCTGTTATTGAAAAAAAAAACACCTTTTAACTTCAATAATGTAAGGATAGGCAATTACAATTAAAACAGTCCTTAAAGTCAGACTCTAACTTAAATAATCAAAATACCCTATACATAAATTGAAATGCTAGTTTTAAAAATTTGTATCTGATCAGATTCCTCAAAAAAAAACATTTGGTACCAGCACATACATGTAATTTATCAGTGATGTGTCACATTCCCCTTTTAATGTTCCCAATTAACTATGCATTGGGCATGGGCCTAATATGTGCCTAACACATTTCATGAATAGACTGACAATAGTTGCAACATTTTAACAATAAACATGTATTTTTATAGATAACTTTTCTTAATTAAATCCTTCTTTAACATTCACTCTCCACCTCAGCAAGTCTCTCGGACTCGCTAAATATGCAATGCATATATATCAGTATGCCTTGCGCAATAGCGGTGACAAAGGCATGGTCGGCGGCTTAATACCCTTATTCACTTGAAGCAACATAGCAGATCTATGCAAGCGGATATGTACCTCTCTGTATTGTACTAAACAATACTTTGGATAGGAGGAATCCCTCAAATAGTAACTTGTCCTTATCCAAATCCGTAATTCGATCCTCTTAAAGCACCACACATAGATGAATACCCTACTCTGTCCCTCTCACCTGCCCACTTTAGCAACGCTCTCTGGCTTGGCAGGATCATAGGACACATATCAACTACCTAACAATCCATTTGCATTCAGAAGAAAAAACAACTTATACTCTAAATTGGAATTCCAAAACAAGACAAAAATTCACATATACATAAAAAAAAGCATTTCTCTCTATTAACAGCAACTTTCACTTACCGAATAACCAGTAATTCACCAGTAGTCCACGAGCTTCAAGAAATGTTACCAGCAGTGGTGGGCCCTCCATAGGAGGCACTCGGGCACCGCCCCCCCCCCCAATCTGTAAATTAAAAAAAAATGGTCACTTTATGCGGCGGTCCATGGGAAGCTTCCCAGCCTGCAATCAGCTGATTGCAGGCTAGAAAGCCGTTTTGCCCACGTTTAGGGAGTGTCCAGGGCGCAAGAGATGCGCCCGCAAACACTCCCCCATTCTCCAATGTCCAGTAAATTGCAGGTCCTGTTCTTTTAATCTATTGGCCGAGACCGAAGGACAGTGGGTGGTGCTTTTCGCGGCACCGCCCACCGCGTCACTTCCGGTCTCTCGGCTCACTGTGTTTGGCGTGAGACGAGTGGAGGAGTGGACAAAGATGGAGACGGAGCTGGGCGTGTGGTGTGACTGTGTGGAGTGAGCATTGCTGGCGCAGCTTCTGGTATGTAAACCGCAGCAGGCTCTCTCTCTCTCTATGGCCGTGGCACACGAGCAGGGCTCTGCTCCGCACACACTAATCACTGGAAGCCTGGCTGGACCCTTCCTTCCCTTCCTCTATTCCTCTGCAGTGCTCTGCTCCTCTCTCATTCTCTCCACTCACTCAGTGAGTGACTGGGAAGTCTGTGCTGATGATGGGGGGTGGTAATTGTGCAGACAGGGGTAATAGTGCAGATGGGGGTAATTGTGCAGACAGGGGGTGGTAATTGTGCAGACCCCCATCTGCACAATTTCTGGGGGATAGAAAAGGTCACTAGACATTGGAGGGGGGGTAATTTTATCAGACATCTCAGCCAGAGAGAATCTTTCTGGATACATGAAACCAGGGTGTCTGTCCCGAGAGGACTAAATGTGGAGTTTGATTTAAATTGTTTTATCTCTAACAAATGACATTATGTACCCTGTTTTTATTATCCACTGTGTATTTACCATGTTGATCTTTCATTGCTTTTGTTACTATGTATTTAAACATCTATTTATTCATTGTAGTGTTGTTACTTCTATGCAGGCGTGTTTTTTATTTATCATTATGTGTAAAAATAAGATTTTTTACCATTAGCTGGAGAATGCTGCGGGTGCACTATGGGTCACATTAATGTTTAAAGTTTTATTTACACATTTTTTAGTACATATTTATAATACATTTCCTTGCAGTTACATTGTAACTCCTGACATTTCCTTGCGCCGCAGTAATGAGTCCTGGTATCACTGCTTTTTACTCCTTCAGCTGTGCGGCACCAGGTTTTGTTTTTACCTTTTATCACTATCTTTTATCAGTTATTATTTTTTTATTGTATTGGGATGATGTCCCCATTGAGCTCAGAGGATGATTTTCCATCGGGGACTTCCGGTCCTGCGGCTTTTGACACTCCCATTGTTTGAGCGGGTATATTAAGGCTCTACGGGTGACAGGTGCTCTCCACCCTCGCTGACGAAGTCTTTTTGACGTAACGCCGCGTACGAGGGCGGTACTGCTTGACCGCCGCCACCCGCAGCCTTCTCTTGCTGACAGCTGTTCAGAAGCGAACAGTCTGTCTCATCATTCAACACTGCCGCATAGTACTTTTTATATAGTGGTGCTCTGCTAGCATCCTCTTCCTGTTCACTGTTACCAAATAAACTTGGAATATTGGTTATCTATGGATCGCTCTTAGATGATTTTTATTTCATTCATTCTCCCTGGGGATTTCTGCTTCTCTGCCTGGCCTCTCCATACGGACCCCCCTCTCCCAAGGATATCGCCACACTGTGAGAGAGAACATATAGCAGTGCATCAGCTCCACACCATAGACCTGAGGAGATCTCTGCAGATGACAGCTAGCCCAGCAGTCTGCCACGGATCCATTCATGCTGTTTTGGACCCCCTATAACCCAGGGGTCAACTGGATCTGGTAAGCACAATCTTTTTCCACACATACCGCCTGGATTAGAGCCTTGCATGAGTGTCCCCAGAAGAGAGCTATTTTCTATTACACATGAACTATTTGATTAGACCATTTATTATCCTTTGATCATTCTTTTTGCGCTGCACTTATTTTATTTATTGTATGTCACTGAGGTTGGTGTTATCCTCTTAGTGTTCAGCCTGCATTATCTTTATATTTGGTTTGCGCTGATTGTCCTTTCATTTTATCTTGTCTATTGTTACACCATTCTATCAGCTGCAACTATGGAAGTTTTCTCATTTCTTGAACAAAGAGAAGTCAAACTCAATGAGATTTTCTCTAATACTTCACCTGCCAACACATCGGATGACATTTCCACCAACTTCAGAAAATTAGGTTATCTCTTTGAAAAACAAATCAAAGCATGGTGGGATATTGTGTCATTCGAACAGTATATTAAAAGCAAACTGGTGCCTAGAAGGCTTAGATGGGATTTACCCCCTAGTGATGGCCTTACAGATGAGGAATCTCTGTCAGAATGGCACCAGTTTTTTATCAGTAAAAGCCAAGAACTAATTGAGTTTCTTTTAATCAGGAAAAAGAAAAAAATGGTATTTATTAACCAACAAATTTCTGAGTTAAAAACTAGATTGGAGTCAGCCCAAAATTCCTCTGATTTTTCTAGATTATCAGGAGAATTAAAAGTGAAGATGCTGAAGTGGGATAAAGAATCGCAGGAGAAAAAACGAACTAAGTTCATCAGGGACTCAGGTGATTTTTCTAGAGGAGATGTCTTTAAATGGCAATCCAAAATACAAACCCCTGCCCAGACCCCTGAAGTCTCCACCACCCAAACATTGGATGCATTACCCCCTGATACCCCTATACTCATGTATCAATCATCACAGGGTGGGGGAACTTTCCCACAGGGAGCCATCCCTAAAAAACCTAATAGAAATACAAGAGGTAGGGTGAATTCTTCTGGAAGGGGCAGAGATAGAACCCAGTCATTATGCCCAGGAACGCAGGGAAAACGACTGGAGGCCAGCACGCCCCCCTAGGGGCAGGGGCTCAGGTTCTTTGCCTCATAGAGAATATTACCCACACTCTGATCATAACTCGTATTATGATCACTATGATCAACAATACGAGCGGACCCCGATTCCCCTGCAAAATAGATTCACTCCTTTATCCCAGGAGAACACACATTACCAAAATAATTTTTTAGGACATCCCCAATCCCAATGGCCGGACCGAGGAGATTTCACTCCGACCGGAAACAGACAGGGCGGGAAACGAAGACAAAGAGAGGGAGAAGAGCTGGACGAAAAACAAAAAAGATTAAAGTCCCATTAGGCACAGGGATCTTCAACATCAGCGGGGTAGACCTGTCGGATGATGAACTACGAGTGCTTGATAAGGGTTTGAAATTCGCCCCAGCCTGTAACCTGAGTAAATTTAAGACATATATTAGTCTCCAAAAATTCGTTAGAACCTTAAATATTAAAAGGTACTTTCTCTCTAAACCTGGTGAGAGGTCTGCTTGTGGTCCACCCACACCCAATGGAGAATTACATTCCAATTTAGCCAACCGATCTGTCTTTAATCCCCCAAAAAACGACCATAGACATATAGAAGTCTTTAAAAATATGGTTTCTAGTGACCTAGAAGAGTTAAAAGTGAGAAGGGTCGGGGACCCATCTTTTCTTAAAAAAGGTATTAGCCTATTGGAAAAAAATAAAAACGTGGTTATTCGACCCGCCGATAAGGGGGGCGGGTTAGTGGTTATGAGTAAACAGTATTATCAAGGTGAAATGGACTGTTTGCTGTTGGACAGGAAAACTTATCAGGTCCTCAGCAAAGACCCAGTTCTCCAATATAAGAAGGAGTTGGAGACACTTGTCTCCTTTGGTAAAACCAGTGGGATCTTGAATAAGAAAGAGGCATCGTATCTGAACCCAAGCGCATGCAGAAGACCCATTATATACTTTTTACCCAAAATTCACAAGGATCTCCAGGCTCCGCCTGGTAGACCTATTGTGAATGGGATAGATTCGGTCTCTGCATGCTTGGGTCAGTACATTGATTTCTTCTTGAAACCTCTGGTCTCTTCTACTACTGCTTTCTTGAAAGATACCAAACACATTATCAACATTGTTGAAAATTTACCTTTTAGTGAAAACAGCATACTAGTAACAGCCGATGTTGGTTCACTTTATACCATTATTGGACATTCTGATGCCATCTGTTCCGTCCAATGGGCTCTTGATAAGTCTCACTTACCTCCTCAACTTGGTGCATTTATTTTGAAAGCGTTGGATTTCTGCCTAGCCAGAAATTATTTCTGGTATGGAGGAAAATTCTTCTTGCAGACTCTCGGTGTTGCCATGGGCACTCGGTTTGCACCGAGCGTAGCCAACCTCTTCATGGCCCACTGGGAAGAGGTTTCGGTCTTTGGTAGCAGACCACCACAGTTGGTCTGCTACCAAAGATATATTGATGATCTGTTTATGATCTGGGAAGGAGACTTGATTAGTCTCCAGCTTTTTATGTCGAGTCTCAACGGCAACACCAAAAATATCCGCCTGTCCTGGAACTCTGACACCATGAGCATAGCGTTCCTTGACTTAGAAATCTTTAAACATGAAGGAGCTTACCGAACACGCAATTACTGCAAACCCACCGACAGAAATGGCTATATCCCTCTGGATAGCTGCCACCATAACACTTGGCTGATGAACATTCCCAGAGGGCAGTTCATACGCCTACGTCGGAATTGTTTCTTAGATAGTGACTACCATACACAAGCTAACATCATGGCAGAGAAATTTGTACTAAAGGGCTACATGAAAACTCAGATCATGGATGAATTAACTAAAGTAGGTTCCCTTGATAGAACCACCTTGGTAGCAGAATCTAATAAATCAAAAAACATGACCCAGGACAATTCCCAATTTAGGATAGTCCTGGATTATAACATTCAATATAAAAAAATAGAAAAAATTATTTTAAAACACCGGGCCATCCTGAAAAGGGACAGTGTCTTAGGACCCACACTTCCATCTCGTCCGAGATTTATCTATAGACGCCCAACTACGCTGCGTAATCTATTAGCCCCAAGTGTTGTTGACCCCCCGGTTATCAAAGAAAACCGCATTTTTAACTTTATGTCAGGTTTTTTTGCTTGCGGAAAATGCCCTGCGTGTAGGCAATGTAAATCCAATAACAAGAGAAAGAAAGTTTTTACTGCACATTCTACTGGCAAAAATTACCAAATTAAAAACCTTATCACATGTGACACTGTAGGCGTGGTCTACATGCTTCAGTGCATTTGTGGTCTTCAATATGTCGGACGAACGTCGCGACCACTGGGGGTCCGGATTTCTGAACATGTTAGTAACATCAAATGAGGTCTTAAAACTCACTCGGTGTCCAAACATTTCAGAATCCATCATAATAGGGATCCTAAACAGCTTTTTTTCTGGGGGATAGAAAAGGTCACTAGACATTGGAGGGGGGGTAATTTTATCAGACATCTCAGCCAGAGAGAATCTTTCTGGATACATGAAACCAGGGTGTCTGTCCCGAGAGGACTAAATGTGGAGTTTGATTTAAATTGTTTTATCTCTAACAAATGACATTATGTACCCTGTTTTTATTATCCACTGTGTATTTACCATGTTGATCTTTCATTGCTTTTGTTACTATGTATTTAAACATCTATTTATTCATTGTAGTGTTGTTACTTCTATGCAGGCGTGTTTTTTATTTATCATTATGTGTAAAAATAAGATTTTTTACCATTAGCTGGAGAATGCTGCGGGTGCACTATGGGTCACATTAATGTTTAAAGTTTTATTTACACATTTTTTAGTACATATTTATAATACATTTCCTTGCAGTTACATTGTAACTCCTGACATTTCCTTGCGCCGCAGTAATGAGTCCTGGTATCACTGCTTTTTACTCCACCAGCTGTGCGGCACCAGGTTTTGTTTTTACCTTTTATCACTATCTTTTATCATTTATTATTTTTTTATTGTATTGGGATGATGTCCCCATTGAGCTCAGAGGATGATTTTCCATCGGGGACTTCCGGTCCTGCGGCTTTTGACACTCCCATTGTTTGAGCGGGTATATTAAGGCTCTACGGGTGACAGGTGCTCTCCACCCTCGCTGACGAAGTCTTTTTGACGTAACGCCGCGTACGAGGGCGGTACTGCTTGACCGCCGCCACCCGCAGCCTTCTCTTGCTGACAGCTGTTCAGAAGCGAACAGTCTGTCTCATCATTCAACACTGCCGCATAGTACTTTTTATATAGTGGCGCTCTGCTAGCGTCCTCTCCCTGTTCACTGTTACCAAATAAACTTGGAATATTGGTTATCTATGGATCGCTCTTAGATGATTTTTATTTCATTCATTCTCCCTGGGGATTTCTGCTTCTCTGCCTGGCCTCTCCATACGGACCCCCCTCTCCCAAGGATATCGCCACACTGTGAGAGAGAACATATAGCAGTGCATCAGCTCCACACCATAGACCTGAGGAGATCTCTGCAGATGACAGCTAGCCCAGCAGTCTGCCACGGATCCATTCCTGCTGTTTTGGACCCCCTATAACCCAGGGGTCAACTGGATCTGGTAAGCACAATCTTTTTCCACACATACCGCCTGGATTAGAGCCTTGCATGAGTGTCCCCAGAAGAGAGCTATTTTCTATTACACAAGAACTATTTGATTAGACCATTTATTATCCTTTGATCATTCTTTTTGCGCTGCACTTATTTTATTTATTGTAATTACCACCCCCCGTCTGCACAATTACCACTCCCAGTCTGCACAATTATCCCCCATCTGCACAATTACCCCGTCTGCAAAATTACACCCCAGGTAATTGTACAGGGGGGTAATTGTGCAGATGGGGGTGGTAATTGTGCAGACTGGGGGGTGGTAATTGTGCAGACTGGGGGGTGGTAATTGTGCAGTCTGGGGGGGTGGTAATTGTGCAGACTGGGGGTGGTAATTGTGCATACTGGGGGGGTAGTAATTGTGCAGACTGGGGGGTGGTAATTGTGCAGACTGGGGGGTGGTAATTGTGCAGATGGGGGGGGTGGCAATTGTGCAGACGGGGGGGGGGTAATTGTGCAGACTGGAAGGGGGTAATTGTGCAGGATTTGTGAGAAATGCTATATACCAGGCTTTGTGCAAAATGCTATATACCAGGCTTTGTGAGAAATGCTATCTACCAGGCTTTGTAAGACATGCTATATACCAGGCTTTGTGCGAAATGCTATATACCAGGCTTTGTGAGACATGCTATATACCAGACTTTGTGCGAAATGCTATATACCAGGCTTTGTGCAAAATGCTATATACCAGGCTTTGTAAGACATGCTATATACCAGGCTTTGTGCGAAATGCTATATACCAGGCTTTGTGAGAAATGCTATATACCAGGCTTTGTGAGAAATGCTATATACCAGGCTTTGTGAGACATGCTATATACCAGGCTTTGTGCGAAATGCTATATACCAGGCTTTGTGCAAAATGCTATATACCAGACTTTGTGCGAAATGCTATATACCAGGCTTTGTGCAAAATGCTATATACCAGGCTTTGTAAGACTTGCTATATACCAGGCTTTGTGCGAAATGCTATATACCAGGCTTTGTGAGAAATGCTATATACCAGGCTTTGTGAGACATGCTATATACCAGGCTTTGTGCGAAATACTATATACCAGGCTTTGTGCAAAATGCTATATACCAGGCTTTGTGAGAAATTCTATATACCAGGCTTTGTGAGACATGCTATATACCAGGCTTTGTGAGACATGCTATATACCAGGCTTTGTGAGACATGCTATATACCAGGCTTTGTGCAAAATGCTATATACCAGACTTTGTACAAAATGCTATATACCAGGCTTTGTGAGACATGCTATATACCAGGCTTTATGAGACATGCTATATACCAGGCTTTGTGAGACATGCTATATACCAGGTTTTGTGAGAAATGCTATATACCAGGCTTTGTGTGAAATGCTATATACCACGCTTTGTGAGAAATGTTATATACCAGGCTTTGTGCAAAATGCTATATACCAGGCTTTGTGAGAAATGCTATATACCAGGCTTTGTGGGAAATGCTATATACCAGGCTTTGTGTGAAATGCTATATACCAGGATTTGTGAGACATGCTATATACCAGGATTGTGAGACATGCTATATACCAGGCTTTGTGAGACATGCTATATACCAGGATTTGTGAGAAATGCTATATACCAGGATTGTGAGACATCCTATGTACCAGGATTTGTGAGAAATGCTATATACCAGGATTTGAGATCTGATGGGGCAGGAATTGGGACTGATCTGAGGGGTGAAGGGACAGGAATTGGATTAATGGGCACAGTGGCTGCATTTGATGGCACAGTGGCTGCGTTTGATGGCACAGTGGCTGCGTTTGATGGCACAGTGGCTGCGTTTGATGGTACAGTGGTGGCAATTGATGGGCACAGTGGCTGCATTTGATGGCACAGTGGCAGTAATTGAGCGGCACAGTGGCTGCATTTGATGGCACAGTGGCTGCGTTTGATGGTACAGTGAGGCTGCAATTGATGGGGGTTTTTTTCAGAATTTTTCAGTTTGTTTGCGCCCCCCCAAAAAAAATTTTGAGCCCCAGCCACCACTGGCTACTAGTGATACCACTTATGTGTGCCCTGCACACATACACACTCCAAAACTCTGCTATACAATACTTCTTACATTTACGCTACTTTCGGGTTAACCTCTTAACTCCTACCTTTCTGTTCCAACCTTTATTATTGAATTATCAGAACAAAGATGGCAATGGTATATGTGTTAAAACACTAGGTCTGTATTTAGCTAATCATTTAAAACAAGTAACAATATTATGCTGAATGGCAAGTCCCCCCCCCTTTTTTTTTCTTATATTAATACATGGGCTTATACATATCTCAAAATTTCAGGCTGCAAAAAATGTACTTCCTCATATTAAACCAGCTATCATCTTATATAATCTAGACAGTCCTTGCCTGACCATCCTTTGGTTCAAATATTTTTCATAATCAATAAATACATAAAACGTAATTTTCCCGCGATGCTACAGCAGACATGGACACTTTGCCAGGATTGGTACGCTTCGCCAATAATGTTTTCCAATGTCCCTTTAAACCTCTAAAAGCTCTGTAATGTTACTCCCTGTTTTTAAAACTAAGTTTTACTCCTGTGTATCTTGTCTCTGAACTGCATCAGACACACCGATAGCATAGTAACCCACCTCTATAATGGATTTAACTGCAGACACAGTGTCCCTAAGTTTCTAGATGTGAGCTCTTCCTGGCCCCAAGAGTGGTAAGTTCTATTAACTTTTCCACTGCAATCCCAAGACCTTAATACTTTCATTAATAAATAACTCCTGTCTTACTCTACCCCTTCAAAACTTAACTTGCTTTACCCTCTACAATGTAGGATGTTTTCATTAAAAACACCTTTAAACTCACTTACTTTATCCTTATCAGTAGGGTGTTTGCATCAAAACATTCCCTCTCTTTACACAACCACCCCAGCCCATCTAACACATTCTTTTGCAACCTTCAAAATACTATTATTTTTACCTTCAAAGAGTCATCAAAACATGTTAAACATTTATTTAAACGTGTACTTCAAACAATTACACCTCTTGCAAACTAATTAAGCACTTATAATTACAATTCTATAAACAAATATTAGTAAAGGGTAGACCTCATATAACTCATATACTATTGTATTTTTACTGTACTGACTGGACGTATAATATTTATTCTCTTATACACCGTATGTCTATTTTGTTCTCTTAAGATATTTGTTGACACTCAGCAAAAATATAAATATCCGTTCCAAATTTAAATTGCATAGCCAAAAATCCCTTTTTCCCATATGCACCACAGCAACAACATTTCTTAATTTCTTTAGTCTTTTTAACACCATAAGTAATGGCATACACACATTTGAATTCCCCCATACCTTCTTTCATTCTTTAAAGAAAACTTAGCAGATTTTATGAACATACTTACAAAAATACTCACCATCTCACGATATTTGGATATAAGCAAGGGAAATTTCTAATTTACTTTCCCTATTTCTGAATAAATTTCCTACCTACCTGATCGATCACCTTTATTCCCATGAATTCCAAGCTTATAATGGGCGTGTACACTTTTCTACAGCATTCCCAAAATGCTTAAAGCCAACGTGGGCATAACATTATAGAAACCCCAAGCTGCTACAACAAAAAAAAATATCACCAATCACAAGTTATCTTATTACTTCTATGCAACAGAAAGAGAAGCAAAGATTTAGTGGGCGTTGTTGGTTACCTAAATACCCTTCCCAAAAGGATACTGAACTGAGTCTTAAAGGCGTGGTCCGTCCTATCTTTCTCTTTAAATTTAAAAGGCTAAGACTTTATCAGAGCCAGGGTAAGAAAGAATTTGTCAAAATAGACAAAGGTTTATCCCACCGCAGATGATTGTCTTACCCCAAGACGAGTCCCCATTTGAAAGGAAATAGTAGGTATTCTGGGCAACCACCCATCTATTTAGGTACACCAACAGGCCCCTCAGATATCTGGAGACACCATGAAACAAGAAGCAGGTTGTGTATTCGTAAAATGTCTGCCTTTATTAGGTGTGTTACAGCTTATATATGATTCAACATACCAATAGAAAGAGGGGAGGGGGTAGTGGTTAGTAAATGATGTATTGGTATAAAATATATGGTTATACAAGTCAATGACCCCTAAAATACATTTATCATGAGCTTACAAGAGTCAACAGGCCATCTACTTATGAGTCATAAATCATGCATCCTGTCCCATGGCCTACAGAACAGAGAACAGATAAATATATATAGTACAGTGCTTGTGCAAGCATCTTTCTAGGAGTTGCAGTTTTAAGCTATCTTGTATACTGAAATCTGAAATGGCAGGTCATATCAAAGCACATCAGTCACAATGGTTTGGGCATATTACTATAGCTACCATTAAACCTGAGCATACTTTAAAACCATTTTGTGTCTTCTTCATTTGCTTGCTCCCAGAGCTCTGCAGAGGAATCCACTGGTCATTCATATCAACTGCGCAGAGTTAACCCTTTCAGACAGAAGTGGAGACAGTGTTTGACTGGGTTAACTGGAACTTTATGTTCACGGCCCTGCGCCATGTTATTTTGGGAGACAATATTCTTAGTTGGATCTCGAGCTTATATGCTTCCCCTTTGGCACAGCTTAAGGTCAACGGTGTTCTGTCAATCCCCCTTCTCAGTCACAAACGGGACTAGGCAGGGGTGCCCACTGTCACCACTTCTTTTTGCACTTACGTTAGAGCCCTTTCTATGCACAGCGAGACTAAACCCTCACATTTAGGGATTGTCCATTGGGGGAACTCAGCATAAGGCTCAGCTTATGCTGTCAACATGCTTTTCTCCCTGACCAACCCAATAATCTCCCTCCCCAATCTGTTTTGAGAATTTAACATATGGGTCCCTCTCATTTCTCAAAATCTGAGGCACTGGGAGTGGAAATCTCTTCAACTCTGCTACAGTCTGAAGCTTAGCTTCAATTTTAAATGAACTGCTTTAGCCTTGAAATACCTGGGGACCTTTTATCCCTGCTGATCTTACCCACACTTTTGAGCTTAATCCCCCTCCCTTTTACATACCTTTTGCACTCTTCTGAACATGTGGCGAGGGGGGCTCCACACCTGGTTTGGCGATGCAATATTCTAAAAATGTGTTTTGTGCCCAAGTTTTTCTACCTCTCCCAAGCTCTGCCCATAGATATTCCCATATGATATTTTAGACAGGCCCATGCCCTCTCCACTGGCTTCATCTGGGCTCGTACTCTGCCAAGGATTAGACGTACCTTATTGACCCTTCCAAAACAGTTTGGGGGCATTGCTGTCCCTGATCTTCAAATAATATCAGGCCACCCATATGGGACATTTTCTTGACTGATGCCTTCACAGGGACATCAAAATGTGGCCAAATATAGAACAAGCCCAGAGCCAGGTACTGCTATCCAGATCTCCATGGTGTTTTGGTGGCCTTCGTCCTTCGCTTAAAAGACATCCACTTATTGGACCTACAATCCACCTGTGTTGTCGACTTATCTCTATACATAAATGGTCTTCTCAGGAGTCTCCACTGTTCCCAATCTTGGGTAACCCGCAGTTTCTTCCAGGCCTCCGAGAGGGCGCCTTCAATGTGTTACTGGAGTCAGAGCATTATCAGGCTTCGCAGTTTGTGATCTCAAATGCCTGGCCTTCATTGCAGGCTTTGACAAACCAGAATGGCCCTTTTCGCTCAGACTTTTGGAAAGCAATACAAATACACCATTTTCTGCAGACCCTATTGGCCCCAGTACCATCTGTCGCAATTTGACCACATTTGAAGAGTACTGCTCTGCAAAGGACCCACTGCCCCATGCACTCTCGTTAATGTACGCTCTCCTGGTCACACTGCCTGAGGACTTCTTATTACTCTCCTTACTTAAATGGGAGTCGGACTTATGTAGAACATTCCCTAAGACACAATGCACCAATATAATTCAATTTGCTTTGAAATCCTCTATCTGTACGAAAGTAAAGGAAACCAATTTTAAGATGGTACCGCACTCCATCTCTCCTTCGCAAGTTTTTCCAAAACACTTCTCCTCTATGTTGGTGATGTCAGGAGGAATGTGGGATGGTGCTGCAAGT
The DNA here is from genome assembly GCA_037952925.1 of Lithobates clamitans. NCBI lineage: Eukaryota > Metazoa > Chordata > Amphibia > Anura > Ranidae > Lithobates > Lithobates clamitans. The sequence continues at coordinate 443,346 of JBBGZY010002458.1, forward strand.
CTTCTGGTCCTGTATAAAGTTGGGGAGCCTCTGGAAAGACGTCCGCACGATTATCCAAAAATGTACCGACTACAAGGTCCCTGAGGACCCGCCCCTTCTTCTTGTTGCATGCATCCACAATCCCTGCCAAAGTTTACAAAAAAACGAAAACTTTTCCACCACCTCAATGGGGCCAAGGCTTGTATTCCCCTTACTTGGAAGCAAACACAGCCTCCCTCCATTGGACTGTGGCTGAGGAAGGTGGAGGAGTTGAACTGGATTGAGGATTTGATATGGACCGCCCGGCGAAAACAAGAGACCTACACACAAACCTGGACGTTATGGAACATGTTCATTTACTCCGAGGAGGGGAAGTCTATCATCGAGGTGAATCTTAATGAGTGATGGTGGCCTTGAGTTTCATAGCAGCCTGACTGACTTACAACCTGCTGTCCCCCTCCGTCTCCCACCTCTCCCTCCCCGTCACACCCACCCCCCCTTTTTTTTTCTTCTCCCCCTTCTCTTCTCCCTCCCTTTCTTTTTCTTTTCTTTCTGCTTCTGAGCTCTCTGTTCTTTCTACTTACCTGGAAAACCTGGGCAGTTTTCCATTATGTATATAGCTCTTACAGAAGTTACACTGTATCTGCAAAACGGTATGGAAATGCATGGTACAATACTGGGGCACTGGCTCTAAGGAATGACTTCCCATTTTCACCTTGTCAATTCCGGTTAATGTTCTGGATGATGCTTCCTATGTCCCCTTGTACCTTGCTGGCTGGTATTGGCCTTCTCTTTGACTTACCTCACATTTATTGAATGTTTCTGTATTACACTGCCACTGGAACTTTTGTATACATTCTACTTTTTCTTCACTGTACATGTATGTCTATCTGGAAGCTGCCTTTTCTCTTTTAAATAAAAAATGCGGGGGGGGCACTGACCACACTAAGCAGGAGAGTACATCGTGGTCAGTTCTCTCGCTATGCTGGGTCAGTGTGCTCTCCTCCAATGATCAGACTTGTCCTGACATGCCCACGCTGCACAGCTTTTCCCTTGGAAGACCAGTATGCTGCTGTTTCTCCTCTCACAGGTCTTATGCAGTTGCGAACAGATGCAATGTGATCATTTATAAAAAAGGGGAAAAAGGTATTTATCATTTTTATTTTTTTTACATCTATACAAAAATGTTTTGCCTTTCATTTCTATTTTAAACTGAATGTGTTGTACTGATGTACAAGGTGATTGTTTACAATCATTTTTAAGTCAATGCTTGATGAAAAAAGCTTTTACCTTTTTTTTTCCTCTACTGTGCCCTAATCAACACATGGCAGCAGACAAGGAGAAACCGCAGGAATTTAACCAAAAGTGAATTAACAATTTTGTTTGATTGACCTTTTGCAAGGAAAATATACCCAGTGCGAGTTATTATTTTATCGTTTATCTTGGAGTAAATCTGAATATACTTTTCCCATTTCACTTGCTTTCTGTGCCATTGCTTCACAATGATATTTTGTATGCAGATTTGTAGATTCTCCCTCTAGCAACATTCTGTATGTCAAACAGTACAATCAGAATCCTGCAGAATGTCTTTTGAGATAAAATCATTTACGGGGTGAGACATGTATTGTGTTCAATCAATCATTAGGAGTTTGAGCTGATCCTAAGAATAGAAAAGCACATTCTCTGCTGTGCAATACTAAATAGAAAAAAAACTACATATATGAAAAACTGTGGCTGCCCCATAGGCGTGCGCAGCCTATGGCATTAGGGTGTGCACCCCAAAGCTCAAGCACACACTACCGATTACTCATGATGTTCATTCAGAAAGGGAAAGGGCTAGTAAATTACATTTTTACTGGCCCCTTCCCCCACTCATCCTAAAACATCCCGCAGCAACAGCCGACAGGAGAGGTGGGAAGCTGGCAGTGCTGCGGGGGGAAGGAAGGGGAGCCAGATCAGTAGGGGGAATCTGTTCTGCACAGGGTGATTTGGGTGTGCCTGGGCACACCTGGCACACCCTGTGCGCACACCTATGGGCTGCCCTCATGCACATACAAAACTCAAAAATGTAAGGGCCCTTCATACTGCAATGCCATGTACCACAAAACACGTATTTTTGAAGAATTGACAGCTTATTCAAAACAAATGTACTGAAAAGCAACCAAATGCATGAAAAAATAGAGCAAGCTAGATAACACACGCAATTGTATGCACAGCAGATGCAATTGGAATCGTCCCTTTACCTGGCGAGGAAGATCAGCCACCTGATGTGGTTATCGGCAAAATATATACCAGTGATCGTATACCCTACTTTATCATTTTCCTTAAATATTTGGGAAAGGTTGTCAGGGATTTATCAATTGAAATCTCAGCATAATCTTCTGGCTCCCTTACTATATAACTCTGCTTTCACCCTGGGTCTCTCTCCACGAGACTTCTCTTGGTGGGTTTGTGTGACAGTCGGGGCATCTTATCAAAGCAAGCAACAAGAAAATACTGATTGCCGTATACAGAACACTATAGATATGCCCAAATATCTAATTTCATAGCCTCTTTGAAATCCTGCTCTGATATAACCATTTCCACATCCATGGAACATCTTTGCAGGAACTTTGATAACTACAAGCCTCAAAAGCATTCATCAATACCTCCATTCTAGAAGCTAACCATAAAATACGTCTGAGGTTGTATATGCTTCCAACAAGAGTGGCCTTATGTGCCCTGAGAGCGTCTTCATTAAGTTTCATAGGTTGCAGCTTGGTGGGCACAGCATATCATATATGATGGACGTGTCCACAGGTGAGGCGATTTTGGATATATAATTGTATCTCTTCTCTTCCAAGTGAATCTCCCAAAACGCCCCCAACAGGCACTACTTTCAGGTAGACTCCGAGACACACAAGGTGTTTAATCACATTCACTTTTGTGGCTGCAAGAATTTCTATCTCTAGAGCCTTGAAATTGCCAGTTATCCATTTTGAATTGGTAAAAAAACTAATTGTCATGGATCATTGGCAACAAACGCCTTTTGGCAAACTCCTGGATCAACTACTTGGCTGGAACCACTTAATATGTTAGCAATAGCAATATTCTGGATCAGATGGGCTATATGCCCAGGTGCACTGCCCCCTTTCCCTCTCTCCTTTCTTTCTAGATCTGGGGGGGTTTATCCCTGATTTCCGGGAATGACTCTCTCTTAAGCATATACACTACTTTGAAAAAGTATTTACACCCCTTACAATTCTCCACATTTTGTCATGTTACAACCAAAAACTTAAAAGTATCTTATTGGGATTTTATGTGATAGACCAACACAAACTGGCACATAATTGGGAAGTGGAAGGAAAATGATAAATAGTTTTCTACATTTTTTACAAATAAATATCTGAAAAGTGTGGCATGCATTTGTATTCAGCCCCCCGAGTCAATACTTTGTAGAACCACCTTTCGCTGCAATTACAGCTGCATGTCTTTTGAGGATGTCTCTACCAGCTTTGCACATCTAGAGAGTGACATTTTGCCCATTCTTCTTTGCAAAACAACTCAAGCTCTGTCAGGTTGGATGGAGAGCATCTGTGAACAGCAAAGTCTTGCCACAGATTCTCAATTGGATTTAGGTCTGGACTTTGACTGGGTGATTATAACACATGAATATGCTTAGATATAAATCATTCCATTGTAGCTCTGGCTGTATGTTTAGTGTCATTATCCTGCTGGAAGGTGAACCATCCGCCCCAGTCTCAAGTCATTTGCAGTTTCTAACAGGTTTTATTCTAAAATTGCCCTGTATTTGGCTCCATCCATCTTCCCATCAACTGTGACCAGCTTCCTTGTCCCTGCTGAAGAAAAGCATCCCAACAACATAATGCTGCCACATGTTTTCTGTGTCCCCCACATGGCTTCTCACAAACTGCAAACAGGACTTCTTGATGTTTTCTTTGAACAATGGTTTTCTTCTTGCCACACTTCCATAAAGGCCAGATTTGTGGAGTGCACGACTTATAGTTGTCCTGTAGACAGATTCTCCCACCTTAACTGTGGATCTCTGCAGCTCCTTCAGGGTAAGCTTGGGCATCTTGGTTGCTTTTCTGACTAATGCTATCGTTGCCCGGCCTATCAGTTTAGGTGGACGGCCATTTCTTCATAGGTTTGCAGTTCTGCCATATGCTTTCCATTTTCAGATGATGGATTAGACAGTGTTCCATGAGATGTTAAAGGCTTGGAATATTTTTTTATACCCTAACCCTGCTTTAAACTTCTCCACAACTTTATCCCTGACATGTCTGGTGTGTTCCTTGGCCTTCATGATGCTGTTTGTTCACTAAGGTTCTCTAACAAACCTCTGAGGGCTTCACAGAACAGCTGTATTTATACTGAGATTAAATTACACACAGGTGGGCTCTATTTACTAATTAGGTGACTTCTGAAGGCAATTAGTTCCATTAGATTATAGGGGTATCAGAGTAAAGGGGGCTGAATACAAATGCATGCCACACTTTTCAGATATGTAAAAAAAATTGAAAACCATTTATCATTTTCCTTCCACTTCACAATTATGTGTCACTTTGTGTTGGTCTATCACATAAAATCCCAATAAAACACATTGATGTTTTTGGTTGTAACATGAAAAAATGTGGAAAATGTCAAGGGGTATGAATACTCTTTCAAGGCACTGTATGGTGCAGACAGGTGATTGAGTTGTTCCTACAACAAATATGGTTACTCAGGCAGATATAACTTTTTTGGTTACAGTCTGCATGTTCAGGGCAAACTGGATACCTGGGTCTTTAACTTACTGTTTTTGGGAATGTTAAAACTGTTGTTCTCTTGGTATCTCACATTGTATTGTACGGAAATATGATGTTATGCGCAATACCATTGGCATTCTTTGTATTACCATTGTAAACTCCTTAATAAAAAATCATTGGAAAAGAAAAAATAGAGCAGACTGCATTTTATTTGCAGAACATGTTCATTGTGAGGGTACATGGGGGTACATAAAAGCAACAAGTTAACTTTAATGCAGACTTCTACAGCAGTTCAGCCTCCAGAAGTGAAATTTCAGTGTATGCTTCAAGAACCTGTTACAAATTTGCAATGGATTATATAGACTGTCCTTGTGAAACTGCTGATGTGCCCAGAAATGCCTATCTGCATCCCAGTACCTGTGTGATTCTTTATTTGTTCTATTCAACAACTTGTTATCAGCATCTGTGCACTCCTAGCTTGCAGTTAGCTTCAGTGGTTCCCTGTGCTCTTCTAGCCAGATTCTTGCTCTGTGTTCCCCTACACACCAGCCTGCTTCCAGTCACCCTGTCAGGAACCTAAGGCCGGCCATGCTCATTTTCATGCTCATGCTCATACTCGTGAGCATAGATGTATAACTGGATGTGCAAAAATGTGACCAAGCCTGCTCAAGCCTGACCAAGCATGTCAAGCCTGACATGAGGCACACACCATGGCGCACATGTAGACACATGGCATGCCCACAGATTCTGGTGCCCGACAGCCTATTTAAACTAGATGTCTGTCTAGTATCATTGCTGGATGGTCTTCAGCTTTCCCTTTTGACTTTCCAGAAAGCCTGCTTGATCCTGTTACTGAACTTACTCTGACTCTTTTTTGGATTCCCCATGTCTGCTTATGTCTGCTACTGGTTCATGTTACCGACCCCGGGCCTGGACCTTTGACTGCTGATTTTGTAATTTGCTGCCATCATGTTGCCAACTTCTGCCTGTCCCTGGCCTGGTCGATAATTGTGATTCTGTACCTATCTGGCTGTTACTGATCTTGACTTGTGACCTGACTCCTCACTTCTGTTCATCCCATGTCAGTATCTCCAAGTTCAAGTTTGCTGCATCCATGTCCTGGTACCTGTGCCCTTTCGCTGCCCTAGCAGTCCCTGTCTCCACCATCAAAGGTGCTTGGACAGGAATTGTGCAAGAGGCCGCCCACGTCATCTCGTTCGCCACTAACAGGCCCCATGGACACCCCATGTGGCATCACTGCCAGCCTAGACTGTATTGTCTACTGACCTGTGATCCCAACACCTCTGTGACTTTTGCTGCAGACCTAATCCTGTCCTAGGTAACTGACCACTTGAGTCAGAGGGTTTCAACCTGGTAGCAACGAAACCTTTTGGGGTACTCTAGAGAAGACCAGGTAACTCCTTAGGCTCTGCATCACAGTACCTTTAAGGACAATGACCTCTGTTGAAGGAGCAGGCATGCTGAGCTATTTCCATCTGGTATCATCGAGTATTCTGCCTCTCCACTACTGCCGCCTCTCCAAGACTGCTCAAAGCTCTCTGCGTCCATGGCTTGCATTAGCCAGACCCTGGTTATTCAGTCTGCCCCATAGTGGGAATAGACTCCCAGCTTTGATACATGCTTTGATACATGTAAAATATGTTCTTACTGTGTTAGAGGAGTTGTAAAGGCAGAAGGATTTTTATCTTAATGAATTCTATGCATTAAGACAAAAAAAAACAACTTTTGTGTCTAGCAGCCCCCCCAGCACCCCCTAATTACCTACCTGAGCCTCTTCTCTCTCCAGAGATGTCCACGATCCCCTCAGCCATCTAGGACACTCCTCCTGATTGGCTGAGACAGAGCAGTGGCGCCATTGGCTCCCGCAGCTGTCAATCAAAGTCAGTCAGCCAATCAAGGAAGAGAGGGGGTGGGGCCAGGTCAGGGCTCCTTATCTGAATGGATACACGGAGCTCTGACTCGGGTTGGGTGCCCTCTGTAGCAAGCTGCTGGCTGAGGGGCGCTCAAAGGAGGGAGGGGCTAGGAGCAGCAAAGAGGGACCCAAGAAGTGGAGGATCCAGGCTGCTCTGTACAAAACCAACTGCACAGAGGAGGTACCGTACATACTTAGGTCGTTCCGAATATAAGCCAAGGCCCCTAATTTACCACAAAAAACTGGGAAAAACGAATCGACCCCAGCATAAGTTGAGGGTGAGAAATGCAGCAGCTACTGTAAGTGGAAAGAGGGTCAAAAATGCCCATCTGCAGCTGCATGAATCTCTGTGCCCTGTGCATGTGTCTCTGTGCACTGTGAATGTGTCCCTGTGTCCTGTGCATGTGTCCCTGTGTCCTGTTTAGCCTACCTGTGTCCTGTGCATGTGTCCTGTGCAGCCTACCTGTGTCCTGTGCATGTGTCCTGTGCAGCCTACCTGTGTCCTGTGCATGTGTCTTGTGCAGCCTACCTGTGTATGTGTCCTATGCAGCCTACCTGTGTCCTGTGCATGTGTCCCTGTGTCCTGTGCAGCCTACCTGTGTCCTGTGCATGTGTCCCTGTGTCCTGTGCAGCCTACCTGTGTTCAGTGCATGTGTCCCTGTGTCCTGTACAGCCTACCTGTGTCCTGTGCATGTGTCCCTGTGTTCTGTGCAGCCTACCTGAGTTCTGTGCATGTACCCCTGTGTCCTGTGCAGCCTACCTGTGTCCTGTGCATGTGTCCCTGTGTCCTGTGCAGCCTACCTGTGTCCTGTGCAGCCTACCTGTGTCCTGTGCCTGCCTCCGTGTGCCGATCTGCATCCTCCGTATGCCGCTCTGCATTAACCGATCAGCGTGTCATAATAACATTCGGCAGCCATTCCACTGTTCAAAAGCCGCGCCTCCTCCTCGTCTGTGATAGGCAGAACATTTCCCAGCAGTCAGCGGTCAGCCTATCACGGACATTCTCTCATCCTCATACCACGGACAAGGATGACAGAATGTCTGTGATAGGTTGTACACTGACTGCTGGGAAATTGAGTGTTCTGCCTTTCACAGACAAGGAGGAGATGTGGCTTTTGAACAGTGGAATGGACGCCGAATGTTATTATCACACGCTGGCCGCGGTCTGTCTGCGTGACGCGCTTATCATGTAGGCAGATGGCGATGACTTGAGTATAAGTCGAGGGGGGCACTTTCAGCCTAAAAAAAGGGCTGAAAATCTCGACTTATACTCAAGTATATACGGTAAGTATAACATGCTTGTTATTAAAAAAAAACAAAAAAAACGAGCCTTTACAATCACTTTAATGTCTACATACAACTGAGATCCATATGGTGATAGGTGTCCTTATTCCTAAAATCCAAAATTAAAGTGGAGTCATAAACTCCATACAGAAATGAATATTGGATAATGTTGCTCACATACAGCATCCACCATGCGACTTGATGAATATCTTCTGCAAAAAAAATAAAAATCTAAACTGTGTCACGTAATACCTTGTAGATCTCTCCACTCTTGAAAACCATGCTCACTGGGAGGTATGACCTCCAAATTATAGGCAGGTCATATTGAACTAAAGAACTTTTAAAAAAAGAAAAACATATTCCCAGTAATTTTTTAGGTTTGGTGCTGCACATTTTTTGCTGTTTCCAAATTATCATCAAAATTACCACTGTTTCAACAAATCTTCATTAGATTAATGCAATAAAAGTTTGAGTTATAACTTATAAGGATAACCTGTAATCTAATTTAAAATGATTCAGTTTTCTGAACTGTCCAATTACAATCCATTTTTTTACCCCAAAACACACAATTGTAACGTGCCCACACATTTTCTCGGTAGCTCTATAATATTGAAATTACTGGATTATAAAACATTTGAGTTGGAATGTGTGTGGGCCCTGTTAGAATAGAACAAATTGAGTGTACTGGCTCAAATTTTTCTATGACATTATCTCTTCTAGAATAACTTCAGCAGGATAAAGTGCATGTTCATGCCGGTGAACACATGATTTTGTTATTTCCACATTATTGCTGATTAGTAGCACAAGGGAGTTAATCATTGCTCCTCGTTTCATTAGCTGCTTAGCCAGAGATCATTAGGAACTTATTATGTTACAAAATAAAGTCATTAGGGGTTGTTGAGTGTTCATCAAACATTTCTAACAAATCACAGAAGATTAAAGGGAAGTTCAGTTTAAAGGTGCCTAGAGAACGTTTTCCCTGTCCTGCCATTTACATATATTTGTAGGTCCTACCCAACCATGGCAGAACCCAACTGCCTATCTCAGCTTTGTGGAGAAAACTGATTGGCTGGGTTGAATATTTTCCAGCCAATCGCTATTGGTTTACCTGGAGTGACGCTTGGAGGTCCACAGCGTGTTCCTTCTCAACCTAACCTTGGGTACTACATCACTTAGCCCTCCTGTTTCTCCTTACAGTTTGACTAAGGAACGTTATAAAGCTCTGAAACATGTTACCGCCCACATCCTACTGATGTCATCAGGTCCGGTGTCACTTCTAATTCCAGCCCTGCCGCTGGCTTATGTTCCAGCATAATTCTGGCTCTCACTGGTGTATACTGTTTAAAGTGGTTGTAAAGTCTCATTTCTTTTTTTTTTTTTAAATAACAAACATGTTATACTTACCTCTTATGTGCAGTTGGTTTTGCACAGAGCAGCCTGGATCCTCCTCTTCACCCCTCCTCGCCCCTCCCTCCTGTCGAGTACCCCCACAGCAATCAGCTTGCTATGGGGGCACCCGAGATGAGCTGCAGCTCAGTGTGGCTATCCTCTCTCCCCTGATTGGCTAACTGATTTTGATTGACAGCTGCGGGAGCCAATGGCACCGCAGCTGTGTCTCAGCCAATCAGGAGGGACAGCCAGGGATGACCAAAGGACTTGTGGACATTGCTGAGAGAGATAGATGTTGCTTGGGTAAGTATTAGGGGGGCTGAGGGAGGCTGCTACACACTCACAGAAGGCTTTTTAGCTTAATAGAATGAAAAAAGGTTAGACCTTAACAGTTCCTTTAAGCCTTGCATCTCTCCTCATCTGGAGGTCTCCTGCACAACAAAGTTGCTTCCTGGTTCCATCTGCCAGCATTTTGAATGATTTCTATCGAGTCCTGGTAGTGACTGATGATGAGCCTGACTTTCTTCTACTCTTGAGAGGGACTTTTTAACCATTTTTTAAACTGATAGACTTAGATTGTGGCACCTTCTGCTTTTTTTGCACCTTCTGCTTTTTTTGTTTATTGTAATGCACATAGATCATCTAATACTCTGCTGGAAGAGCTGCAGCCATCATACAAGTGATACTAACTAATTGAACTTATTTATCTTGGGACTTTATTATTCTTTTTTTTGCGCTATTGAGTTTGTTTTTTCTAAACCTACTACCAACTAGATGAAAAAAAACAAAATACTATTTTTAGCATTTTTCTTTCTCTTGTGCAGCTAAGCACTGTTAATCTCTTCCATTATGTTTGGGGACACTACCTGTCTGCATGAATGAACTCTACATAGGACAAGATAAATACTTTATTGTCATTGCAATGCAAATTACAAATAAATTCTATAAACTCCACACATACAGTGCCTTGCAAATGTATTCACCCCCCTTGGCATTTTTTTTGCATTTTGTTGCCTCACAACCTGGAATTAACATGGATTGTTTGAGGATTTGCATCATTTAATTTACAGAACATGCCCACAACTTTGAAGATTTTTTTTTTATTGTGAAGCAAACAACAAATAGGACAAAATAACAGAAAAAGTCAAGGTGCATAACTATTCACCCCCCTAAAGTCAATACTTTGTAGAGCTACCTTTTGCAGCTATCACAGCTTCAAGTCACTTTGGATAAGTCTCTATGAGCTTTCCACATCTTACTACTGGGGTTTTTGCCCATTCCTCCTTGCAAAACTGCTCCAGCTCCTTCAAGTTGGATGGTTTGCGCTTGTGAACAGCAATCTTTAAGTTTGACCACAGATTTTCTATTGGATTGAGGTCTGGGCTTTGACTAGGCCATTCCAACACATTTTCATGTTTCCCCTTAAACCACTCAAGTGTTGCTTTAGCTGTGTGTTTGGGGTCATTTTCCTGCTGGAAGGTGAACCTCCGTCCTAGCCTCAAATCACACACAGAGTGGTACAGGTTTTGCTCAAGAATATCCCTGTATTTAGCACCATCCATCTTTCCCTTAACTCTGACCAGTTTCCCAATCCCAACTGCTGAAAAACATCCCCACAGCATGATGCTGCCACCACCATGTTTCACTGTGGGGATGGTGTTCTTTGGGTGATGTGATGTGTTGGGTTTGCGCCAGACATAGCGTTTTCTTTGATAGCCAAAAAGTTAAATTTTAGTCTCATCAGACCAGAGCACCTTCCTCCATACATTTTGGGAGTCTCTCACATGCCTTTTCCCAAACTCAAAATGTGCCATTTTGTTTTTTGGTGAAAGTAATGGCTTTCTTCTGGCCTCTCTGCCATAAAGCCCAACTCTATGGAGCGTACGGCTTATTGTCGTCCTATGTACAGATACTCCAGCCTCTGCTGTGGAACTCTGCAGCTCCTCAAGGGTTACCTTAGGTCTCTGTGCTGCCTCTCCTGCCCGGTCCGTGAGTTTTGGTGTGTGGCCATCTCTTGGCAGGTTTGCTGTTGTGCCATGTTCTTTCCATTTGTTATGATAGATTTGATGGTGCTCCTAGGGATCATTAAAGATTTAGATATATTTTTATAGCCTAACCCTGACTTGTACTTCTCAACAACATTGTCCCTTACTTGTTTGGAGAGTTCCTTGGTCTTCATGGCAGTGTTTGGTTAGTTGTGCCTCTTGCTTAGGTGTTGCAGCCTCTGGAGCCTTTTAAAAAGGTGTGTATATATAATGACAGATCATGTGACACTTAGATTGCACACAGGTGTACATCATTTCACTACTTATGTGACTTCTGAAGGTAATTGGTTGCACCAGAGCTTTTTTATGGGCTTCATAACAAAGGGGGTGAATACATACGCACATGCCAATTATCGTTTTTTTGTTCCTGAAAAATAGTTATATGTATATATTTTTCTAATTTTACTTCACCAACTTAGACTATTGTGTTCTGATTCATCACATATAATTCAGATAAAAAAAACACCATTGAACTAAAGGCTGTAATGTAACAAAATAGATAAAAAGCCAGGGGGTGAATACTTTTGCAAGGCACTGTATGTAAACATATAGCAACCTCATCATACACACATGTAAACAATTTTGCCCCCATGTAAAAAGCCTAAAAAGAACCCCTGCAACAGCAGCAAAGCCAAATCACCTGCAGTTAGATAATATTATTCAAAATGATCATTTAGGACCTTAATAGCTCTTGGAAAGAAACTTTCCTTAAATCGATTTGTCCTCACCTTTATATTTATGAACCTCCTGCCAGATGACAGGAGTTCAAAAAGATAGTTTCCAGGGTGGGACAGGTCACTCACTATTCTGCCTGCCCTGCTGACACAATGGGACTTGTGCATTTTGTTTACACATCATTGCTTAGGGTGGACTACCTAATGCCAAAAGAAGTGGAACATATCTGTGCACTGAACACTGGACCATCTGCATAGAGCCCTATACAGAAATGACAGAGTGACAACTCAGCAGAACATTTGGGAGACCAGGATAGATCATTGTCACGCTATAACAGGAAGCGTCTTACAATGAGCTTCATTGCAGAATCACTACATGTTTTTTGTTTTTGTTTTTTTTTTAACTGTCGATTTCAAAAGATTGAAAATTACTTTTGAAATTTGTACCTGTACATGTTAAATATTTTATACTGTAAGAGCTTAATAATTGGGCTTAACCAACCCAACAAGACTATTAACAGAGCTTCATGTGGAGACTGAAGTATGGCTGCTTTTAAGAAACTTTTCCTTGCTTAATTAGCAACTGATAAAGCTTGATAGACATTGGATAGCAATTACACATTAAATAATGATGGTCTGAGTCAACAGAACTTTTCCTTCACAAAATTCACATACAAGTGCAGGCTCATTATTGAATGTCTTCATTTAAACAGGGGACAACTGACAGGCAGGCAACCAAGCACAGAATAAAACATCAGCTGAGTGGAAAATTTATGAACTGGTACTGGGAAGGCAGCAGGCAGATAATGTTGTAATGCAAGCTGTAAACCGGGACCGGCAAAAAGTAAATGAATCACAAACCAAAGACAGACCAGAGTTCCAACCAGGACCATGTCAGGGGACACAGAACAGGAACTAGAGCCTAATAGGGATGAGCTTCGTGTTCGAGTCGAACCCATGTTCGACTCGAACATCGGCTGTTCGACCGTCCGTCGAATTGCGAACGATATGGGCCGTTCGCGCCAAATTCGTGTGGCGCGTCACGGCCCATAATTCACTGCGGCATCGCAGTGCATTGCTGGCTGATGATTGGCCAAGCATGCACTATGACCCGCATGCTTGGCCAATCACAGCGCCGTCAGTAGAGAGAGCTGTAATTGGCCAAAGCCAGGGTGGCTTTGGCCAATTATGGCTCAGGGGATTTAGTACACACCCCACACTATATAAGGCCGCCTGCACGGCGGCCCTGTGTAGTGTGTGTTCCGGTGTGCTGAGCGATAGAGAGAGAGAGAGACAGTGTCATTTGATTTGAGTTAGATAGATTAGGCAGAACAGTCAGTCAGTTAGCTGCACTTACAGTGTATTGTGTATATATATGCATCCCAGGTGTTGCATATATATATATACACTGTATTCAGTTTAGCTAGATCCGTTCCTGTTATCTTCTATCTAGACTATTTACATTCAGTGCAGTGTGTCCTGCTCACAGTGTTCAGCTAGATCCGTTCCTGCTATTTACATTCAGTACAGTGCTTCCTGCTCACAGTGTTCAGCTAGATCCGTTCCTGCTATTTACATTCAGTGCAGTGCGTGCTGCTCACAGTGTTCAGCTAGATCCGTTCCTGCTATTTACATTCAGTGCAGTGCGTCCTGCTCACAGTGTTCAGCTAGATCCGTTCCTGCTATTTACATTCAGTGCAGTGCGTGCTGCTCACAGTGTTCAGCTAGATCCGTTCCTGCTATTTACATTCAGTGCAGTGCGTGCTGCTCACAGTGTTTAGCTACATCCGTTCCTGCTGTTTACATTCAGTGCAGTGCGTCCTGCTCACAGTGTTCAGCTAGATCCGTTCCTGCTATTTACATTCAGTGCAGTGCGTCCTGCTCACAGTGTTCAGCTAGATCCGTTCCTGCTATTTACATTCAGTGCAGTGCGTCCTGCTCACAGTGTTCAGCTAGATCCGTTCCTGCTATATACATTTAGTGCAGTACGTCCTGCTCACAGTGTTCAGCTAGATCCGTTCCTGTTATCTTCCTACTGACAGGCAGGCTTGTCTGGTTACAGTATATAAAGCTACCTGAAGAAAATTACAGGTGTTCTTTTTGATCCTATTAGTACCACGGTCAGGCAGCTAGACTATTTACATTTAGTACAGTGTGTCCTGCTCACAGTGTTCAGCTAGATCCGTTCCTGTTATTTACATTCAGTGCAGTGCGTCCTGCTCACAGTGTTCAGCTAGATCCGTTCCTGCTATTTACATTCAGTGCAGTGCGTCCTGCTCACAGTGTTCAGCTAGATCCGTTCCTGCTATTTACATTCAGTGCAGTGCGTGCTGCTCACAGTGTTCAGCTAGATCCGTTCCTGCTATTTACATTCAGTGCAGTGCGTCCTGCTCACAGTGTTCAGCTAGATCCGTTCCTGCTATTTACATTCAGTGCAGTGCGTCCTGCTCACAGTGTTTAGCTAGATCCGTTCCTGCTATTTACATTCAGTGCAGTGCGTCCTGCTCACAGTGTTCAGCTAGATCCGTTCCTGCTATTTACATTCAGTGCAGTGCGTCCTGCTCACAGTGTTTAGCTAGATCCGTTCCTGCTATTTACATTCAGTGCAGTGCGTCCTGCTCACAGTGTTCAGCTAGATCCGTTCCTGCTATTTACATTCAGTGCAGTGCGTCCTGCTCACAGTGTTCAGCTAGATCCGTTCCTGCTATTTACATTCAGTGCAGTGCGTGCTGCTCACAGTGTTCAGCTAGATCCGTTCCTGCTATTTACATTCAGTGCAGTGCGTCCTGCTCACAGTGTTCAGCTAGATCCGTTCCTGCTATTTACATTCAGTGCAGTGCGTCCTGCTCACAGTGTTTAGCTAGATCCGTTCCTGCTATTTACATTCAGTGCAGTGCGTCCTGCTCACAGTGTTCAGCTAGATCCGTTCCTGCTATTTACATTCAGTGCAGTGCGTCCTGCTCACAGTGTTCAGCTAGATCCGTTCCTGCTATATACATTTAGTGCAGTACGTCCTGCTCACAGTGTTCAGCTAGATCCGTTCCTGTTATCTTCCTACTGACAGGCAGGCTTGTCTGGTTACAGTATATAAAGCTACCTGAAGAAAATTACAGGTGTTCTTTTTGATCCTATTAGTACCACGGTCAGGCAGCTAGACTATTTACATTTAGTACAGTGTGTCCTGCTCACAGTGTTCAGCTAGATCCGTTCCTGTTATTTACATTCAGTGCAGTGCGTCCTGCTCACAGTGTTCAGCTAGATCCGTTCCTGCTATTTACATTCAGTGCAGTGCGTCCTGCTCACAGTGTTCAGCTAGATCCGTTCCTGCTATTTACATTCAGTGCAGTGCGTCCTGCTCACAGTGTTCAGCTAGATCCGTTCCTGCTATTTACATTCAGTGCAGTGCGTGCTGCTCACAGTGTTCAGCTAGATCCGTTCCTGCTATTTACATTCAGTGCAGTGCGTCCTGCTCACAGTGTTCAGCTAGATCCGTTCCTGCTATTTACATTCAGTGCAGTGCGTCCTGCTCACAGTGTTTAGCTAGATCCGTTCCTGCTATTTACATTCAGTGCAGTGCGTCCTGCTCACAGTGTTCAGCTAGATCCGTTCCTGTTATCTTCCTACTGACAGGCAGGCTTGTCTGGTTACAGTATATAAAGCTACCTGAAGAAAATTACAGGTGTTCTATCCCAGCTTAGTGCAGCTACAGGCCATTAGTATGTCTGGAAGGCCAAGAAGGAGAGGCAGACAGTCACAAGCCAATAAGAGAGGGCAAGCAGGCTCTGTGTCTAGTGCTGGTCGTGGAGACGGTGCATCCTCATCAGCACGTGGCCATGGGACACGCTTGGCCTTTTTTTCGGCAGCTGGCCGTGTTGAGCCGCAACATGCGGAAGACTTGGTCGAGTGGATGACCAAGCCGTCCTCATCCTCCTCATCCTCTCTCACCCATGCCCAGGGTGCTTTGTCTGGCAAAGCAGCGGCCTCTTCCCTCAGCTCAATGTCATCAGTGACTCCTTCCCTAGCCCCACCATGTCCTCCTGAGGATTCCCTCGAACTGTTTGACCACAGTGTTGGGTACATGCTCCAGGAGGATGCCCAGCGTTTGGAAGGCTCTGATGATGATACTGAGCTCAATGAAGGCAGTAACATGAGCACGGACAGAGGGGGTGCCCAAGAAGGACAGCAATCTGGCAGTCATGCTCCCCCTGCTGCAGCATACTGCCAGGTTTGCTCCAGTGATGAGGAGGGAGGGGATGATGAGGTCACTGACTCAACGTGGGTGCCTGATAGGAGAGAGGAGGAGGAGGAGGAGGAGGAGGAGGTGGCACATCACCAACTAGGCAGGATGCCCTCCAGGGGCCAGCCTAAGGGCAGCACATTGACTGCATCACACCCCAAAGCTCCACATGTGCAGGGCGCTGCAGTCTCTGCGCGTTATTCAAAAAGTTCTTTGGTGTGGGCCTTTTTTGAGACGAGTGCATCAGATCGCACCGCTGCTATTTGCAATATATGTCTCAAGCGTATCTCGCGTGGCCAAAACATCTCCCGCTTGGGTACCACATGCTTGACCAGACATATGTTGACCTGCCATGCAGTTCGTTGGCAAGCGTATCTAAAAGACCCACACCAAAGAACAAAGACGATCTCTCCTTGCTCCTCATCAGCTGAGATTTCCAACCCCACTAGACCTTCAGTCCTCTCTGCGACCTGCAGTGAGAGGAATGAAGGTGTAGAATTAGGTGTGTCACAGCCAAGTACTTATGGGCAATCTGCTTTGGGTACACCGACGTCAGATTGTACCAGGCAAATTTCCCTGCCCCAGCTGCTGCACCGCCGAAAGAAGTTTGCTCCCAGCCATCCACATGCCCAGCGGTTGAATGCTAGCTTGGCAAAATTGCTAGCACTTCAACTGCTGCCTTTTCAGTTGGTAGACTCTGCCCCCTTCCGTGAGTTTGTGGAATGTGCGGTTCCTCAGTGGCAGGTACCCAAACGCCACTTTTTCTCACGGAAGGCGATTCCGGCTCTCTACCGGCATGTGGAAGGCAATGTCCATGCCTCGCTGGACAGGGCGGTCAGCGGTAAGGTGCATATTACCGCTGACTCATGGTCCAGCAGGCATGGACAGGGACGTTACTTAAGTTTCACGGCGCATTGGGTGACTCTGCTGGCAGCTGGGAAGGATGCAGGACAAGGTGCAGTAGTGTTGGAGGTTGTTCCGCCACCACGCCTCCAAAATGCTGATTGTGACACACTTCTCTCCTCCACCCCCTCCTCTTCTTCTTCCTCCATGGCCTCTTCCTCGGAACCAGCGGTGCTCCGTAGGCGTTCAAGGGGCTACGCAAGTACGCAGGCCAAAAGATGCCATGCGGTGCTTGAGCTGGTGTGCTTGGGGGACAGGAGCCACACTGGGGCAGAGGTTCTGTCAGCTCTGCAGGGGCAGGTTCAGAGGTGGTTGACGCCACGCCAACTTAAGGCAGGAATGGTGGTTTGCGACAATGGCACCAACCTCCTCTCTGCCCTCCGACAGGGACAACTGACCCATGTGCCCTGTTTGGCTCACGTCCTTAACTTGGTGGTGCAGCGGTTCTTGGGCAGGTACCCGGGCTTACAGGATGTCCTGAGGCAGGCCAGGAAAGTCTCTGTGCATTTCCGCCGGTCATATAATGCCAGTGCTCGGCTGACGGACCTCCAAAAGGAGTTTAACCTGCCCAAGAACCGCCTAATCTGTGACATGCCCACCAGGTGGAACTCGACGTTGGCCATGCTGCAGCGGCTGCACACGCAGCAGAGGGCCATCAATGAGTACCTGTGCGACTATGGCACCAGGACAGGGTCAGGGGACCTTGGTTTTTTTTCCCCACGCCAGTGGGCCATGATCAGGGATGCATGCACTGTCCTGTCACCATTCGAGGAGGCCACGAGGATGGTGAGCACTGACAGTGCATGCATCAGTGACACTGTCCCCCTTGTCCACCTGTTGGAGCACACGCTGCGTGGGATAATGGACAGGGCACTTGAGGCAGAACAGAGGCAGGAAGAGGAGGACTTCCTTAGCTCTCAAGGCCCCCTTTATCCAGACAGTGTTCCTGCGTGCCCGCCGATCACACAGGAAGAGGACGAGGAGGAGGAGGAGGAGGAGGAGGAGGAAGATTGTGTCAGTATGGAGGTGGAGCCTGGCACTCAGCATCAGCAGTCTTTAAGGGATCAGTCCCAAGGAACACATGGACTTGTACGTGGCTGGGAGGAGGTGGCTGCGGACGTTGTTGTCCTTAGTGACCCAGAGGACTCCGGACCGAATGCCTCAGCAAACCTACGCTGCATGGCCTCCCTGATCCTGCAAAGCCTGCGTAAGGATCCTCGTATTCGTGGTATCAAGGAGAAGGACCAATACTGGCTGGCAACCCTCCTTGATCCACGTTACAAGGGTAAGGTTGCGGACCTTATCTTGCCATCGCAGAGGGAGCAGAGGATGAAACATCTTCGGGAGGCCTTGCAGAAAGGTCTGTGCAACGCGTTCCCAGAGACTGGGAGGTTACAAACTCCTGTTTCTGGACAACGTGTTGCTGAGGCTTCGGTCAGTCAAAGAAGGAGCGGTGGAGAAGGTGGCCGTCTGACCGATGCGTTCAGACAATTTTTTGGTCCGCAGCCCCAAGGTATGATCGGTTCCAGCAACCATCGCCAGCGTCTGTTTTACATGGTGCAGGAATACCTAGGGGCAAGATCAGACTTGGACACCTTTCCCACCGAAAATCCTCTGGGTTACTGGGTCTTGAGGATGGATCACTGGCCAGAGCTTGCACAGTATGCAATTGAGCTACTGGCCTGTCCTGCATCCAGCGTTCTTTCGGAACGCACATTCAGTGCTGCTGGAGGCGTGGTAACCGATCACAGGGTGCGTCTGTCCACCGACTCGGTCGATCGGCTGACCTTCATAAAAATGAATCAGTCTTGGATCACCACCAGCTACCAAGCACCTGATGCAGATGTAACCGAATAATTTTTTTTGAAATCTCAGATCCCTTCAAAGACTGCCTATGCTGATGCTGAGTGACTATCCCTGAGTAATTATCCTCTTCCTCCTCAATCATCACGCTGATAGCTTGTAAGAACATTTTTGGTTCTGGGCGCCACCACCAGTGCCTAAGGCACAATTTTTCAGCCCCTGTTTAACAGGGGCGTGTAATTACAATTTTTGATGTAATACTTTGCAGCAGGGCTCGTTCCTGCATTCCAACTAGAGTGTCTGTGAGGGGTTGCAGTGTTGTGGCACCAGCACCAGTGCCTAAGACCCAATTTTTCAGCCCCTGTCTAACAGGGGCGTGTAATTACAATTTTTGATGCAATACTTTGCAGCAGGGCTCGTTCCTGCATTCCAACTAGAGTGTCTGTGAGGGGTTGCAGTGTTGTGGCACCAGCACCAGTGCCTAAGACCCAATTTTTCAGCCCCTGTCTAACAGGGGCGTGTAATTACAATTTTTGATGCAATACTTTGCAGCAGGGCTTGTTCCTGCATTCCAACTAGAGTGTCTGTGAGGGGTTGCAGTGTTGTGGCACCAGCACCAGTGCCTAAGACCCAATTTTTCTGCCCCTGTCTAACAGGGGCGTGTAATTACAATTTTTGATGCAATACTTTGCAGCAGGGCTTGTTCCTGCATTCCAACTAGAGTGTCTGTGAGGGGTTGCAGTGTTGTGGCACCAGCACCAGTGCCTAAGACCCAATTTTTCTGCCCCTGTCTAACAGGGGCGTGTAATTACAATTTTTGATGCAATACTTTGCAGCAGGGCTTGTTCCTGCGTTTCAACTAGAGTGTCTGTGAGGGGTTGCAGTGTTGTGGCACCAGCACCAGTGCCTAAGACCCAATTTTTCAGCCCCTGTCTAACAGGGGCGTGTAATTACAATTTTTGATGCAATACTTTGCAGCAGGGCTTGTTCCTGCGTTTCAACTAGAGTGTCTGTGAGGGGTTGCAGTGTTGTGGCACCAGCACCAGTGCCTAAGACCCAATTTTTCTGCCCCTGTCTAACAGGGGCGTGTAATTACAATTTTTGATGCAATACTTTGCAGCAGGGCTCGTTCCTGCGTTCCAACTAGAGTGTCTGTGAGGGGTTGCAGTGTTGTGGCACCAGCACCAGTGCCTAAGGCCTAATTTTTCAGCTCCTGTTCAACAGGGGCATGTAATTACAATTCTTGATCTAATATTTCACAGCAGGGCCCTGTGAGGGCTTACAGTGTTTTGGCCACAGCAACACCTAAGGCCCAAATTTCTGCTGAGTATATAGGGTAGGACCCTACTTTCAAACATCTAACTTACAAACGACTCCTACTTGCAAACGGAAGGAGACAACAGGAAGTGAGATGAAATCTACCCCTAAGGAAGGGAAATTCTCTCCTGTAAGAGTTAATATGGGAAAACAATTTTTCCTTTCCACTGATGCTTTCCAATCCTTGTTCCACAAAAAAACACAAATTTTCAAAAAACATTTTTCATTGGGACAAAAAAGTGAGGTGAAATCTTCTGAAGAGGAGGAAAGACGCAAAACAAATGTCACAGGGGTGATAACCCTTCCCTATGTTTTCCAAAAAGCTTAGAAAAGATTTTTTGGCTGGAGCTAAACACATTAAAAATGTTCAAAATTACAAACAGATTCTACTTAACAACAAACCTACAGTCCCTGTCTTGTTTGCACCGCCTGTATACTGCTGTTCAGAGTATATAGGGACCTTTCCTTATTTTAATTTGGGTGCGGGGTTCCCCTTAATATCCATACAAGACCCAAAGGGCCTGGTAATGGACTGGGGGGTACCCATGCCGTTTGTCTCACTGATTTTCATCCATATTGCCATGACCCGACATGACATTAAACCCGCAAGCAGTTTTAAATGAGATTTTTTCCTTTAAAAATGACATTTGGTGCAGGGACTGTTCTAAACATGGGAAACACGCGTCACTTTACAGGCATACTATAGACACCCCCCAGGTACGATATTTAAAGGAATATTTCACTTTTTTTTTTTTACTTTAAGCATCATTAAAATCACTGCTCCCGAAAAAACGGCCGTTTTTAAAAGTTTTTTTTGCATTGATACATGTCCCCTGGGGTAGGACCCGGGTCCCCAAACCCTTTTTAGGACAATACCATGCAAATTAGCCTTTAAAATGAGCACTTTTGATTTCGAACGTTCGAGTCCCATAGACGTCAATGGGGTTCTAACGTTCGTGCGAACTTGCGGTCCGTTCGCGGGTTCTGGTGCGAACCGAACCGGGGGGTGTTCGGCTCATCCCTAGAGCCTAACATAAGACAGGTTAGGGGATCATATACAAGCCAACAGGTGGCAGGAACAGTCTGGAAATTTAGCACCATATTAAGGTTTTGGTTGAAATAGCATTCCCTTCCTGTAGTAAAAAAACAGATAGTAAGTGATCCGTAGTCCCGTCCCTTGCCTCCCCTTCCCTCCTTCCTTCCTACCTTCTTTCCTTCCTTCTTTCTCTCCCCCTCCCTTCTTACCTTCTTTTTTTTCCTTTCTTCCTTATGTCTCCTTCCTTCTTTCTCTCCCCCTCCCTTCTTACCTTCTTTTTTTTCCTTTCTTCCTAATGTCTCCTTCCTTTCTCCTCTTTCTTTCTTTCTTTCTTTCTTTCTTTCTTTCTTTCTTTCTTTCTTTCTTTCTTTCTTTCTTCTCCTTCCTTTCTGCTCTTTCCTTTTCTTTCTTTCTTTCTTTCTTTCTTTCTTTCTTTCTTTCTTTCTTTCTTTCTTTCTTTCTTTCTTTCTTTCTTTCTTTCTTTCTTTCTTTCCTCCTTATGTCTCCTTCCTTTCTGCTCTTTCCTTTTCTTTCTTTCTTTCTTTCTTTCTTTCTTTCTTTCTTTCTTTCTTTCTTTCTTTCTTTCTTTCTTTCTTTCTTTCTTTCTTTCTTTCTTTCTTTCTTTCTTTCTTTCCTCCTTATGTCTCCTTCCTTTCTGCTCTTTCCTTTTCTTTCTTTCTTTCTTTCTTTCTTTCTTTCTTTCTTTCTTTCTTTCTTTCTTTCTTTCGTCTCCTTCCTTTCTGCTCTTTCCTTTTCTTTCTTTCTTTCTTTCTTTCTTTCTTTCTTTCTTTCTTTCTTTCTTTCTTTCTTTCTTTCTTTCTTTCTTTCTTTCTTTCTTTCTTTCTTTCCTTCTTTCTTTCCTTCTTCCTTCCTTCCTTCCTTCCTTCCTTCCTTCCTTCCTTCCTTCCTTCCTTCCTTCCTTCCTTCCTTCCTTCCTTCCTTCCTTCCTCCTCTCCTTCCTACCTTCCAATTTTTTCCCATTCTTCCTTTCTTGCTTTCTTCTCTCCTCCTTTCCTTTCATCCTCTCTCATGCTTTCTCCCTCACCCCTTCCTTTCTGCCTTTCTTTTGCTTCTTTATTTCTTTTCTCCCTTTCTTCATTGCTTCCGTCCTTCCTCTGTTTCTTCCATTCTCTCTCACTCTTTCTTTTCTCCCTCCCTCCTTTCCTTCCTTTCCTTTCTTCACTCTTTTTACTTCCATCCATCTTTTCCTTTCCTTCCCTCTTTTGCAGAGTCCATAAAGCCGCGTACACACGGTCGGACTTTTCGTCTACAAAAGTCCAACGGACGCTGACGGACTAAAGCTGGCTGGTAATCCGATCGTGTGTGGGCTTCTCCGGACTTTCAACGTACTTTTTTAGCCTCAAATCCGACGTACTTTAGATTTGAAACATGCTTCAAATCTTTACGTCGTAACTACGACGGACCCCGAAATCCGCTCGTCTGTGTGCTAGTCCGACGGACAAAAACCCACGCTAGGGCAGCTATTGGCTACTGGCTATGAACTTCCTTATTTTAGTCTGGTGTACGTCATCACGTACGAATCCATCGGACTTTTGTGTGGTCGTGTGTAGGCAAGTCCGTTCGTTAGAAAGTCTGCCACAAGTCCGCCGCAAGTCTGCCGAAAGTCCTCCGGAAGTCTGTTGGACAGGCTGTCGGACTTTTGTAGCTGAAAAGTCCGACCGTGTGTACGCGGCATAAGACTATCGGCAAAGAGATTTCTAACCCTCCCAGCTATTACCTTTGATAGTTACAGAGCTTTATAGATCTTCCCCTAACAGTTTCTGCTTAGGTGAAGACTAGTCCTACCTAGGGCCTTATTAAGTCTTAATCCACCTATAGCTTGTATACAGCAGCACCATTGACTTTTTGCCTGCACTGCCTGTCAGTGAGTGGTGTTGTCACAAGAACAGGAACATTCACTGTCACTTGTTCCATTGACAACTGAAAAACATTGCATTTCCCATCACTTTCTGTAGCAGTGACTGTGTGCACCAGGACCAACAAACAAAAGATGAATCCCCCTAGGTGGAAATTGCTACTGCAATAACATCTTTATTGGGGTTTTTATCCTTGGGTAGGTCCCCCTTTTGCCACCAAAGTAGGACTGACCCATTGGGTCATGGACACCACTAGACCTCCTAAAGGTGTGTGTTAGAAAAGTTTTAAATGATTATTGTGTGACTATTAGAAAAACTATTAGAAAAACAATAACCCTGAGACTAATTTTTAAGATGACTTCTGAGCACGTTGTTGTATTAACTTGCTATATCGTTTGCTTTAACTAACTCCATAGTAAGTTGTAGGATGATTAGGCTTAACCATATATGGTAGAACAAGACTGTACAGGAAACACTAATTAGCGAAATAAAGTACCATTTTGTACCAGGCACGCTATCTGTGTTTCCTCAGCCAATAGAAGCGTTATAGCTATATTATTGTAGGTATTAGGAGGGGGGATGTATCTCGCTTTGTGTGAGTCTTACTGCATCTTTTGGCTTGTAAGCATCATCCATTTGTGTGACACATCTGAAATAAATTGTCTGCTTTTCAATACATTTGGAGTTTGAGTGATCACAAGAGAAGAGTAATCCTAACATTTTTGGTCCTTCTAGAGCCGGAACCGACAAGTGCATTTCGGGTCAGATGGTCCCGACAAAAACTTTGGTGAGTATTGGACTTCAAAGCTCACTGAGAATTAAAAGAAACCCCACTCAACGTTAGTGGTTAAATAGGGGCGGGGGCCTGAGACCCAGATCCACTGTCTGGTTTCGAACTTCGTGATCCAGTCCTCCTGGTGTTAAGAGAGAGGTAAGATAATTTAAATTATTCTTAATTCTCTCTAAGAGTCTTTTCTTTTCTTCTTTTTCTGTTTGATTCTGGTTTAATGTGTTGTAATTGCCGACACTGGTATTGATCATAAAATATCTTGATAATCCAGTGTGCGAAGACAGAGACACTTAGGGACGTTGTCTAAGGTAACAAATTGCGTTACCTGCTGTCTAGGACAGATAAAAAAAAAGATTTGAGGTATACCGAACATCAGAGGGTGAATGCCTGACGTCGTCGTCAGAGGTGGATTGCCCGACGATTTAAGCGCTGTTTCGTTTAGTGATCTAGAAAGATTGCAAGGCTAACTTTCTTCTGTGTGTTTAGTTTCTCCTTTCTTATGTTTAACCTTTCTGTTGATGCTGTAACCTTATTGAAAAAACAACAGTACTGCAGAGACAAGTTAATTATTTTTTGATTCTCCCTATAGTGTGGGGAGTGATGATATTTTTACTCTTCTTGCATTCCTATTGTTACCGTGGGCCGAGGGTCACTATCCTAGTGTTTTATAGGTAAATGAGAGACCCGACTGGCGCTGACAGTGGGGAATAGTCTCTGTAAAAGAATGTTTTGTGCCTGCTTATGAGGCTGCTGTGTTCCTAATGTGCCAAGTGGGAGACTGGAACTCCTCTTTAAGGACACATGGCTTTATAGGGAAGTTTGGATTCAATAGTAAACTAACTGTCAAAGTGTCAGGATTTGGTGGATAAATTTAAATTGTTAGGACCCACAGATCAAAAAAGGTATGGGTTGATAATAGGAGTTTAAATAACCAGCAAAAAATCATTCTTCACACCTCATGTTCTGTGTGCCTGTAAAACTCGTGTTGTAGCCTGCTTGCTTATCAGTGACAGATTGGGAGCTGGCAGAGAAGCAGGAAACTTTGGAAAAGCTTAAAGAGATACTTGAATTGTCTTATGGCTCTGCTCTGTAAGGCAGCCAACACCATGCTAGCCAATGTATTAAGCAGATAAATATGTAAAATACCAGGTGACATTGCACTATATGGCCCATGGGGATTGGACCGGAGCTGGCGTCTTGGATTACTGCACCGTCTCAGGTACCACTGGACAACATTGTCTGGGAGACTGTGCTACATCTGGGCCGCCTACTCGGGGACAACCCTCGGTCGGACTCATAGGAACCAAACAGTTGGAGCTGCAACTTCAGGTAAAGGTGATCCAATAGCCATATCACTGATGGGTCTAGTAAAAGAATTAGACCAGACGCAAGTGTTATCTAAATGTTTAACAAATATTTGAGAAGCAGAAAAATGGCTAAGTATGGCCGAGTGGAAAAAAAATAAATAAATAAGTGCGAGAAATCATCACAGGGAGATTAAAGCCTGCAGTTTCTCACCCCCTCCCCTCGTGTGAATCTCCTGTATTATAGGAGGGAGTGAATTGCTCCTCCGTTTCAAATTCCTGTGTGAGATTGTGTCTGTAAAAACAAAATTAACTCTGGACCAGCTATGACAATACATAAGGGTTTTATTGTAAATATTGAAACTGAGCATAAAAAAAAAAAGAAAAGGTACACTGATAACACCAGGGTGCTTTATTATTTTAGCATGCCATGGTGTTAAAGGAAGCACATGGCAGAAATTGTTGATGGTTTTAAAGAAGTAGATAGGAAACATGAAAGCGAATTGCACTATAAAGTGAACAGAATGGTGTAGAATTATTATCAAGTGGCTTGATGAATGTGAGAAAAGAAAAGGCTGAGAATGTTTTGATTACTTTAAATGTGTCCAGTCCAGAGACAGTATGTGACTGAGTGCTAATTTTACTGCCATAAGGAAATAAGGATTTGAATGGGCCCAGAGAGAGGAGAGAAGGGAATACAACAGACTTGATGCTTTTATAGCCCTAAGGGGCGACCCCTGTGTGCATCCAGTGCACAGTTCTTTCTGTTTTATAGTCCAAAAAATGATAGTCAGGAAGCTGTTTCTTAGAAACAAGAAAATGCAGATTGCCTGACAGACATAGCAGAAGAGAGAGGGAGATGATGATGGATGACTAGTAGGGCAGCATTAACCCTTTGAGCACACAGAGGTTAATTTGTGCATCTGTGAAAATATTAGGATTTTCGGTGGGAAAGAAAGTCTGAATAATAGTCTTAAAGTAAATATTTCTTGGATATGTTACTTTTAAAATTCCCAGATTTTCAACTGTAAAGTGTTAATGATGTAATGCTGTTTATATTTGGGTACATTTATAAAGTTAAAAGGCTATTCCCCTCAGGAAGTGCAGATGCACAGACAGTGATAATGGACCCTATTTTGTAAATAAAACTACAGTAGGTGACCACGATATTGTGTCAATCTCGCCGCATTTCTCTGCGAGATTTGACACCTGCGAGCCCCGTCGTGGGAGCCAGCGCCGAGATGGCTCACTCATTGGGAAAGGAAAACTTTGTTTTCCTTTCGTGATTAGTGACAGGCAGTGCATACAGCTGTCTGGTATGAATCCTGAGGGGGAACACTGCGCCAAATTTTAAATGAAAAAAACATCGTAGGTTCCCCCCAGGTGCATACCAGGCCCTTAGGTCTGGTATGGATTGTAAGGGGAACCCCCTACGCCGAAAAATCGGCGTGGGGGTCCCCCCAAAATCCATACCAGACCCTTATCCGAGCACGCAGCCCGGTCGGCCAGGAAAGGGGGTGGGGACGAGCGAGCGCCCCCCCCTCCTGAGCCGTCCCAGGCCGCATGCCCTCAAAATGGGGGGGTGGGTGCCTTGGGGGAGGGGGCCCGCACCCCAAAGCACCTTGTCCCCATGTTGATGAGGACAAGGGCCTCTTCCCAACAACCCTGGCGGTAGGTTGTCGGGGTCTGTGGGCGGGGGGCTTATCGGAATCTGGGAGCCCCCTTTAATAAGGGGGCCCCCAGATCCCGGCCCCCCACCCTGTGTGAATGAGTATGGGGTATGGTACCCCTACCCATTCACCTAGGGAAAAGTGTCAATAAAAAAAAAACACAGTACACAGGTTTTAAGAGTAATTTATTAAGCAGCTCTGGGGTTTCTTCCGACTTCTCCCGGTGTTCTGCCTCTTCTCCCGGGCCCCTCCGCTATCTTCTTCCAGCTCTTTTGCCAGCGAGGGGCCCGGTCTGCTGCCGCTGTCTTGTCGCCGCTGTCTTGCCGCCGGCCGGGCTGCGTGCTCGGATAAGGGTCTGGTATGGATTTTGGGGGGACCCCCACACCGATTTTTCGGCGTAGGGGGTTCCCCTTACAATCCATACCAGACCTAAGGGCCTGGTATGCCCCTGGGGGGAACCCACGCCATTTTTTTAATTTAAAATTTGGCGCGGCGTTCCCCCTCAGGATTCATACTAGACAGCTGTCAGCACTGCCTGTCACTCATCACGAAAGGAAAACAAAGTTTTCCTTTCCCGATGAGTGAGCCAGCTCGACATGCACAGTACCCTGTCGCCGAGAACCAGCGCAATGGTATCGCGCTGGAAACACAATCTTGCGGTCAGGTACTGTATACAACATTTGACAGAAGTGATGTGAATTCAAGTGCAATACCGTTGGGCCTATCATTCCCAATTAGCTGGATTAGTGGAAAGACATAATGGTATTCTAAAAAGCAAACCGAGGAAAGCTATGGAAGAAACAGGTAAAAATTGGATGTACTGCCTACTAGTAGCTGTGACAAGTATGCATATCACACCCACAAAAGAAGGTTTAAGCCCATTTGAAATGATACATAGAAGGCCATATAAGATACCCTTACAACCAAATGAAACACCTACTGAGGAGTCTGAGCACACACTAGCAGAATACATGTCTAGGCTGTTAAGACAAAGACGTACTAATGATTTTTGTTCTGTCCTAGAAGGTCCAATTCAAAAAGATGAAAAGGTGCATGTGGGAGATTGGGTCTTAACAAAAAGTAATAAGAAAAAGCAGTGGTACTCCCCAAGGTGGGATGGTCCTTTCAAAGTCCTCCTCACTACCCCTACTATGATAAGGATTGCATAGAGGTCTACCTGGATTCACCAGTCCCATTGCAAAAAGGTTTTCCAGGCAGAATAGGGCCAGTTGGCTGCATGAGGTTCAGAAAATCCGGCTACAAAGGGAGGTCTCACACAAGATGGGACTTGTCTCAAGTCTCCCTCCCCTTCCAACTCCCCTACCCTATCCGCTGGAACTCTGTAGCTGGTTAGGATAAAAGGGACAGTAATTATCCTTGGGTTACTGGTGATTCTAGGAGAGGCATCCATAAGAGGGGGTATACGTTATTGAAGAGCAGAGGAACCTTTGGGTTGGGAAAGAACAGGAAAAGCATTGAATCCAACCTTTATAGAGGGAATAACTAGCACTATACTGGTAGACTTCTGTCAGATTGCAGATTGTGGGGATACAACTGGGGCTAGAGGACTTCTATGGTCAGATAAATACATTGGCTGGCTCTGGAATAGGGCAGGATGTCAAGCATGGAATCAGGCCCTGTGGACCAGTGTATTAAGATTGGGGGTATAATCTACCAGGGCCTAAAAAGAGTGGAATAAAGGAAAGGCTCAATTACAGAAGCGGCCAACTCCCCCTGCACACATAGTAAGAACTGTAAACAATTATTGATAACATTAAAGGAGTCGAGGAAGGAAGATCAGCGGTTGTACTCTATGGGAGCATGGGTGTCAGGAACTGACCCCTCAGGCAAATTTTTCCTCAAGGTATTACCACCTAATAAAACCCAGACAACAGGAAAAGGTAGATTATGGGAGTGTAGACGTGGTGCTATTTCCCTTCAAATTAAAAAATATATATATATGTAAAATGTTAGGGGAGGCATGCCTCAAATAAAAGGAACTGTGATACACCCTCTGTCTGTTGGTCTCAAAATGTGTTTGAAAAAAACACATAAAAATATCTATAAGTTCCAAACATCTAAACAAATGCAACTACTTTATGTATTAGACCTCTGATGCAGTAAACCACTTTTGTGTTGCACCCCCTGGGGGCAAGAATTAAAAATAACCTATACAAGTGATAGTGTTACACCCCCTGTCTATGAATATCAGAGTGTGGGTATTGAAGGTGCTGAACTTCAGATAGGGTGTCCAACTGGTGTGCTACACCCTCTGGAGTCCGCAAACTAAAATCTATGATCTACAATATCTGGAACTGTAGAAATGCAGTGATCTAATTCCTAGTTGGAAAAGTGATAAATATGGATGTCTGCTGTATCAAAAATCTGGTATGTGAATAAAAATCCAATTATGCCAATATATAAACTTAAAGCAGAAGTGAAAAAAATAAAAATAAAAAATAAACAACAAAAATGTGAATGCACAATTCAATATACGTCTCTGTGTTACACAGTAGGACCACATTCAAAACCAAAACAAATGATGAAATTGTTGCAAACACTAAATCATTAGTAGATAAGTCCATGCAATAAATAAAGTGACGTGCTCAAAAAACAGTGTCCAAGTGCTTCATCAAAATTTGGTGCCGATTATCCTTTCAAGTGACAGTGGTGCCAGGTGATATTATCCGTGTTGATAATGTGATTGCACTCACCAGATGACATTATCCCCCCCCCCAGGGGTGTTATGCCTTCACAGTGTGAGCCACTGTGCAGCCCTCTGGAGTTCTGCTGGGCAATCTGAGAAACGTTTTGCTGGCTTTTCCACCGAGATGTCACATAGGGGAAAGAGTAATGCCCATAGTGTGATATTGTTTAAAAAGGCTTTATTTAATAAAAAGTTTAGGAGATATACTCACATTTACAACGTTTTTGACATACAAAAAGATAAAACAAGAGCCGGCGCTGTGTAAACAACAAGCGCCGCTCAGACTGGAAGTGACGCCATACTAAAATAGAAGTTCTGAATAAAACTATAAGATTTACTAACCTAACAGTAGAAGATGCCATAGCTTTGGAGACAGGATACCAAGGAAAAAATGAGTGGTTAGAATGGTTGAGGTACACGGTTAAAACTTTAAAAAAAAGGAAAACTGTTTCGTTTGTGCCAGAGCAAGACTACATTTAGCAACTATTCCTTTTCTTCTAGATCACAATACAGATCCAGAAGGTTTAAAATGTATGTTGCGATTGTATAATAAGAGCTATAAACCTGAAAAAAATTCTACCTGTCACACGTTGAGTTTGTTGTTTCCCCTAGTACAGAGACCTCAGATACCTCCAGCGGTTACTGCTTATCAGGGCAACTTTACTTGTTTTGCACTCCCAGGGAATTGTAGCGGGGTAGATCTTGGGTCACTACCCGATGACTACTGTGTGGAGAGGATTAACATGGGCAATGGTGACTGGGTTGAACATGACATTCAGGGAGCTGATGTCTGGTGGATGTGTGGGGATAAGAAACTGTGAGCTAGGATACCAGCCAATGCCAGAGGGGATTGCGCTATGGTCCAGCTGGCTATGCCCCTGAGGATCCTGTCAGAACAACCGTGGACTAATGCCCCGTACACATAGTCATATTTTCTGACGGAAAATGTGTGATAGGACCTTGTTGTCGGAAATTCCGACCGTGTGTAGGCTCCATCACACATTTTCCATCGGATTTTCCGACACACAAAGTTTGAGAGCAGGTTATAACATTTTCCAACAACAAAATCCGTTGTCGGAATTTCCGATCGTGTGTACACAAATCCGACGCACAAAGTGCCACGCATGCTCAGAATAAATAAAGAGATGAAAGCTATTGGCTACTGCCCCGTTTATAGTCCCGACGTACGTGTTTTACGTCACCGCGTTCAGAATGATCGGATTTTCCGATAACTTTGTGCGACCGTGTGTATGCAAGACAAGTTTGAGCCAACATCCGTTGGAAAAAATCCTAGGATTTTGTTGTCGGAATGTCCGATCAATGTCCGACCGTCTGTACGGGGCATAAGAGTCACCAACGGTATCAGAGGGACACCTCTCCCATAGGGTCATTTGACTCTCAGGTCTACATAGATGAGCGCGGGGTGCTGGGTGAGTTTAAGGCCAGGAATCAAGTGACAGCTGGGTTTGAGTCTCTTCTCTGGTGAGTGACTATAGATAAAAATGTTGACTGGATTAATTATATATATATACTATAACCAACAACGATTTGTAAACTATACTAGAGATGCTGTGAAGGGCCTAGCAGGACAGTTGGCCGCCACATCTCTAATGGCATGACAGAACCAAATGGCCTTAGATATGGTCCTAGTTGAAAGAGGAGGGGTATGCAAAATGTTTGGTAGCATGTGTTCCACCTTTATCTCTAACAATACAGCTCCTGGAGGGACCGCGACCAGAGCCTTGGAAAGACTGTCTGCTCTATTAAATGAATTAGCGGAAAACTCAGGTAATAATGATCCATTCACAAACTGGCTTGAAGGATGGTTCGGTAAGTGGACTGGACTTATCACATCATGTTTGATCTCAATTCCTGTGGCTTTGACCGTTTTGGTCACTTGCGGATGCTGCTGCATTCCCTGTATTCGAGGACTTTCACAAAAACTGATTGAAACCGCAGTCTCAAGAACGATGTATCAAGCCCTTCCTACCTCTGAGGAGACCTATGCGGACATTGAAGCTCAACTTAATGACATACAGACCAAAAGTGCAGAACACTGGGACTATCATCGAAATGTATTGAGATAAAATAGTCACACAAGAGGAGGGAATGTTAGAAAAGTTTTAAATGTTTATTGTGTGACTATTAGAAAAACTATTAGAAAAACAATAACCCTGAGACTGATTTTTAAGATGACTTCTGGGCACGTTGTTGTATTAACTTGCTATATCGTTTGCTTTAACTAACTCATAGTAAGTTGTAGGATGATTAGGCTTAACCATATATGGTAGAACAAGACTGTACAGGAAACACTAATTAGCGAAATAAAGTACCATTTTGTACCAGGCACGCTATCTGTGTTTCCTCAGCCAATAGAAGCGTTATAGCTATATTATTGTAGGTATTAGGAGGGGGGATGTACATCTCTTTGTGTGAGTCTTACTGCATCTTTTGGCTTGCAAGCATCATCCATTTGTGTGACACATCTGAAATAAAATTTTCTGCTTTTCAATACATCTGGAGTTCGACTGATCACAAGAGAAGAGTAATCCTAACAGTGTGCTGTGTTATCTGGCACCAAGTAACAGATCCTCTAAGCACTGTAAGTTGTGAGATAGGGCCTCCATGGATCGGACACAGATGCTTGATCCCACAAATGCTTGATTAGATGGAGAGCTGGAGAATTTGGAGGCCAAGTCAACTCCTCAAACATGTTGCGTTCCTCAAACCATTCTTGAACCATTTCTGCAGTATCCTAGGGCACATTATCCTGCTGAAAGAGGTCACTGCCATCAGGGAAAATCGTTTCCATAAACTTTGTCATCAACATTGTTTAGGTAGGGGGTATGTGTCAAAGTAACATCCACATAAATGGCAGGATCAAGGTTTCCATTGCCCACAGCATAACACTGCCTCTGTCAGTTTGCCCTCTTATCAGGATTCCTGATGGCATCCTGGTGCCATCTCTTTCCCAGGTAAGCAATGCTCATGCACCCTTCCATTCACATGATAAATGAAAGAAAATGTGATTCATCAGACCAGGCCACCTTCTTTCATTGCTCCGTAGTCACCCATTGCAGGGTACGTGAGCATCAGAATTTTTGGCTGTGGACATGGGTCAGTATGGGAATGGGACCGGTTTGTGACTATGCAGCTCCACACACAACAAACTGCAATGCTCATTTTTCTGCTTTCAACACATCAACTTCAGGGACAACATGGCTGTTCAGGTTTACCTGCTGCCTAATATATCCCACTGACTTTTACATACCAGTGTAATGATAT
Source organism: Lithobates clamitans (assembly GCA_037952925.1). Classification (NCBI taxonomy): domain Eukaryota; kingdom Metazoa; phylum Chordata; class Amphibia; order Anura; family Ranidae; genus Lithobates; species Lithobates clamitans. The sequence goes on from JBBGZY010002458.1 coordinate 476,327, forward strand.
AATGAATGTTATTCACCTAACCTGTCAGTGGTCATAAAGTTATAGCTGATCGATGTATACGGAACAAGGCTGGAAGTAAAATATAGCTGATGCCCTGTGAAAAATCCCGGTTATATCTGCACGCGAGCACTAAATCCGGTAATTAGACCAAAGGGACTTTTTAATAATTTTGACAGGCTGTGGATTACTACACTTTTTTCTTACATTTTGTTGAAAATGCCCTAACTATTTTTCATTTCTACAAGAACACTTAGGGCCAATCGAGGTAGGCAAATTAAATTGTATCTAAACCCAAGAGCACATTTGTAATATTGAAGCTTACCAGTCTTCAAAACTGGAGGCTGCATTAGCTCTCTCTTTTCACCCGGTGATCCTGCTACTAAAACACTTCTCTTTGGGGGGGCAACACTCACTATACTTTATCTATTAAGGAGCAGCAATGTCACCCAAGAACAGTGTTCCTTAAAGTGTCACTAAACCCACTTCATAAAAAAACTATCAATAAATGATGTCACTCAGTCACTATGAGATTCATTTTCTGTATTCTGCAAAATCCTGGTTGATCCTGCTGTTCTCTATCTCCCCCTCCTGGGCATCCCCAATTCAGTTGTGGCAGTGGTGGCAGATCTTCACATGCTCAGTTTTCAGTGAGTTTCTTTGCTGAGCATTTCCCTCCCCTCTATCACATCGGAGCAGCCCATGTGACTACAGTGATAAATGACAGCCCACTCCCTCCCTCCTCCTCTGTGCCCACTAACCAGCTAAACATAATGGGGGCGGGATATTACATGTAGATTGATGGAGACTTCACCTCCCTCCTATTATAAGACACAGGCTGGAGGGGAGTGAGCCTGTGAGTGGCAGAAATCCCCCCACACCTTGTTATTGCAAAAAAATAATAAAGATTTGATTTCAATATATATATTTGTATGACAATTTAAGACAGTTTATTGATATAGATGTTTAATCTGTATTCCAAAGGCTGTTTTTTTTTTTCATTTTGAACATGTGACCAAAGGACTAGAAGTTCCTCCTGCTTATGTTTTCCCGCAGACAGGCTAGGAAAGATCTGGGTCATGTGACAACGATCGATAAGGAAAGATGTACTTAGGTTTTTTTTATTAAAATAATTACAGTGGCATCAACCACATACAGAAAGAGAAGGGATAATGTAAACTAAACAGTGTGTGTTCAGTATTACCTTAAAGTGATAGTTCAGATTAAAAAAAAATATGCAGTACATTGATATCTCTTTTTTTTTTTTTTTTTATAATATCAAAGGCAAACTGGCCCAAAATAGTAAATATAAATATATATATATATATATATATATATATATATATATATATATATATATATATATATATACATATATATATATATATATTTATATATTTATTTATTTTTTAAATTTGACTGTATATTTCATGTTACTACCATAACCTACCACCAAAGAACAACTCAAAATAAATTATCCTGCTTCTAATCATGGCAGCGGTACCACATATATGTATGTTATTTGTTGTTTGTACCCATAGTACGGCCCAGAAACAATAGTGCGCATTTTGCTTTTTTTTTGTCTTCCCTAAAACACACTGATTCTAACTCCAGTCCTCAAGGCGCCCCAACAGGTCATGTTTTCAGGCTTTCCATTATTTTGCACAGGTGATTTGATCAGTTTCACTGCCTTAGTAATTACCACAGCCATTTCATCTGAGGGAAATCCTGAAAACATGACCTGTTGCTGCGCCTTGAGGACTGCAGTTGAGAAACACTGATCTAACTGATTCTAATTGAAAAAAAAAAAACCTACCCAAAATATACTGACCCTGACCTCTAACCTTGACCCTGACCTTTGACCCAAACACTAACCCAGGAACCTTGATCTAGGTATTTTTTTCTTAATTTTTTATTTTATGTTTTTGTTATTATTATTATCTATTTATTTATTCATTTTTTTATACCCCTTTTTTTTCTCTGCAAGGAGAGAGAGAGAGATACAATGTACACTATATTACCAAAAGTATTGGGACGCCTACCTTTACACACACATGAACTTTAATGGCATCCCTGTCTTAGCCCGTAGGATTCAATATTGAGTTGGTCCTCCCTTTGCAGCTATAACAGCTTCAACTCTTCTGGGAAGGCTGTCCACAAGGTTTAGGAGTGTGTCTATGGGAATGTTTGACCCATCTTCCAGAAGCACATTTGTGAGGTCAGGCACTGCTGTTGGACGAGAAGGCCTGGCTCACAGTCTCCGCTCTAATTCATCCCAAAGGTGTTCTATCGGGTTTAGGTCAGGACTCTGTGCAGGTCAGTCAAGTTCCTTCACCCCAAACTCGCTCATCCGTGTCTTTATGGACCTTGCTTTGTGCACTGGTGCGCAGTCATGTTGGAACAGGAAGGGGCCATCCCCAAACTGTTCCCACAAAATTGGGCACATGAAATTGTTCAAAATGTCTTGGTATGCTGACGTCTTAAGAGTTCCCTTCACTGGAACTAAGGGGCCAAGCCCAACCCCTGAAAACAACCCAACACAGTAATCTCCCCTCCACCAAATGATTTGGACCAGTGCAGAGGAGCTAGTGTAGAAAGGAGGGGTTTGGGTTCCTGGAGAACTGAGCCGACTTCTCAGTCGGTTACCAGCTCTTTAGCAGGGACGGACTGCACCTAAATGGGGAGGGTGCAGATCTGCTGGGAGTGAAGATGGCCGACAAGTTAGAGGGGCTTTTAAACTAGGCAATGAGGGGGAGGGTCCAAAAGTAGAGCGAGTCTCGTATTGAGGGCATTAGTGGTAGGTTGACTAAACCACCTAAACCCAAGGTAAGTCCAGTACCAAGTCCTATTTGCAACCTCAGAACACCTAATAAGGAGATAGTATGTGACCGGTCTAAACTACATGGCATGTTCGCCAATGCCAGGAGTCTGGTGGCGGACAAGATGGGAGAACTAAAGCTATTATTGTACGATGAGGATTTCGATTTTGTAGGAATTTTAGAGACTTGGTTCAACAGCTCTCATTATAGGCTGGCAACCATTCAAGGGTATTCACTATATCGCAGAGATAGAGAGGGTAAAAATTGGGGAGGGGTATGTCTGTATATCAAAAATGATGTACAAGTGAATGTGAGAGACAACATCACTAAGGGAGAAAGGGAGGAGGTGGAATTTCTATGGGTAGAGCTACAAAGGGAGGAAACTAAGGGGAAAGTAATACTGGGCCCCCTAACCAGAGGGAGGAGGGGGTGGCGGACCTACTATCACAATTTGCATTAGCGGCAAGGATGGGAAGTGTCATTATAATGGGGGATGTTAATCATCCAGACATAGACTGGGCGGAAGGAACCGCAAAAGAGACAAAAAAGACACATAGCAGAGGAGAGTAAAAAAAATCCCAAGAAATTCTTTAAGTATATAAATAGTAAGAAAGGGAGGTCAGATCATATTGGTCCCATAAAGAACGATGAAGGAAATCTGGTTACTAAGGATGGAGAGATGCAGACTGCTGGTTAGAAGCTAAACAGTGGGGACCTTGAGTGGAGTGTGTGAGTTTTGCTTTTGACTGCTGGTGGTTGCTGTGTTGCATTTTTAGGTTCTTTGGGGGCTTTTCCTTGCAGCTTTTTAACACTTTTTTCTGTCACTTTTTAAACAGCCTTTTTTTTTCCTTTGCTTCCTTCAGCCTACTAATTAAGGGGAGTGGTTAATTGGTCACAGGTGCTTGAGGCCTATGTAACTTTCTGTAGAACTCTTTGTGAGCCTGCTCATCTTTGAACTTGCTGGAACTTGGACCAAGTGGAACTGGACTAAGTGGTGAGTTAAAAACCAGAGTTAGTGGAACTGGACTAAGTGGTGAGTTAAAAACCAGAGTTAGTGGAAATGGGCTAAGTGGTGAGTTAAAAACCAGAGTTTAAAACAAGAGGTAATAACAGGGGTCAAGTATCTGTGTAGGGTGAGTGTGTACCTGTGTATTGTAAGTACATGAGTGCTGCGAGTGCACGTGGGCTGTAATGAGTATAAGTGTCAGGTAGTACCTGTGTATTGTGAGTACCTGAGCGTTGTCTGAGTAGTGTGTGTGTATTGTTAGTACTTGTGTATTGTGTGTGTGCCTGTGGGTCTGCTACTGCACGTTGGTCTGAAAGTGCACGTGGGTCTGCGAGTGCACGTTGGTCTGCAAGTGCATGTGGGTCTGCGAGTACCTGTGTATTGTCTTGTTGAGTACCTGTCTACTGTCTTGTTGAGTATTAGTATCAGGAAGCTAGTTATTAGGTAATTTGGACAGGGTATAATCCCCAATCCTCATTAAATTAGTAGGTACAATGCCTGGCGGGTGTGGAGATGCGACTCGGTGTACATCTTGTGGCATGTATGCATCCCTTGATCATCCGATTGAGGGCGAATACTGCTGTGCAAAATGTAATCACATTGTTTCCCTGGAAGCCCAGGTTCTGAATCTGGGGAAGCAACTGTGAGCACTGAGAAGACCCTCCATACTAAAGGAGTGCCAGGAACGTACACGGCAGGTGCCGGCAGGGGCCAGCAGGGGCCAGCTGTCACGGACAAGTACTCACCGAGGCCGAGATGCCGAGAGCGGCTCGCCCTTACGACCACGCGCACCCAGACCCCCGAAATGGGTACAGGAGGCTGAGGGCACGCGGAGGCACGGGCTTCCGGAAGGATCGTAGGTTCAGAAGCTGGAAGCGGGTGTCCTGGGATCCGCAGGGAGCAGGGCTGAAAACACAAGCAGAGGTTAGGGAACAGGCAGGTAATAATCAGGGTGTCACAAGATCCAGCAGCGCGGTGGTTAAGCAGACCAGGGTTCGGTGCACAGATCTGGCAGGTTAAATCAAGATAGTCCAGCAGAGTAGTAGTTAAACAGGCCAAGGGTTTGGTACACAGATCAGGCAGGTTATAGATAGGATTGTCCAGCAGAGTAGTGGTTAAACAGGCCAGGGGTTTGGTACACAGATCAGGCAGAAGTACAAGGGACAATCCGGGAGAGTAGTGGTTAACAGTCAGCAGAGGTTTGGTACACAGATCAGGCAAAGGTACTAGGGAACACAGGCTCAGAGAACAGGGGAGAGCTGACAACAAACCAGCAACCCGACTGGGTGCTGGAGCCGTCAGATATAGCCCCCCTGCCCGGCGAGCGCGTCACTGTGACGCGCTACCGGGCACCCGCACGGGCTACGGCGCGCACACGGGGACCGCCGTGCACCCGCGCGCCGCACCATCAGGCCGCGGACGGGTGTGCGGCGAAGCGCTCGTCCCGTGCGCATGTGCACCGGAGCACGGCGAGCGGAGACGCTCCCTGGCTCCTGACAGTGCCCCCCTCCTAAGGGCGGACACTGGACGCCTAGGCTGGCCATTAGTTCCGGATGATCTTGATGAAACGCTCAAATTAATTGTGGAGCGTGCAGATTCCTGGCGGGCTCCCAGGAATTATCTTCGGGGGGGTACCCCTTCCATTGAATCAGGTACTGTAACTGTCTGCCCCTCTTCCGGCAACCAAGAATGGATTCCACTTCGATTTCATTCTCGCCATCGATTCTGACTGGCGGAGGAGGAGGTTCTTTTCTTCCTGGAAAAGGGCTGGGCACCACAGGCTTCAATAGCGACACGTGGAAAACGGGGTGAATCCGATATGTCTTGGGAAGTGTCAATTCCACAGCCACAGGGTTGATAATCCTCTTGACTTGAAAAGGCCCAATGAATTTAGGCCCGAGCTTTCGAGATGGCAGCGGTAATCTCAGATTAACGGTGGACAGCCAGACCTCGTCTCCTACGTCAAATTTGGGTTCGCCTTTCTGCCCCAGTCGTACTGTTTCTTGTAGTCCTCCTGGGTTTTGTGTAATGTGTCTTGAATTTTTGGATTGTAACGAAGTTATCCTATCCTGGACTGCAGGAACTGCTGTTTCGGGGATGTTGTTAGCGAAGGATGTGGGATGGAACCCGCAATTGGTCCAGAAAGGAGTCTGGTTGGTGGAGGCATGGATAGAGTTATTGTACGCAAATTCAGCGTAGGAGAGGAGGCTCGCCCAATCATCCTGAGAACCCGAGCAGAAGCATCGGAGGTACTGCTCTAGCGTCTGATTGGTCCTCTCTGTATGGCCATTGCTTTGGGGATGATAAGCTGAAGAAAGACAAATGTTGATACCCAAAGCCTTGCATAGTTCCCTCCAGAATTTGGACGTGAACTGGACGCCTCTGTCCGACACGATGCTCCTTGGTATCCCATGGAGCCTAACAACCTCCTTTAGAAAGATGTTGGCCGTGTCTACGGCAGAGGGAGTACCCCTCATGGGCAGAAAGTGGGCCATTTTGGAAAGGCGGTCGACAACAACAAGGATGGTGGAGAAACTCTCTGAGCTGGGTAGGTCAACGATGAAGTCCATGGACACATCAGCCCATGGTCGTTCCGGAATGGGCAAAGGTCTGAGCAGACCCCAGGATTTGGTGTTTTGGCCCTTGTTTCTCTGGCACAGGGGACAGGACGCCACATATTCCCTACAATCCCTTCTCCATCCTGGCCACCAAAAAGAACGAGAAAGGAGTTCAGCCGTCTTCTTATTCCCAAAATGTCCTGCCATCTTGTGATCATGACACATCTGAAGGGCTAAGGGCCAAGTCACTTGTGGTACAAATATTTTTCCTTTAATCCAGAAAAGATCTTCATATCTTTTCAGGGAATGCACAGCTGGTTCCGTACATGCGCCTGATGAAGATTTGATGGAGGATATTAAGTCTGCTTGAGTTAGTCCGAGGAAATTTTGAGGAGAGAGGATCGTGCTGGGTGTTGGTATTTGGGAATCTGCGGAAAACATCCGTGAAAGGGCATCAGCCTTCCCGTTCTTTGCCCCAGGTCTGTATGCTATATGGAAATTAAAGCGAGAGAAGAATAGGGCCCAACGGGCTTGGCGGGGTTTTAACCGTCTTGCTGTTCTGAGGTACTCGAGATTTTTGTGATCCGTAAAGATCATCACCGGATGAACTGCCCCCTCCAGCAGATACCTCCATTCCTCCAAAGCAAACTTTATAGCCAACAGCTCTCTGTCACCCACGTCGTAATTGAGTTCCGGTGGGCTGAGTTTCCGAGAAGCGAAAGCTACTGGATGTAGGATGGCCTTTGGTCCCTGTCTCTGGGAAAGAATTGCTCCGGTTGCGATTTCCGATGCGTCTACCTCCAGTACGAAGGGTTGAGTCGGGTCAGGATGGCAGAGGATTAGAGCGTAACTGAATAGTTCTTTTAACTTAAGGAAAGCCTCTTGAGCAGCTGCGGACCACTGGAAAGAATGATGCTGCCGAGTTAGTTGGGTAATAGGTGCCACAATGGCCGAGAATCCCACGATAAATTTCCGATAGAAATTGGCGAATCCTATAAACCTCTGTACTCCTTTTTTATTAGATGGAGCTGGCCACTCCTGAATTGCCTGAATCTTCTGGGGGTCCATTGCAACCCCATTGGTGGAGAGTATGAATCCCAAGAATTGTATGGTTGATCTCTCAAACTCACACTTTTCGGCTTTCAAGTATAGCTTGTGTTGCAGAAGAATAGCAAGAACCATTTTAACGTGCCTCCTGTGCATCTCTAGCGTAGGGGAAAAGATGAGGATATCGTCCAGATATACCACAAGGAAGTCATCTAGATATTGTCGAAATATGTCATTCACTAGATGTTGGAAGGTGGCTGGAGCGTTGCAGAGGCCGAATGGCATCACTAAATATTCAAAGTGACCGAATCTGGATCTAAAGGCCGTCTTCCATTCGTCTCCAGCCCTGATCCTGACGAGATTGTAGGCCCCTCGGAGGTCGAGTTTAGAGAACACCTTGGCCGATCGGAACCTCTGGAATAACTCAGGAATGAGCGGCAACGGGTACCGGTTCTTAATTGTGATGTTGTTAAGTTGTCGATAGTCTACGCAGGGTCTTAGGGTACCATCTTTCTTCCCAACGAAAAAGATACCCGCTCCGGCGGGTGAGGATGAAGGGCGGATGAAACCTTTCTCAAGATTTTCGTCTATGTACTGCTTTAGAGCCTCCAGCTCGGTTTCAGAAAGGGGAAATATCCGGCCAAATGGAATCTCGGAACCAGGAAGAAGGTCAATTGGACAGTCGTAGGCCCTGTGAGGTGGTAGGCGGTCAGCCATTTGTTTACTGAAAACCTCTTGAAACTCGAGATACTCGGAGGGGACGTGTTGGAGGTTGTTTGGTGGTACCGCCATTGTGGCGCAAACTTTGGAATCCGGGAGCAGGCAGTGTTGAGAGCAATACTGAGAAGAGAAGGATACTGACTTGGTGCTCCATTTGATTAGTGGATCGTGAGCTTGTAACCATGGTAAGCCAAGTATGATGGGAAAGATTGGTGAACGAATTAGGTCAAGCCGTAAGAACTCCCGGTGGCCGGAGTCTGTGACTACTGAAATAGGTTGGGTCTCCTGGGTGATGGGACCAGAGCAAGGAAGGGATCCGTCAGCCAGATGTATTTGTAGATCCTGCTCTTTGGTTTGTAGAGGGATCTTCAATCTGTGTGCCAAGGTGGAATCTATGAAACAACTGCAGGCCCCGGAATCAACGATGGCCTGCAGGCGAGTCTCCCTTTCCGGAAGCTGCAGAGAAACAAACAACATCACATAAGCCTTGGGAATGTTATTGTTAGGAAAGTTCAATATGTTTGACTGAGGGAACTTACTAGGCCTGATCGGACAGCTGCGCAGGAAGTGTCCGGTTCCTCCGCAGTAGAGGCAAAGGTTAGACTGCCGCCTGCGCTGCTTCTCCTCGGAGGTCAACGGACCTCGGACCAAGCCGAGCTGCATTGGTTCGACCTCAGGGACCGATGCAGTGGTAACTGAAGATGAAGTTGAGGGTACCATAGAGTGAGGTCTTGGCGACGCCCAGGCAGGGCGAGGCAGCTGAAACTGTTCTGAGCGCCGCTCCTGAAGACGCCGATCGAGCTTTGTAGCTGCTTGAATGAGTTCCTCTAGGGAAGCAGGGGTCTCCATCCTAGCTAACTCATCTTTGAGTAATTCAGACAAGCCTTGACGGTATTGATAACGCAGAGTCGGCTCATTCCAGTTGGTGTCAGCCGCCCACTTACGGAACTCCACTGTATAGTCCTCAATAGGTCTTCTTCCTTGGGACAAATGGTGCAAGATAGCTTCGGCGGTGGCCATGCGTTGCGGATCATCATAGAGCTGGGTCATGCTCTCAAAGAAGGCGTCGATAGTGTTCAGGGCAGGGCTGCTCTGTTCCATCAGGCTGTGGGCCCAAGCCTGGGGTTCTTCGGATAGCAGGGAAATGACAAACCCCACCTTGACGATTTCTGAGGAGAAGGTTCTTGGCTGTAGGGCGAAGTAGAGGGAACATGCGTTTTTAAAAGCCCTAAACTTCTTGCGGTCTCCCGAGAACCGTTCAGGTGTAGGGACCCTGGGCTCAGGAAGAGCCATGACCACAGTGGGGTTGGCCGGAGCTTGGGGAAGCGGACCCCCACTGCTGGGTGCAGGAGCTGCGGCTGCGGAGGGTAGTAACCCGGTGATCTGCTGCAGACGGTTATCAATTTGTGTATAACCTTCTTGTAACTTCTGTACGGAGTCCGCGAGGGTCGATACTTGTTGGCACAGGATCTCCAGAGGAGAGCGCGCTCTGTCGGCCTCAGACATCTGGCTGGTTTGTACTGTCACGGCCAAGTACTCAGCAAGGCCGAGAGCGGCTCGCCCTTACGACCACGCGCACCCAGACCCCCGAAATGGGTACAGGAGGCTGAGGGCACGCGGAGGCACGGGCTTTCGGAAGGATCGTAGGTTCAGAAGCTGGAAGCGGGTGTCCTGGGATCCGCAGGGAGCAGGGCTGAAAACACAAGCAGAGGTTAGGGAACAGGCAGGTAATAATCAGGGTGTCACAAGATCCAGCAGCGCGGTGGTTAAGCAGGCCAGGGTTCGGTGCACAGATCTGGCAGGTTAAATCAAGATAGTCCAGCAGAGTAGTAGTTAAACAGGCCAAGGGTTTGGTACACAGATCAGGCAGGTTATAGATAGGATTGTCCAGCAGAGTAGTGGTTAAACAGGCCAGGGGTTTGGTACACAGATCAGACAGGTTATTGATAGGATTGTCCAGCAGAGTAGTAGTTAAACAGGCCAGGGTTCGGTACACAGATCAGGCAGAAGTACAAGGGACAATCCGGGAGAGTAGTGGTTAACAGTCAGCAGAGGTTTGGTACACAGATCAGGCAAAGGTACTAGGGAACACAGGCTCAGAGAACAGGGGAGAGCTGACGACAAACCAGCAACCCGACTGGGTGCTGGAGCCGTCAGATATAGCCCCCCTGCCCGGCGAGCGCGTCAGTGTGACGCGCTACCGGGCACCCGCACGGGCTACGGCGCGCACACGGGGACCGCCGTGCACCCGCGCGCGCTGCACCATCAGGCCGCGGACGGGTGTGCGGCGAAGCGCTCGTCCCGTGCGCATGCGCACCGGAGCCCGGCGAGCGGAGATGCTCCCTGGCTCCTGACACCAGCACAGAGGCGGGTGGAGACAAAGAGGTCCAGGCACTAGGAAAGAGTAGATGGCTAACAGTCAGGAAGGGTAGAGGGGGAAGTGCCAGGGAGGCCGATCCAGGGCTGGAGCATCCCAATAAGTACGCTCCATTAAGTGACATTGGTGAAACTGAAGCTGAAGGACTTTCCTAGCTGCCGGGGAAGAACTCCTCCAGTGATAGTGGGAGGGAAGGGAAGGGAAAGGAAAGATAGATTCTGGTGGTAGGGGACTCAATTCTTAGAAGGACAGAAAGGGCAATTTGTACCAAAGACCTGAAGTGCTGAACTGTATGTTGTCCACCGGGCGCTCAGGTTTGGCACATCACGGATCTGGTGGACAGATTACTGGGAGGGGCTGGGGAAGACCCTGCTCTCATGGTGTACGTTGGCACCAATAACAAAGTCAGAGGCAGATGGAGTGTCCTAAAGAACGATTTTAGGGACTTAGGAGCTAAATTGAGGAAAAGGACCTCCAAGGTAGTATTCTCAGTGAGTACACCCCTTACATTTTTGTAAATCTTTTCTTCGATCTATTTTGGACTTTTTCACTTAGGGGTGTACTCACATTTGTTGCCAGTGGTTTAGACATTAATGGCTGTGTGATGAGTTATTTTAATTGGACAGCAAATTTACACTGTTATACAAGCTGTGCACTCACTACTTTACATTGTAGCAAAGTGTCATTTTTTCAGTGTTGTCACATGAAAAGATAGAATCAAATATTTACAAAAATGTGAGGGGTGTACTCACGTTTGTGGCATACTGTATGTGTTATGTCGGTGTGAAGGAGTTAAATTATTATGATTTTAATTTTTTTTTTTTCAAATTATAATTTTTAGTAAATCATTCATCTTATTATATCAAATTAAAATCCATTTATGCTTCCCCCATACCTGTGAGCCTTTTGTGAATGGAGTGAGGGCCCTTTCCTTGCAGTTACCTGCCTTTTCCGTAATGGATAAACACAGGTAACTGCAACAGTTTTCTGTGTGTCTTGTTCACATCAGAATGTTGTGTTTCTCTAGGTTCGGTTCCAGAGCTGTGCAATATTATGTAACATGTTTGCATAATATCACACCTCTTTGGATGGCTCTGCATGTCACTTTGCAGCAAGCACAGCACACCGTGCTGCTGTGCGGTGACATGAATATGTCACTTTGTGCACTTCACAAAAAGTAAAGAAAAAAGAAAAGGAGCTAAGTGATGCAATTCCCTAGTAGTACAAGAGCAAGCCCTGTCCTTCTCAGCCCCTCACATGTGCAAAACTATTCCTTGTAGCCACAGATGACCGCTGCAGCTCTCTCTCCCCCATCAGAGCTGCTGAACTCATATGCTCAGTGCAGATGCAGACTACTGGGACCCCTTCCTGAACTGCTAAGGGCTGGTGTATCCTGGGGAAGAGGACAGGACAGAGCTGTGAAAAATATTTGGAGCATTTGGTGCAGGCACCCCCACCCCACCCCCAGTCGGTCAGTCACCAGCCCCGCACTTACCCCCTTACCCCACCCAGGTCGCGACATCCTCCGGGCGATGGGGGCTGCGGCTTCCCCTGCGTCTCGTCCTCCCTGGCATCATGGCGGCTTCCACTGTGTATCTCCTCCCTCCTCCTCCTAGGCGGCCAATAGGATCGCTTCTCCTCTCAGTCAATTGGGTGATGGGGCTCAGGACCCGCTGATATTAATGCACTATTTGTCACACAAATATGGTTGGGCTGTGCCCAGGGGTGTTGCTAGGTGGGAAAAAGACCAGGGGCTTCAGCCCGGGGGTAAAGCGGGAGGTGGGGGGTGATAGTGAGGTGGGGTGGTAGGGGGCGGGCTCGGGGAGGGGGATAGGCTCACTTACTTAACACTGATCTACCTGACATACACAGACTTATCTGACACATACACTTACCTACCTGACATACACACTGACATACCTGACATACACTAACCTACCTGACATACACACTGACCTACCTGACATACACTGACCTATCTGACACATAAACAGACCTATCTGACACATACACTGACCTATCTGACACATACGGATAGCGGCTCAGCGGGGATCTCCCAGTGCCCAGCGCAGCCGCAGTGTCATTCCTGCCTCCTCCTGAACCCGGCAGCGCCTGTGATGGATGACACACATCCTGCGGTCTCGGCATTGCACGAGTCTGACGTCTGACATAGGAGCTGGGTCCCGGAGGCGGGACTTTTTGTACGTCACTTGGAAATCAGCAACAGTACAAAGCATTGAAAAGTTATTTCACAAATGAAATACATTGTTTGTGCTTTTTTCAAAGTGAAACATATAAATATATGTTAAAGGTGTAAAATTATTAACAAACAAAAAGAAAAGTTTTAATTAATAATAGTTTATAAAATAGGGAACACGTAAAAAATCAGCAGGAAAATAATTATTAAATGGAGAAGGCAAATAAGGAGTTAATTAAAGTGATTGTAAAGGTTAGTTTTTTTAATATTGGAAAAGTCCCCCAGGGGGGGTTTTAAGCGTAAATAGTTAATGAAGAGTACATAGGTTTAGAAAAATTAATTCTTTATTGAAAAATTAGGGTATAATAGTATATGATAGTTAAAATATGAGCTCTGGTGAGGACATGCCCATACCAAAGTACAAGAGGTTGCTAACCCAGCGATAACCAGGACATCTGGTAATATACTGGCTCAGTCAGTTTAGGGAATCCTCCCATTACATGAATGCCCAGTAGACCAGAGATAAGCAGCCCCTAAAAGATATCTTTGAAGTAATGTTCCCTGGTAGTCTCTGTTCCCGTGACAGCACTGCATATAGGGGAAAGGCAACTGTGCCTTTCCCCTATATGCGGTGCTGTCACAGGAGCAGAGACTACCAGGGAACATTACTTCAAAGATATCTTTTAGGGACTGCTTAGCCAGTATATTACCAGATGTCCTGTTTATCGCTTACTTACTGTGTCAAATAGTACTAACTACCCTTTGGTAATTGTACCTTATAGACTAATTCTAGAAGTTCCCTGAAGTGTTATCCTCCTGAGTTTCTTTGAATCTCTATCAGCATTGAGGACACTACTCTCGGTTCATCTTTGCTTTCCCTACTTGTGATTAATAATTCGCCATAAGCTCCTGAAGAAGCGTTCTATTTACGGGCAACATGTAGAGCAGGGCTGAGTTTTTTATGACACACTACCTCATCAAATTTTATAATTCTCTAGAGTGATCAGTTTGGTCCTCCGAATTTTTTGATTGTAATGTTGTCAGAGAGGTTCTCGGTTCAGGACACTTGCTGGGCACTCTGGAGTGCGCCGGGGCGCGCGTGCTCGCGGTGTTTGGCGCCGGTTGACCTATTTAGGCTGATGGGATGCTGTGCTCAGTGCTGTCCGATCATCAGCTTCCTGTTTCCGAACTTCCTGTTTCCTGTGTATTGCTCTGATCTCCCTGTGACCCAGCTTGTTTACTGGACTCTCTCTCTCTGCTATCCGCCTGCAAATTGAACCCGGCCTGCCTCTGACGTTGAACCTGCCTGACCCCTTATACCGTGCTGATTGCCTGTTGCCAAAACCTGCCTATGACCTGGACTTTGTATCTGCCTGCTCCCTTTGTACCGTGCTGACCGCCTGCTGCCAACTTTTCTAGTGACCGGATCTGCCTGCTCTGCACCTGTTAGCTGATCTCCAGCCTACCTATTACCACCTGCCAGCTTGTGTCAGGATTCTGGGCCTTATCCCTGCAAACCACCCGCCAGGCTCTCATACCATTCTGTGCTCCCGTGCCTTCTGTGTACTCTATCAGGGGCCGGGAACCAGATACATACGGGAGGCCATCCCCTGCTACATCGGGTTCGTTAGTCTGGTACGGGTAAGTCTGACAAATGTAGTGTATGTAGGTGGTGCATTATTCATGCACATAGGCATATTTTGTGAATGATTTATGACATTTTATGTAATTGTCTTGATTTTATTTTTGTAATAAATATAATTTTTTTTTATACGATTGTGTTATGCCTAAAAAGTCCATCATCCAAAAATTATAATCTTTTCAATAATACAACTATCGGGACGTGGCAAGTTATACTTAAGTGTTGTATTCATAGTACCACTCTGTGGAGATACGAATTTCTAACTGCCGGCAAGGAGATCACTCCCACAGGTGGCCGAAGGGAAACTGGGCGACATAGTGGGGAGAAGTGGGAGCACATATGTAAATGCTCCCCACCCTGCCGGGAAGATGCACGGGGAAACGACATCTCCAACCAGGGATGGTGCATGACCATGGAGACATCGCAGGGATCTGGAAAGTTAACAAAGGAATAATTCATAAGGGGCATAATATAGAGTTCACAATACACACATATATATATATATATATAAATATATATATATATATATATATATATATATATATATACATACACACACACACACACAACATCACAATATCATAAAAGACACATCTATGTTTTAAGAGAAAAATTATTGATATGCGATTACTTCATATAAATATGTAAAGAAGATATTAGGAGTTGTACACTATTTGTCCTAATAATGTCATTTAAGGTGGATGATATCTCAAACAACCAAGAAATAATGACATTAATCAATCATTTTAATGAGTTTTTCCAGAGGAAAAGCCCCTTAAAAAAGGGGCAAAGGAGATAGATTTGTTAAGGCCGGGGAAGGAGGTAGCTTGTAGTCAAAAAATCCATCTTTGCTCCAATTGGAGTAGGATTTTATTCCAATCTCCTCCTCGATTGGGAAAGTGAACTTGATCAAGTACAGCAAAGGAGATTTTTGGTACTTTATAATTGTGTTGAAGCACAGTCTCCCAATTGGGAGATGGCGGTTCCCAATCTGCATGCTGTAAACATGTTGCGATATGCGGCGCCAGAACTCCTGTTTGGTCTTGCCTATGTAATAGGCACCACACGTGCAAACCATAAGATACACCACCCCACGGGTTTGGCAGTTAGCGAAGTGTGAAGGTTTGAAAGTCTCACCGTTAGGTAGAAGAACAACTCTTTCTCTTCTTATAAAAGAGCAATGTGAGCAATGACTGCATGGAAATGAACCAAAGGCTGGACAATGATTTTTCCTTTTTAGTTCATTTTTGAACTTGCTTTGAACAAGTTTATCTTTGATCGAAGTGGCTCGTTTGTAAGTATATAGGGGATTGGTGGACACAAAGGCATTCGTTTTGGGATCATCCGTATGTATGGTCCAATGTTTGCGGACAATTTCTTTGACTGCATTGTGCTGTCTAGAAAAATGCAGGATTATCCTGGTAGCATCAGGGTTAGAGTTAATCTTCACTTTCTGTTTGAACAATAATTCAGATCTTGATTGATCAACAAACAGAAAGTGAAGATTAACTCTAACCCTGATGCTACCAGGATAATCCAGCGTTTTTTCTAGACAGCACAATGCAATCAAACAAATTGTCCGCAAACATTGGACTTGTGTCCACCAATCCCCTAATTACTTACAAACGTGCCACTTTGATCAAAGATAAACTTGTTCAAAGCGAGTTCAAAAATGAACAAAAAAGGAAAAATCATTGTCCAGCCTTTGGTTCATTCCCATGCGGTCATTGCTCACATTGCCCTTTTATAAGAAGAGGAAGAGTTTATCTTCTCCCTAACGGTGAGACTTTCAAACCTTCACACTTTGCTAACTGCCAAACCCGTGGGGTGGTGTATCTCATGGTTTGCGAGTGTAGTGCCTATTACATAGGCAAGACCAAACAGGAGTTCTGGCGCCGCATATAGCAACATGTTTACAGCATGCAGATTGGGAACCGCCATCTCCCAATTGGGACACATGCTGTTCTTCAAAACAATTACAAAGTACCAAAAATCTCCTTTGCTACACTCGATCGAGTCCACATTCCCGATCGAGGAGGAGATTGGGATAAAATCCTACTCCAATTGAAGCAAAGATGGATTTTTAGACTACAAGCTACCTCCTTCCCCAGCCTTAACGAATCTATCTCCTTTGCTCTATTTTTAAGGGGCTTTTCCTCTGGAAAACCCCATTAAAATGATTGATTAATGTCATTATTTCTTTGTTTTTTATGATATCATCCACCTTGAATGACATTATTAGGACAAATAGTGTACAACTCCTAATATCTTCTTCTACATATTTATATGAAGTAATCACATATCAATTTTTTTCTATAGATAGATAGATAGATAGATAGATAGATAGATAGATAGATAGATAGATAGATAGACACATAGATGTGTCTTTTATGATATTGTGATGATGTGTATATACATATACATGTATTGTAAGCTCTATATTATGCCCCTTATGAATTATTCCTTTGTTTACTTTCTAGACCCTTGCGATGCCTCCATGGTCATGCACCATCCCTGGTTGGAGATTTTGTTTCCCTGTGCTTCTTCCCGGCAGGGTGGGGAGCTTTTACATCTGTGCTCCCACTTCTCCCCCACTAGGTGGCCGAGTTTCCCTTCGGCCACCTGTGGGAGTGATCTCCTTGCCGGCGGCGTCCTCGATCACTTCCAGACGCCAATGCCATGCACGCACACGTGTTAGTCTGCACAACCTCATAACGTCACGTGCTTACACCGGAAGTGACAACAGTGGTCGGGGACTTCCGCCTTCTGGGACGCCAAGGGAGCCACACGAGGTGCGCCTCATGGTAGCCATCATCTCCCTCGGTGTGCCAGGTAAGGGGCGGGAGACAACAGCACCTGCGGCTCATTCCAAGAGTGCCCTTTCAATTTAGGACACTATTTAATCTTTGGGATGAGGGTTGATCTGGAGATGATCCCCTCACATCCCTCCTGGATGGTCAGATTTGTCTCAAATACTGCTGGAGTAACTCATATTTATCTTCTTACTCATTCCTGTAGACCTCTTGTTATACTCTAATAAACAGTGATATTCTAAATGAGCAATTTTTGATAATAGGCACAGTAGCCATAGATCCTCTATGCAAACCTGTCCCTGGCTACACAATAACCTCTGGGATAGTGTTCCCTTCATCTAATCAGTAAGGTAATATCCTATTTTTCAACAGCTTAATTCGCACCTACACAGCACTTATACACAATTCATTTATCTTTTTCATTTATTCATTTTCTATTTCTTTTCTTCGCTTCATCCTTCACTCACCTTGCTATCATTTTCACTTCATATTTCTTCCACATCACTCCCCTATTTTCATCTTTTCTTTATACCATCACTCATTTTATCACCTGGTCACATTGTCTCATACTCCTTCACCACTCCCATTCTATATTACTCACCGCAAATTTTTAATTTTTTCCTCCATTCTTCTCCTTCCTTCACTGTCTCACCCTTTTCTGTTCACGTACACACTTCCTCATTCATCCAGCTGTTTTGTTCTTTATGCACCATTTGTGGTCACCCTTTTCCCCGCTAGTCACCCTTTCCCCTCCCTCCCCTCCCCCTCCTGCAATTCACTTCCCCCGTCACTTCTCCCACCCTTCACCATCCTCTCTCTCTCACTTCAACTCACTTTACACCTCTTTTTCTTTCTCTTTTTTTTACTTTTATATATTTTTCACTTCGCCCTCAGGTCGCTTGTTCATTTTCACCTTTGTTGTTCCATTCAGTTTTCTCACTTTATTTTTGGCACTTTTTTTCTTTTTGTTTTTCTCCACTCTAGCTCATCATCATTTACACTACTTTACCTTCCCATCACTTTTTTAATTCATATAGTTGGCACATGAGGCCATATACGGCCCTTATCATACCATTAGCATATTTACGAATTATCAGCCTTCTATTATTTCCAATATAATGAATTAAGACATATATTAAATACAGACAATAGATCCCTGTGATCTTTTCTGACCGTCCAATATTATATTTAGAATTTAACATGGCCACTTTTGTATATACCATGAGTTAACGCTCTGGGAATCTGCCGCAGGTGCTGACATTCCGCCCAGTCTGGCACACCTTCAGGGGGTGAATTAGAAAAGGGCTGGCGACTCGGATGCTCTTGAATAAAAGTCCTTTATTGGGTTACATGGGTACACGAGTACAGGCTACACTGACGCGTTTCAGCTAAAAAGCCTTCATCACCTTCAGGGGGTTTCTCAACGTGTGACGCCTTGTAAGCTGCATTCAGTGGATCGATCCCTTCTCCCAGGGTGCTGTTCTGGCTTTGTAGGCACGTGGGATTGTCTGGCAGTTTTTAAGAAAATTCTGGTTGAGAGGCCTTTTCCAAATGCATTGGTAACTATGTGAGATGTTTACACTGGATATTTATGTATACATTAGACTTTTTTAAAATTTGATATGCTAAATGCAATCTCTTTTCAGCAAACGTATCCTCTGAAGAAGACCCCAACTGTATGAGTCGAAACATGTCAGGCATTGTTATACATCAGGCATTATTTAATGTTGTGTATCATTTTTGTGTTTGCAACCTCTTGTATTTTGGTATGGGCATGTCCCCTCCAGAGCTCATATTTTAGCTATCATATACTATTATACCCTAATTTTTCAATAAAGAATGTATTTTTCTAAACCTATGTACTCTTCATTAACTATTTACTCTGCTGCTTACAAACCCCCCTGGGGGACGTTTCCCATATTGTACTATTTGGGGTGTCTAGCACCAATATCTCTCCTTATATGTGTCTTTCCCATGCTATAAGGTTATTTTTTTTTTTTAAATAACAAACATGTTCTATTTACCTGTAAATTTGTAAATTTGCTGTCCCCTCAAAATAACTCAACACACAGTCATTAATGTCTAAATTGCTGGCAACAAAAGTGCCCAATTAGGCATTTTTCCTCCCCGGTGTCATATGACTCGTTAGGCTACTTTCACATTGGGGCGGGGGGCGTTAGTAGTAAAGTGGTGCTATTCGCCCTCTAGCAGCTGAGGAAAGGATTAAAAGCACCCAAAAAGCTCCGCTGCCAAAGCGCTTTGCAGGCACTTCAGCAGCGGTGCCCATTAATTTCAATGGCAGGGGCGGTTTAGGCCCGCACCGCTCCAAAGATGCTGCTTGCAGCACTTTTTTTCCCGACCTGCAAGCGCACCGCAAACATATGAGTGCTGGCAGCATTGCTGCAGAGGTTGAAGGAGTGGGGGGGGGGGGGTCAGCCTGTCAGTGCTCAGACCACACTGCATCAAATTGGTCTGCATGGCTGTCGTTCCAGAAGGAAGCCTCTTCTAAAGATGATGCACAAGAAAGCCCGCAAACAGTTTTCTGAAGACAAGCAGACTAAGGACATGGATTACTGGAACCATGTCCTGTGGTTCAGATGGTGTTAAGCGTATGTGGTGGCAACCAGGTAATGAGTACAAAGACAAGTGTGTCTTGCCTACAGTCAAGCATGGTGGTGGGAGTGTCATGGTCTGAGGCTGCATGAGTGCTGCCGACACTACAGTACAGTACAGTTCATTGAGGGAACCATTAATTCCAACACGTACTGTGACATACTGAAGCAGGGCATGATCCCCTCCCTTTAGAGACTGGGCTGCGGGGCAGTATTCCACTACGATAACGACCCCAAACACACCTCCGAGACGACCACTGCCTTGATAAAGAAGTTGAGGGTAAAGGTGATGGTCTAGTCAAGTATGTCTCCAGACCTGAACCCTATTGAGCATCTGTGGGGCATCCTCAAACGGAAGGTGGAGAAGCGCAAGGTCTCTAACATCCACCAGCTCCGTGATGTCGTCATGGAGGAGTGGAAGAGGACTCCAGTGGCAACCTGTGAAGCTCTGGTGAACTCCATGCCCAAGAGGGTTAAGGCAGTGCTGGGAAATAATGGTGGCCACACAAAATATTGACACTTTGGGCCCAATTTGGACAACTTCATTTAAGGGTGTACTCAATTTGTTGCCAGCGGTTTACACATTGGCTGTGTGTTGAGTTATTTAGAGGGGACAGAAAATGTATACTCTTATACAAGCTGTAGATTTACTACTTTACATTGTAGCAAAGTGTCATTTCTTCAGTGTTGTCACATGAAAAGATATAATAAAATATTTACAAAAATGTGAGAGGTGTACTCACCTTTGTGAGATACTGTATATATATATATATATATATATATATATATATATATATATAAACATTTCAATGCAAAAAAAGGTCAGAATTGACCCAAAGTCATTATAGATTCTCTTTATAGAGCCCGCAATAATTTTGGATAATGTTATGGGTCCTTCTTCTTGTTCTCCAAAGGCCACAGTGGGGGGTCCTTACTGCTGCACTGAACAGCGATCATATACAATTCTGTGAAGTTGTAGAGCCTGAGCTAAGAGGAAAACAGAAAGGATGAAGAAAGCAGTCTAAACCAAATAAATACTTTTGGTTTTGGAACCAAAGATGCTGCTTCTTTTAAATAGATAGCATCTGGGAAGTGTTACAGGCTCAAAGCTGTGATAAAAAGGAATATGTGCTGCTGGAACTGTTCAAAATTCACCTAAGGTCATCATGAGCTGTGGCTATTCACATGTACAAGGAATAGAAATTAGGTTGCCTTCCTCAGTTTTCACAGAGAAAAGGTCAATGGGCTCCTGGATCATCTGTTAGCGCCCACTGTGTGGCATATCACCTATTTCTATTCTGCTTCATGGTCTACTGAGCTACTGAGATGTACTCAAGGAAAGGTCTAAACGGAGCACAAAACTCCTTAGCAATCTGGGATAAAGGGCCACCTAAAATATAACCGCATATTCATTTAAATTATCACAGGATATCAAATATGTTATTGCTACACAAGCCATCAGGCAAATTAAAATGGAACTCTGGGCAAAATCAAGAATGGCATTACTACAGCAGTTTTTGTTGTTGTTCTTTTTTTTTTTTTATTACCACTTACGCACCGCCGCACGCCAATATATGTCCTAAATTTGAAGAGGAATATCATTGTTATGGCAGATAGCTGCCATAACCCTGGTATCCTCTTTTTCAGCCGGTGATTCGCTTTCAGATAAAAGTGGTCTCTGCGGCAGATTCGCAGCAAGATCACTTTTATTGGCGGTGGGAGGTGCCCTCCGCCGCTTACTGGAGCCGTCGGCAGCGGCAGAGGCGATCGGATCCTTTCACATGCTGGGTATGGATGCGAGTGAGGGGGAAGATGGCCCCCACCCGTCTCCATACCATTGCAGTGCGGAAGCGACGTCTAAAAGTCACTTCCGCCCACAGCTCTTAAAGGGACATTTTTTTTTTTTAATGACAACATTTTTATTTATTTTTTTATTGCATTTTTGTGTAAATATGAGATCTGAGGTCTTTTTGACCCCAGAACTCATATTTAAGAGGTCCTGTCATGCATTTTTTTCTATTACAAGGGATGTTTACATTCCTTGTAATAGGAATAAAAGTGACACAATTTCTTTTTTTTTAAAGAACAGTGTAAAAATAAAAGGTAAAATAAATAAGAACATTTTTTTTTTTAAACGCACCCCGTCCCGCCGAGCTCGCGTGCAGAAGCGAACGCATGCGTGAGTAGCGCCCGCATATGAAAACGGTGTTCAGACCACACATGAGGTATCGCCACGATCGGTAGAGCGAGAGCAATAATTCTAGCCCTAGACCTCCTCTGTAACTCAAAACATGCAACCTGTAGAATTTTTTAAACGTCGCCTATGGAGATTTTTAAGGGTAAAATTTTGTCACATTCCAGGAGCTGGCGCAATTTTGAAGTGTGGTGTTGAGTATCAATTTACTCAGTGTAACATTATCTTTCACAGTATAAAAAAAAAATTGGGCTAACTTTATTGCTGTCTTATTTTTTAATTCAAAAAAGTGTATTCTTTCCAAAAAAAGTGCGCTTGTAAGACCGCTGCGCAAATACGGTGTGACAGAAAGTATTGCATTGACCGCCATTTTATTCTCTAGGGTGTTAGGAAAAAAAATGTATAACTTTTGGGGGTTCTAAGTAATTTTCTAGCAAAAAAAAAATGTTTTTAATTTGTAAACAACAAAAGAGGCTCAGGCCTTAAGTGGTTCAATCAAATTTTATTTACATTTTTCATTCTTTTTTCACTTTTTTCTCAGAAAGAGAAGAAAGGAGAAAATATACAGAGACGATACAGTGGAACTCACAGTCATATGTACAATTACCAATAACTATATCGTGGACCAGCCATAAATGGCAGTGGTTTAATATCACATAAGCATCCTATGGCCCAAAGTACATTAAAAAGAAAGCTTTAAAAATAAAGCTGTCTCAAAAAATCCCATGACCCAGCCTCCAGCACCTCCCAACCACATGTAGGCAGGTACAAATTGCCTTAAAGTGATAATAAACACACACTGTTAAATTTACATGGTGACACTGTAATTGTTTTCAATTACAAAAACCTAAACCTAAAAAAGTACCTTTTTTCCTAATCAATATACAGCTGTCATATGCATACCTAACAACATTTTGAGATGGGAATGAGGGACACCTACTAGCAAATGTATGTAGGCATAGGACACACCCCCTGCCACACCCCCTTAAAGGAGAATTAACCAAAAAAAAATGTTAATTAAATCCACAAGGGACTTTTTTTTACCACTACTATTCCTTTATATTGGCTTTTGAAATTTACAAATGCAGCAATTTATAATTTGGATGAAAGGTTTAGCACTGGGAAACACTTTTTGAAAGATAAAAAGTGCATTTTATATACAACTATATAGATCAGACCAAAATGAGAGACAAATAAGGGGGGAAAGAGGGACATTGCTCCAAATCAGGAACAGTCCCTCGAAATCAGGGACAGTTGGAAGCTATGCATATGACTCAGCTCTTTCCTTTCTCTTTCTTTGTCCTCTGCTGCTGGTCACATGTTCAAAATAAAAAAAACAGACTTTGGGACACAGAGTAAAAATAATATCAATAATCTGTTTTAACCACTTCAGCCCCGGAAGATTTGGCTGCTGAATGTCCAGGCCATTTTTTGCGATTGAGCACTGCGTCGCTTTAAGTGACAATTGCGCGGTCGTGTGACGATACACACAAACAAAATTGACGTCCTTTTTTTCCCACAAATAGAGCTTTCTTTTAGTGGTATTTTATCATCTCTGCGGTTTTTATTTATTGAGCTATAAACAAAAAAAGAGCGACAATTTTTAAAAAAAACACAATATTTTGTACTTTTTGCTATAATAAATAAAACAATTTTTTTCTCAATTTAGGCGATATGTATTCTTCAATATTTTTGGTAATAAAAATCGCAATAAGCGTATATTGATTGGTTTGCGCAAAAGTTATAGCGTCTAATAGGGGATAGATTTATAGCATTTTTATTATTATTTTTTTTACTAGTAATGACGGCGATCTGCGATTTTTATCGTGACTGTGACATTATGGAGGACACATTGGACAATTTTGACACATTTTTGGGACCATTGGCATTTATACAGCGATCAGTGCTATAAAATGCATTGATTACTGTAAAAATGTCACTGGCAGTGAAGGGGTTAACACTAGGGGGCGATCAAGGGGTTAATTGTGTTCCCTGCTACATGTTCTAACTGAAGGGGGGATGGGATTTGCTAGGGGAAGAGATAGATCGGTGTTCATACTTTTTATGAACACACGATCAGTCTCTTCTCCCCTCAGAGAACCGGGATCTCTGTATTTACACACAGAGATCCCGGTTCTCGCCGTGTCACGAGCGATCGCGGAATCCCAGCGGTCATCACGACTGTCGGGCACTTGCATCGGCTCCGGGGGCTAGCAGCAGGTGCGCCCCTAGTGACCACACAAGGAAGCGACGTAACATGACGGCGATTCATGCAGCTGTGCCATGTTGCCACAGTAGAACTGCGGCGGCTGGTCAGCAAGCGGTTAAATTGTCATAGAAATATATATTTGAAATTAAATCTTTATTATTTTTTGTCAATAACATGGTGTGGGTGGATTTCTGCCTGTCATAGGCTGTGTCACGCTCCTCCAGCCTGTGTCTTAGAATAACAAGGAGGTGAAGCCTCCATCAATCTACATGTATTATCCTGCTCCCATTGTGTTTAGCTGGTTAGTGGGCATGGAGGAGGGAGGGAGGGAGTGGGCTGTCATTTACCACTGCGTATACACCCACATGTGTGACTATATAGTTACATGGGTTGCTCAGATTTATAGGGAGGAAATGCTCATGGTAGAAAATACACTGAAAACTGAGCATGTGCAGAGCTGCCAACACTGCTCTGCAAAATCCCCAACTGCAATGGGGACCTGGACAGGAGAGGGAGACAGAGAACAGCAGGATTAAGCAGGTTTTTTGCAGAATACAGAAAATTAATATCATAGTGACTGAGTATGAAGAGCATGTAATACACCATTTATTGATAGTTTTTAATGATGTGGGTTTAATGACACTTTAAGGGTTGCTCCTCCTCTTTTGTAGAGCCTTATGTGTAGTCCTATATAAGAAGGGCGGAGTTTAGGCTTTCCCTGGTGCCCAACCTCTGCATCCCTCGGACCTCAGTAGTCTGTAGTGAGAACATTAAGTAGGGTAATAACTTTTTTTTAATTGATTTCTACTAGCTTGGTGTAAGATCCTCCCAGTTTCGTATTGTCTTCTGCAGCATATCCCTAGCCAAAAATGTAGCATGTCCACACTCTTTGACCCTCATTTGCTCTATTAGGTCTGCAGTTCATGACAGTTCTCTCAAGCATTAAATATATTGAACATTATGTGTGGCCCTTTGGTGATGTCAGGGGCCGCATTTGAGGCTGCTATTAGCTCATAGGTTGACATGCACTGGGCTAGAAGCTTCTGGACAGGAGTTCAAGAGAGAGTGAGGGGGCCTGTTTAGGGGAGACATTAGGGGGGATGGACTGGAGAAGGATTCCACATCTATGGAGCTCTCAGAAGAGAGAATGAGCGTAACAAGAGCTTAAAAACAGTGTTGGGTAAACCAGTTTTCAGGTGTTTTAGCAATAGAAATAGCACCTGTAAAGCGTGCAAAAACTGGCTCCCATGTCGCTAGAGTGCTTTCCCACCGGGGTGGTGCGCAAGCAGCATCTCTGGGGCGATTCATTTGCTTTTCTAACACACCTGGGTGGGCTCCGAGCGCAATGCTCTGCGCTCCGAGTCCACCCTATTTTGAAGTCTATTAGAGCCTATGTCTCCAATCAGTTGCTTAAAAAAAACATCCAGCTGCTGTAATTCAGATGCCCGGTATCCTGAAAGGGTACCGGACACATGAATAGGGGGTGGCCGCGGCAGCCGTGGATAGATTAATGGAATCTATCCATTAACCATATAGGGGGGTGGCATAGATAGAGGAGGTGCCGCCCATGCACCCCTAAGTGAAAGGCTGCCCCTGCTCATTTTCATGTTCATATCATGTCCAGCTTGGGGGTGGGTCGCCTATATATCTCCTCCAGCCCTGTGAGTACCTCCAGCGGCCGTGATTTTCTATCATCTGCGGGACCGGGACACCTATGCAGATTTTGCATTTGAACTGAATTAATGCAAGTAACATAGTAAGTGAGGTTGAAAAAAGACACAAGTCCATCAAGTCCAACCTATGTGTGTGATTATATGTCAGTATTACATTGTATATCCCTGTATGTTGTGGTCATTCAGGTGCTTATCTAATAGTTTTTTTAAACTATCGATGCTCCCCGCTGAGACCACCGCCTGTGGAAGGGAATTCCACATCCTTGCCACTTTTACAGTAAAGAACCCTCTACATAGTTTAAGGTTAGACCTCTTTTCTTCTTCTAATTTTAATGAGTGGCCACGAGTCTTGTTAAACTCCCTTCTGCGGAAAAGTTTTATCCCTATTGTGGGGTCACCAGTACAGTATTTGTATATTGAAATCATATCCCCTCTCAAGCGTCTCTTCTCCAGAGAGAATAAGTTCAGTGCTCGCAACCTTTCCTCATAACTAAGATCCTCCAGACCCTTTATTAGCTTTGTTGCCCTTCTTTGTACTCGCTCCATTTCCAGTACATCCTTCCTGAGGACTGGTGCCCAGAACTGGACAGCATATTCCAGGTTCGGCTGGACCAGAGTCTTGTAGAGCGGGAGAATGATCGTTTTATCTCTGGAGTTGATCCCCTTTTTAATGCCAATATTCTGTTTGCTTTGTTAGCAGCAGCTTGGCATTGTATGCCATTGCTGAGCCTATCATCTACTAGGACCCCCAGGTCCTTTTCCTTCCTAGATTCCCCCAGAGGTTCTCCCCAATGAGTAGATTGCATTCTAACATTTTTTAACCACCAGTATAACGTATATACATACTGCGGCAAGGTAGCTATGCTGCACTGAATCAGATACTAGGTATGCACGCTGCCGGCGACGCGCTCCCACTGTAATTAGACACTGTGGGAGCTGATCTGCAGTTATTGCGGACTTGATGTCCGCCAGCACTCACCGGCGCAATATCGCAGTCCCACTATAAGCCAATGCCGCCATTACTAGTAAAACAATAAAATAAATAAATACAAATATTCCACAGTTTGTAGACGCTATAACTTTTGTGTAATCCAATCAATATATACTTATTGGGATTTTTTTTTACCATTAATTATGCTTTTTATAGCAGAAAGTAAAAAATATTGTTTTTTTTTAATTTTTTTTAAATTGTCGGTCTTTTTGTGTTTAAAGAGCAAAAAATTAAAACATAGTGGTGATCAAATACCACCAAAAGAAAGCTCTATTTGTGGGGAAAAAAGGACATCAATTTTATTTGGGTACAGCGTCGCACGACCGCGCAATTGTCAGTTAAAAGAACGCAGTCCCGTATCGCAAAAAAGGGCCTGGTCATGAAGGGGGGTAAATATTCCGGAGGTCAAGTGGTTAGTAAACTATCAGGGCTGGACTCAGCCCTTCCTTCTCTGAGCTGGCCGCTCAGCTGTCAGCTAATAGCCAGCTCCTATCTCTCAACAGTTACTCACTGTTAATGATATCCTGCTCGCCAGTCCTGCCTATTTAAGCCGTCCAGCCCAGAGGATCTCTGCCTTCACCTTGGTCAACATCACAGAGACGATCTCCTGCATTCCTGTTAAAGGCTTGCTTGGCTGACATTCCTTCTGGCTCCAGATCCTGCTTGCTGTTCCACTACGCTGATCCCTGACTTTTTGGCTTGTCTGACTATCCATTCCAGTTACCGAACTTTGGCTATGTTTTGACTACGTTTGTTGTATTTACTTTTATTATTAAACAAGTGTGATTTAACTGTACTTCTGTCTCGGTCTGATTCATGGTTTCTGACAGTAAACTGCCCACTAGATGGCGCTTTTCCCTTTCTATACACTCGCACACAGGAGCCATGGGGGGGAAATGACATGTGATTCGAACAGGAATCTCACCTCATTCCTGTTCAAATTTAAGCAATTCTTTGCAGTGCGATTTGCGCCCATTCATTTTGTATTGACACAAATTGCACCACAAAGTAACAGTTTTGGTATTAGGAGCATTTTTACACGTATGTTTGGTATGGGCACAGATACAGGTATCTGTATGGGTGCGTATCTAATTTTAATGATACAATTTGGAGCTTCTTTGAGAATGTACATTGTGACTCATGAAGTTCCGATCCCTAGTGAACTTACTGAGCTGTGAAAAAATTCAAGGCACAAAAGCAATGTTAAATAGTCATTTAGGGAAAAGGTTACTTAGCAGAAAGAGCAGCACATGGATTAATGGCAATCACTTCACAACGTTGCCGGAATAAAATCCTCGGATAATCTGCGGTCAGTCTCGCCCTGAAGCTCCTGCATAAAGAACACAGCGGTGAGAGCCATATGGGAGCTGATACTTTCTGCTGAAGAGAACGAAAAAGGGAAAGAAACTTGCCGAAGGACAAGAGATTGATTATTCCAATACATATCATCATCATTTACTTTGCATTCCAATCCACAAAATAATTCTGTAGCCAGCAGTATCTGAAATGGAAAAATCCAAAGTTTTTGGAACTTCTGTTCCTCAATGTAAATCAGCATTCAAGTCAAATAATTTTAATAAAGTGTATTTTTTGTATTTTTAGGATGGCGTGGGGAAAGGTTAGAACTCATCAGGGTTTGATGCCATTGGAAGATAGGGCAGATACATTCACTGCCTGTCTGATAAAAAGGTTGTCCCCTAGACATGTTTACTGCCGAAAAATGTGTTCATTTTCGTTTCATTCCTTTGTTTTTTTTTTGTTTTTCGGGTCATCTGTTATGATCGCAATTTGTAAATTCGAAAATTCGTCATTTCGTAAATTCGTAAATTTGAAAATCCGAAAATAAGAACGACAATCCGAAAATTAAACTTCTAAATAATAACTAACTAACTAATAATAACTCACTATTAAATTATAGGTATTGGAGTTTCCTTTCAAATTTGGCTGTTAGTGAATGTAACGAATACGAATTTATCCGAAGTTACGAACTATCTGAAATAACAGATGCCATATCTAAACTAATGGAACATAATTAATTAATAATAAATAACAATAAAAAAAGTTTCTGTTATTATTATTATTACTATTTTTTATTATTATTAATTCGTTCCATTCATTTAGATACGGCATTCGTTATTTCAGATCATTCGTAACTTCGGATAAATTTGTATTCGTTACATTCACTAACAGCCAAATTTGAAAGGAAATTCCAATACCTATAATTTAAAAGTTAGTTATTATTTCAGAATTTCGAATTTTCTGGTTTTCTGATTTTCGAATTTTGAATTTAAGAAATTATGAATTTACGAACTTTTGAATTTATGAATATTCGGAAAAATTTGAAAACGGGTTTTCGTTAATTCGGATGTTTCAGAATTAACGAATTTGTGGAAAATTCGTTAAAATACTAATTCGGAACAAAAAGAATTGCACATGTCTATTGTCCCCCCAGGACAGGAAATGAGGGAAAACGTCTCTGAATAGCAGCAAAATTTGGCAGGAGTTCCAACCCTTCCTAATTTTATCCAAAAAAAGGTCTGGGGTATTGATATGCTTTAACCCTTTGATTGCCAATAGGCATTCAGCTCTTTCTAGGCAGCTGTAAAAAAAAAAGAAGACATGTGCGGTTTGTGTCGTTCCATATTGAAATTCGGACACATTTTTTTGTTATTCTGAAATTCGGATATATTACAATAGTAACAAATTATATGAATCCGGAATAACTAAACAAGATTTCAGTCAAAATCCGAATTTGAATCGTTTTTTTAATTGATATCAAATAGTTTTTGAATTCGAATAGTTATCAAATCAAATTTGAATTTCCGAAGACTCTAAAATAGAAAAAAAAGGAATACAATAGAAAAGAATAGAATAGAAAGTAAAAGAATAAAATATAATAGAGTAAAACAGAAAAGAATAAAAAAATAAAAGAATAGAAAAAAAAAAGTAGAAAATAAAGGGATAGAATAGAAAATAAAAGAATAGAATAAAATAGAATAGAAAATAAAGGAATAGAATAGAATAAAATAGAAAGGATGTAACCATCTTCTGAAATTCAAATTTCAAATAGAATAAATTTGAATACAATAGAAAAGAGAAGAATAGAGAAAGAATAGTATAGAAAAAAAAAGGAATACAATAGAAAAAAATAGACTAGAATAAAACAGAAAGAATATAACCTTCTTCCTAAATTTAAAATTTTGAATAGAATAAATTTGTATAGAATTAAAAAAAAAAATAGAATAGAACATAACCATTTCCCAAAATTCAAAAAGAATACATTTGAATTTGAATAGAATAGAAAATAAAATAACAGAATAGACTAGACTAGAATAGAAAGAATATAACCAGCTTCTGAAATTCTAATTTGGAATAGAATACATTTGAATTTGAATAGAATAGAATAGAATAAACAAATAGTAAAGAATAGAAAGAATATAATAAAACTGTTTTATGAAATTCTAATTTGGAATAGAAAAAATTTCAATTTTGAATAGAATAAATACAAATTTGAATAGAATAGAAAATAAAAGAATATGGTAGAAAATAAAAGAATAGAACAGAACAGAAAATAAAAGAATAGAATAGAAAAGATAAAAATAATAGAATAGAATGTAAAAGAGAGAATATAACCATCTTTCAAAATTCAAATTTCGAATAGAATAAATTTAAATTCGAATGGAATTTGATTTGAATTTGAATGCAATTTGTTTTTTTTACAACCAGGAGTGCTTTATTGTAGAATCAATATTTACAATATTATGTAATCACATTTTGTTATACAAAAAGTATATTTAGTACAGGTTTGTCAGGATTTCACACAAAGCATATACCGTGGACCAATGTCAAGAAAAGAGAAAATCTAAGACCACAAACATTATCAAATGCAGTATATTCGTTATTCCCTGCTCAGGGGTTATATATTTGAGTATTGAGGGGAGGAGAGAACAGGAAAGGAGGCAGGGAAAGGGAGAAATCAGTAGGGAAACATAACCCCGGGGGGGGGGGGGGACGGGGGGGGGAGAGGGGAGTCAGCGGAAACCAGAAACACCGGAAGAAAGCAAATGTCATTCAGCACATCCTCCACTCTACTGATAGTGTCCCTTTGTCTAAATCGATGTCCATGATGACCAAACTTTGTCAAATTTCCATGGGCATCCCCGGTTAATGTACGTCAATTTATATAGTGGCAGAGCAGCATTTACTTTATTTTCCCATGTAGCTACATCAGGGGGGACAGAGGAGGTCCACTTACACAGTATCTCTTTCTTAGCATAAAAGAGCAAATATGAAATTAATAATTTACTATGATGCGATCTCTGATCATCTTCATGTATACCCAGTAAGGCTAATTCAGGTGTCACGGGAACATTCAAGTCCAGGCGGACGTTTAAATGATCAAATACTCCCTCCCAAAAGTTTGACAGCTTAGGACATTCCCAGAACATGTGTAAGTATGATCCCGGATGTATCAAACATCTGGGGCATTTTGGATCTCTATCTGGATATATTCTAGACATACGAACTGGGGTAAAATAAACCCTATGGAGGAATTTGGTCTGTATAAGTTTATCTCCTGCAGCTATAACCAGTTTGGGACTCTGTTCAAGACTGTCCTCCCAATCCTCTCTTTCTAACATTGGGATATCGGCCTTCCACTGTTCCCATAGTCTATCCATTTTTACGTTGTTAATTGGAAGCAGAATGCCATATAAAGCCGAGAGTGGCTTTATTAGGTCTTCACAGGACAGTAGATTCTCTACGGGATCCAATTTCAGAGTAGGCTGCGTCTGGAATTGGGCCCTGGCCGCATGCCTCAGTTGAACATAGCGGAAGAACATCCACCCAGGTAGCTCATATTTCCTTGCTAGTTGCGAAAATGACATCAGTGTACCTGTGGGCATGATATCCCTTAGTGTCTTAATGCCGAATCTTGCCCACACCTGGGGGTCTGGTATTGACCTAAAATGAGGTAAGTTGGGATTTCCCCAGAGAGGCTGGACCGGTGACCACTGACCCGCTATGAGGAACCGACGTCTAGCTGCAATCCATACCTTTATCGTTGCCTTAGTTGGGGCGGGGAGGTTTTTATAAGCTCCCACTCCTCTATACGCCAAATATTGTAGTTCCTGTAGGGAGCCTAGCCAGGCTGCCTCTACACAAACCGCAGCGTTAGATTTGCTCGCCGCAAACCACCAATACACAGTGACCAGCATAGCTGCCCAGTAATACACCCGGAAGTCCGGGAGGGCCAGTCCCCCCAGTTGTGTCGGTGCGCGGAGTGTGATTTTTGCCAGTCTAGGTATGGAACCATTCCATATAAAAGCGGTAATGTATTTATCAATTTCTTGAAAGAAGCTCTGCGGTATCCAAATCGGACTGTTCCGGAAAAAATAATTAAACTTAGGTAGGATAACCATTTTGAGAATACTTATGCGGCCTAATAAGTTCAATGGGAGTCCGGACCAAGACTGACATTTCTCCCTTAGAAGTTTAAGCAACGGGAGCAGGTTCAGTGCGTAATACTGGGCAACATCCCTAGATACCTTGACCCCAAGGTACTTGAATTCGGTAACCCACTGTAGTGATGTATGGTTGTGAGGGCCTTGGGACTGCACATCCAGTGAAAAAAGGAACGATTTGTTCCAATTAATTCGGATGCCTGATAACGCACCAAATCCATCAAATAACACCAGGGCGGCAGACAACGAGGGTCCAGGGTCATTTAGATAGAGTAGCGCGTCATCCGCATAAAGGGATATTTTCTCTTCCAAATTGCCAATCCGAATTCCCTTAATTTCTTGTGATTCACGAATTAAGATTGCTAATGGTTCCAGGGCCAAGGCAAACAAACTAGGGGATAGGGGGCATCCTTGACGGGTGCCCCTGTGTAGAGAGAAAGCGTCCGACAGTCGGTCATTAGTGCGTACCCTAGCTTTGGGAGCTCTGTAAAGTAATTGCAACCAGCGTATGAATCTGGGTCCAAACCCAAAGTGCTGCAACACTCCCCAAAGGTACAACCACTCTACAGAGTCAAACGCCTTTTCGGCGTCCAGGGAGGCAATCACCCGAGATCCCACAGTATCATGACCGAACGAAAGGTTTAGGAAAAGGCGTCTAAGATTTATGTCGGTACCTTTGCCCGGCATAAACCCTGTTTGGTCGACATGGACCAGGGTGGAGATAACCGACGACAATCGATTAGCTAGAATTTTTGCTAGAATTTTTGCGTCGACATTAAGTAAAGAAATTGGCCTAAAGGATGCACATTCCTGCGGGTCCTTACCAGGTTTGGGTATTAGAACTATAATAGCTTCCTCCATAGATTCTGGGAGAGCACCTGTCTGATCCAGTCCAGAAAAGAGGGATTTCAGTCTAGGGGCAAGCACTTCTATGTGTTGTGCATAGAACTCTGTGGGAAGGCCGTCTGCACCCGGAGTTTTCCCGCATTGCAAACTACTAATCGCAGTCTGGACCTCCTCCAGGGAGAAATCCCCCTCTAATAAATTTTTATGTTCCTCTGAGAGGGACGGGAAAGGGATTGCATCTAAATATTCCTGTAGTTCCACTGGCGTAAACTGGGCTCTAGAGGTGTATACCTCCCTGAAAAACTTCAGGAATTCAGCATTTATTTCCTCAGGTGATGATAGTAATTGTCCATCGGTGCGCCTGATACTAGCTATGTGGGTGGAGGCTGCCTGGTTCCTTGCTAGCCAAGCCAACAGACGCCCATTCTTATTTCCATGCTCAAATATTTTTTGCTTTGTATATAGCAGTGGTTCTCAACTCCAGTCCTCAGGACCCACCAACAGGCCAGGTTTGCAAGATAGCTGAAATACATCACAGGTGATATCACTTGCTGCTCAGTGATTGCAGTAGTCTAGTCTGCAACTCCCCAAGGTAATACTTAAAATCTGGCCTGTTGGTGGGTCCCGAGGCCTGGAGTTGAGAACCACTGGTATATAGCATAGATTTTTTAGTCTGTTCTACATTATGCAGAGATAATTCACGTAGGGAGTTCTGCCATAAATAATAATTGTTATCATTGAGGGATTGGATGTAGTCTGACTCACATCTAGCGGCCTTTTCCTCCAGTCTCTCCTGAGTCCTGGAGGCCTCCTTTTGCAAGAAAGAGATACGGGCAATATAGTCCCCCCTCACTTTTGACTTAAAAGCATCCCATAACACATTAGCATTAGCAGATTCACCATTTTCATTCCAGAAGTTACAAATATTTTCTGTCATTGTCTCCTGGACTCTATCATCCTTAGCCCAGAATCCGGACAGACGCCACAATTTAAGCCCCGGAGATTTAAGCAGTGAGATTTTAAGGTGGACAGGGGCATGATCTGATATACTACGAGGCAAATGCTCCACTGCCCCCACCCAGCGCAAGGCCCCGGGTGAAGCATATATGAGGTCTATACGTGAGAGTGCTCGGTAGGAGGCCGAGTGGCACGTATATTCTCTTTTATTTGGGTGAAAGTGACGCCACATGTCTGAAAGAGCAAAGGTGTAATTTGAATGCAATTTGAATGCAATTCAAATTTCAATTGATTCAAATTTTCTGAATTCTAATTCGGAAAATTCAAATCGATCAGAATTTGAATATATGAAACGAATTCTGAAAACGAATTAACCACTTGTCAACTGGCCACAGTACATATACTGCAGCAGGTCGGCTCTATTGCGCGAAACAACGTACCTTTATGTCATTTCAGACAGCGGGGGCGCGTGTGAGGGGAGCCAATCATCAGGTCGCCACCTGCGATTGCTCCACAGAGAGGCAGAACGGTGATCTGCTTATGTAAACAAGGCAGGTCGCTGTTCCGACTGGAAAGAACACAGTGATCTTGTGTTCCGGCTAAGCAGAAACACGGATCTCTGTGTTCATCCAGTGAGTCCATCCCCCACACAGTTAGCAAGCACTCCCTAGGGGCACACTTAACCCTTTGATTGCCCCTGTTGTTAACCCCTTCCCTGCCAGTGCCATCAGTACAGTAACAGTGCATATTTTTAGCACTGATCACTGTAATATTGTCACTGATTCCCAAAAAAGTGTCAAAAGTGTCAGTTAGGCATCCTATTAGTCCGCCACAATGTCACAGTCCCGCTAAAAATCGCTGATTGCTGCCATTACTAGTAAAAAAAATAAAAATGCCATAAAAATATCCCGTAGTTTGTAGACACGATAACTTTTGCGCAAACCAATCAATACGCTTATAGGGATTTTTTTCACCAAAAATATGTAGCAGGATACATATTGGCCTAAATTGATGAAGAAATTTGATTTTTTTTCCTTTTTTTTTAAACATGTTTTATAGCAGAAAGTAAAAAATATTGTTTTTTTTTTTCAAAATTGTCGGTCTTTTCTTGTTTATAGTGCAAAAAATAAAAAATGCAAAGGTGATCAAAAACCATCAAAAGGGACAAAAAGACATCAATTGTATTTGGGTACAGCGTCACATGACCGTGCATTTTTTCAATTAAAGTAACGTAGTGCCGTATCGCAAAAAAAACAAAACAAAATAAAACAAATTTTGAGAAAAAATGAGAAAAATTTCACTCCGTCTTTGAACCCCTTTATCTTACCGATCCCCAACTGTTGCAAATCCACCCCCTTCCCTACAACCAGACCAAGCCTGGTTATCTACTCTCTATGACTATGGTGCCACCGTTTGCAGAGCAGATTGGAGTCCTGCTTAACAAGAACACAGTGGAGTAATGTCTGCAATACCTTTTATTTGCTTAAAGGGTTCTTTCACACTCGCAATGAACTGCAGTGTCCTCTGAGGAGCAATCCATGTTCGGACCACTTTTCTGAGGGCATTTGAATGCCTCCCAACTTTCTGAGATTGGAATGAGGGACACCTATTAGCAAAAGTATGTAGGCATAGGACACACCCCCTGCCACACCCCCCTTAAAAGGAGAATTATACAAAAAAATGATTAGCTAAACCCACAAGTGCTTTTTTTACCACTGCTATTCCTTTATACTGGCTTTTGAAATTTACAAATGCAGCAATTTAGAACACATACGAAAGATTTAGCACTGGGAAACACTTTGTAAAAAGATAAAAAGTGCATGTTTTTTTACAACTTTAGAGATCAGACCAAAATGAGGGACAAACGAGGGGGAACGAGGGACAGAGGGAGTTTGTTCCAAATCAGGGACAGTTGGGAGCTATGCATTTGACATGCCGCAATCACAGGCATTACCCCATTGAACTCAATGAGCAAGTTTGACAGGCAGTACTAGGTAAATAGGTATGTTGCGCTTAAATGCAAATAAACAGTAAATAAATAATATAAACAAGTGAGTCCAAGAGTCACAAACGTGACAAAAAAGTGAAAGTTTTGACTGTTGTGTCACCAACTTCCTCCACCTTGTGAGGCCACCACCAAAAAATAGGATGTGCCCTTACTAAAGATTGTTGATCACCTATTACGGGGGGGTCAACATAGGCTTGTATGTCTGGAAAAATCCACATCTGTAAAGAGGTCCACTCAACAGAAACTTCAAGCCCCCATCGGGGAAGACATCAGATTTCTTTTACTCCAACCGTGACATCAGGTCATCTACCCCAAATGAGAGAAAAACGTCACAATAGTGTAAAACCTTTTTTACTAGGATTTAATGAAGGTAATGCACTTACATGAAAGACAATTAAAACAGCATATACTGGATTCAATGGTTTCAAAGGTGTGAAATGATGCCGGACCGGTTTTGTCACTAATCTGACTTCTTCTGGGGCATAAGCATCATTCCCCACCATCGCTATAAATATCCTCTCTGTTGGTCAAAGCCTCGTTTCCATCCCCAGCTCTGTGCGGTTCTTCTACTGTGACCAAGCCTCATTCTGTGTGCTGCTTCCTGTATGACCAAGCCTCACTCTGGCCACAGAATCCTTCTGCGGTTCAATGCAGACAACCAAGCCTCATTATGGCTGATCATGACATCAGCCATGAGAACAGGAATTCACCACACAGACCTATCGCAGAAGTACATGGGTCACATGATCCAATAAACGGGAAACGCAGACACAGCGGCTCCCTGCCTACGATATCAGCCACTTCCAGTACCAGATCAATGAAACCGCACTGACAAAAGGTGGAAACGGGCCCATAAACAATATAGTATAAAAGCAAAAACACAATACAATAATAATGCAGAAACAATAAAATGAATTAGAGATAAAACAATGACTAAACTCAAACTATATATAAATTATTTCAAAATAACTCTAAAATATTATGAATTATCCAAGAAAAAGTTGACATCCCAATCAACATTTAACCCATATGGAACATAAATCTTAAGAAGAAAAATCCACTTAGTCTCCATTCTTGACAACTCCCACACTTTAATGCCCCGTACACACGGTCGGATTTTCTGACGGAAAATGTGTGATAGGACCTTGTTGTCGGAAATTCCGACTGTGTGTAGGCTCCATCACACATTTTCCATCGGATTTTCCGACACACAAAGTTTGAGAGCAGGCTATAAAATTTTCCGACAACAAAATCCGTTGTCGGAATTTCCGATCGTGTGTACACAAATCCGACGCACAAAGTGCCACGCATGCTCAGAATAAGTAAAGAGATTAAAGCTATTGGCTACTGCCCCGTTTATAGTCCCAACGTACGTGTTTTACGTCACCGCGTTCAGAACGATCGGATTTTCCGACAACTTTGTGTGACCGTGTGTATGCAAGACAAGTTTGAGCCAACATCCGTCGGAAAAAATCCTAGGATTTTGTTGTCGGAATGTCCGATCAATGTCCGACCGTGTGTACGGGGCATAAGGCTACCCCTCCAATGAGCAGTAAAATTATCTATACCCATAAATAATGTCCCAGCTGGATCCCTACCATGTATTAAAATGTAGTGTCTGGATACACTGTGGATTTTATATCTTTTATTCATATTTGCTATATGTTCATTTAATCTCATATTCAGTGCCCGGGTGGTCCGGCCCACATTTTGCAGACCACGTGGGCACCGAAGCAAATATACCACATGGGTAGTTCTGCAAGTGATAAGAGACCCATTTGTAAAATTCTTAGATGTCACTACAGAGGAGAATTCTAACATTTTTCTTTTTTCACACTGATTAAGGCTACACACTTGGCAGCCACCACACCTAAAATATCAAGTAAGGCTATGGAACAGATGATGAGATCTTGAAGGAGGGTCTAAAACATTATGTACTAACCTATTTATGGACTATACAGTGAGAGAAAAAAGTATTTGATCCCCTGCTGATTTTGTACGTTTGCCCACTGACAAAGAAATGTTCTACAATTTTAATGGTAGGTTTATTTTAACAGTGAGGGACAGAATAACAACAAAAATATCCAGAAAAACGCATTTCAAAAAAGTTATAAATTGATTTGCATTTTAATTGTGTGAAATAAGTATTTGTATCCCCTCTCAATCAGCAAGATTTCTGGCCCCCGGGTGTCTTCTTTACAGGTAACAAGCTGAGATTAGAAGCACTCTTAAAGGGAGTACTCCTAATCTCAGCTTGTTACCTGTATAAAAGAAGATCTGCAAAGAAGAGTGGGACAAAATCCCTCCTGAGATGTGTGCAAACCTGTTGGCCAACTACAAGAAACATCTGACCTCTGTGATTGCCAAGAAGGATTTTGCCACCAAGTACTAAGTCCTGTTTTGCGAAGAGGTCAAATACTTACCGGTATTTCACTTATTAATATGCAAATCAATTTATAACTTTTTTGAAATGTGTTTTTCTGGATTTTTTAATTGTTATTCTGTCTCTCACTGTTAAAATAAACCTACCATTAAAACCAAAGACTGATCTTTTTTTTTTCAGTGAACAAACGCACAACATCAGCAGGGGATAAAATACTTTTTTCCCCTCACTGTTGTTTGTATCTAAATCCAAGAATAAATATTCAGGAGTTTATTTACTGTATATTATTTTCCCCCATGATTCTGTAGCCCACTCCCTAAGGAGCCACTGGGGAATTTGGTCCTATGTACCTGTTCTTAACACAAGCAGCCAGGCACACAGCATTTCCTTTATTCTTCCACTGGCTCAGAAAACAGGGGTATTAATGAATGAAGAGCTGCTTTAAAGTGTGTCTTTTATAGCTGCAATAAACATATTTCCTGCACTAAACATAATACTAATTATGATTAGGAGCAAAAGCAATCAACAACATTAATATACCAGAAAACTTTTACTGCTTATGTAATGCACAACATCTCATTGTATAGTTTCCATCAGATTGATATACGGTAACTATAAATGCCAGTTCCTGTCCAATTAGAGTGAGACAAATATGGAACTCACAAACATGAGATCATTAACCTACATTGCAGTGTAAGTTGTATGAGGCTTCCCGGAGATCAATGATCTGAACACATGCAGATCCTGCAGGCGGTGTGTGAACAGAGGCACTTTTTTCATTAGGTCAGCTGGATAGATGATATAATTTCGCTCATAAATTGTGCAGATGGTCGTCATGTATACAAAGTAGGCCAGAGCTAATATAAAAATAAAGTCCTGATTGTTAATGAAAAGCATTTTCTCATTTCCATTTTTAATTAAACCCACATGCCCCAACGGATAGCACAATAATATGAGAATATTTTATTCATTGCGCCGCTGTTTCCAAAGGGCTCTGTGGGTTTCAAATTTGTAGATATGCACGTGAAGGTGATTAGCTTAAAGGACAAGCGTTGTTTTTTTTCTTTAATTAGCTTCTATGAAAGTTGCTCACTAGGAAGATATAGGAGAATCTTTGGAGCCAAAACAGTGGTTCCAGATTTCAGACACAATAAAAAAGATGGCTGTGCATCGTACAGCACTCATGTATGCTGACATGTTTCCTGGCTCCACCCTATGCATTTCATCATACATAACATCATCAGGGGTTCAGGATACACGCCCATCACCATGTATTTATATAGGGACCTGCTGAAATAGGATTGGCGCTTATAGCTAAATTCATCCTTCATTGAGGCCAATTATATGCAATTGTGTATGTAAGCAGGTATTATTAACCCTTTTTCTGAGGCCCCTTCCCTG
Source organism: Lithobates clamitans (assembly GCA_037952925.1). Lineage (NCBI taxonomy): Eukaryota > Metazoa > Chordata > Amphibia > Anura > Ranidae > Lithobates > Lithobates clamitans. The sequence goes on from JBBGZY010002458.1 coordinate 516,239, forward strand.
ATATGTTTTGTGGGTGGGACTAGTCTACCTGGGGCAAAGGGTAATAGGAAAAGACTGCCCTAACATACTGCCATGTAAGCCTGTGGTCTAAGGAAGTAAACGCTTCAGGGTAGGCCCTTAACAGGCTCTATTGGAGGGCCCACCTACAGTATAAGGGACTTATAGAAGACATACCTATAGTATAAGGGCCAATGGAAGAGTTGAATGTCATTCTATGTTCATGTTGGATATTTGCTGTGGAGAATTATGGATGTTGAGATTGAAGGTGAAGGTGGGGATGTTAAGAACATATAATTTGATTTCTGCTATAGTAAAATCATTAAAAGCCTGAACATGTTGGCTTTCCTTATTTCTGGAGGTGATCCTCAGGCAAGAAAAATGTGAGTGACCAAAGATGGTGGAGCTTCTTCATGTTACAAGTACCCTATCTCCTTCCTGAGCAGGAGGACAATGGGAGGGGCCCTTGGCCAGCATGGTGGTTGCTGGCAGCGAATCAGGGTCTCATTTACATGTAGGTGGTAAATGGTGCCATGTAGACTAGCCAAATTCACCCAGGGTGCTTTAGACCACCGTTTTCAGATTTGGAAATTGAATGCACATCTGGTGAGAATGTCCTAGTATCAAACATTCTGGACTAGGGTCTACCAGCTAGTCTACACTATCCTGGGCCCTAATATCCTTAAGAACCCCTCTGAAGCTTTATTGGGCCTAAAAGCATTGGCATCTACTCTAGACCAACTTAACTTTTATCTTTACATCCGACCAACAGACTCTAGCAATAGCATGGTGGTCTGGAACCCCAACCATTACACAGGTGAAGCAAAAAATGTTGTGCTTGTTTAACAAAAAACTGGAGGCCATCTTATATGATAAAGTAAAAAATGTAAAAACAAAAAGTCTAGGAAGTGAAACACTTCATTAAACATGCAAGTTTTGCTTCTATGCAGTTCCAGGACAGTTCCCTAGGACCAGCCATGCCATGACTGAGGATCATATAATAGTATCCCAAGCACCCCGGGGGGTGCACCCTAACACCTTGAACACCCCATCATCAGGACCCTCCGCAACTCGACCACGACTGCTCCCATCCTGAGCTGGCTGCACCTCTTTCCTGCAACTTTGCATTACTCTTTAACCCAGAATACCACCATGTTATTTGTAACGACACCCCGAGTATAAAAGGGGTTAAAGTCGTTTAGGACATTTCAAACCCAAACACAAAGGCAGCTACCGAACACTCCAATCAGCCAAACGAGGAACCCATACAAATAATCCACCCCAAAAACGAGACACGGCTCTGTCTTCAGGTTTCAAGCAGGAATCAACTTCTTTTATTATAACACATGGACACAACAGATAAAATAACTCAGAGACTCTTTCCCCCCACCCTTGGAAAAGAGGGCGGGTTAAACTGTCCAATGACAATGGACACACAGGTCAGGTGTGTTTAACGTCTCATCAGTACACAGTGTTAGCAGGGAGAGCTGTTGGAAGAATCCCCCCTCCCTCCAATGCAATACACATCCTGTGATCCAAGGCAGACAAACATAATAGAACATTGGTTTGCAGGAGGCTGGCATTCAGTCCCCTCCAAAGCCTCTTTTCCGGCTAGGTTTGTCACATTTCTCCCCTTTCGGCAGGAGACTAACACAGGAGGAGACCCCAGACGGGTTGACTCTGAAGTTAGTCAGTAGTTCCAGTCCTCTAATGCTGGTATCCACACCGTACCCCAAACAAAAATTGTTCCAAACAGATCATTACTTACCCAGCCGACCTCTGCCTCTCTCGGAGAACACGCCCGCCGTTGGGGAGAGGCCTGGACTGGCCCTTCTCCTGGTAGTCTTTTCAGCCACTGGAGAGAAGACAGGGTGACTGGGCTCACGCCATCATGCTGTTGGGGGGCACGGGTAGTCACTGGGTTGGCTTCAGTGGGGCCTATCGGGGCGTAAGCAGAAATGAGGGGGGCCAAATCATTCCCCAGTAGTACATCCGCTGGCAAATCCTACATCACCCCCACATTCACGTGTCCCGAACCAACCCCCCAATCCAGGTGAACACGGGCAACGGGTAGCCGGAAAATGGTGCCTCCCGCTACCCTTACGACTACAGTGTCCCCGGTGTGTTGGCTCTCTGGGATGAGGTTCTTCCGTAGTAGGGTCATGGTGGCACCAGTATCACGTAGGCCATTGGCTACCTTTACATTAACCCGGACGGTCTGCCTGTGTTGCTGCCGGTTGTCCTGGTTAGCTGCTTGTACTAGATCAGCCTCATGCAGGACGCCCCAACGTTCTTCCTCCTCAATGCAGTGAGCCGCAGGCATGGATGGGTGGGGATTCCCCCCTGCTGGCTTTCTCCATGAGTGGGACTGCCTGGTTAGATTCAACGGACAGTCTTGCTTTTTGTGCCCTAGCTGTTTACACCCGAAACACCTGAGGGGTTGTGAGTAGTCTTGGGAGTTGAATCTGGGCTGCTGAGAATAAGTGGCCACTGGAGGTGGTGCTGTAGGGCGGTACAACTGTGGTTTGCAGGCACCAGCTGGAGGGGGTGCCGCTGATCGATAATCCACTCGAGCTGTTGTCTTGACCACATGGTTATCCAGTTTGCGGGCATCTGTGTATTCGTCCGCCAGGCGAGCTGCTTCAGACAAGGTGCAAGGTTTTCGGTCCCGGACCCACTCTCTGACTTCTGGGAACAGCTTGTCAAAGAAGTGCTCCAGCAGGAACAGCTGCAGCACCTCTTCCCCAGATACTGCTTGGCATCCAGCGACCCAGTGGGATGCCGTGCGGTGGAGGCGGCATGCCCACTTGGTATATGAGTCTCCAGTTTGCTTGCTCGTCTCTCGAAACCGCCTCCGGTATGCCTCCGGTGTGACGGCATACCTGCCCAAAAGTGCTTCTTTTACCAGCCCATAGTTCATAATATCCTTGTCTGGGATGGCCCTGAACGCTTCACTGGCCCGGCCGGACAATTTCCCAGACAAAATGGTGACCCATTCCTCTGTGGGCACCCGGTGTAGGGCACATTGCCGTTCAAAATCGGCAAGGTACCCATCAATCTCCCCTTCTGCTTCAATGAAATTTTTAAAAGCAGCAAAATGTACCTTTCTCCTTTCAGTAGGTGCTGTTGTGACTCCCGCTGCTGCAGCACCTCTTTGCTGTAGCCAATTTGCATCCACAGCTGCTATAACTCGGTCTATGATCTCCGCTGTAGGGTTAGGGCCATAATGTGCCAGTCTTATTTTAACAGCCCGATCAAAACTTGCCTCTTCGGGTGTCCTGTCTGTTATGCTGGGTCTTTCGGTTATGCTGGGTCTTTCCGCTCTATCCATTTCGACTAGTTCTTCGATAATGTCCCTCTTCTTGCGGTTGTTGGCCGGTCTCCGGTTGTAGCTGTCCTTCTGGGCTGTGGGAATGATCCCGCTGCTTGCCACCAGCGTAACGACACCCCGAGTATGAAAGGGGTTAAAGTCGTTTAGGACATTTCAAACCCAAACACAAAGGCAGCTACCGAACACTCCAATCAGCCAAACAAGGAACCCATACAAATAATCCACCCCAAAAACGAGACACGGCTCTGTCTTCAGGTTCCAAGCAGGAATCAACTTCTTTTTTTATAACACATGGACACAACAGATAAAATAACTCAGAGACTCTTTCCCCCCACCCTTGGAAAAGAGGACGGGTTAAACTGTTCAATGACAATGGACACACAGGTCAGGTGTGTTTAACGTCTCATCAGTACACAGTGTTAGCAGGGAGAGCTGTTGGAAGAATCCCCCCTCCCTCCAATGCAATACACATCCTGTGATCCAAGGCAGACAAACATAATAGAACATTGGTTTGCAGGAGGCTGGCATTCAGTCCCCTCCAAAGCCTCTTTTCCGGCTAGGTTTGTCACATTATTCTTACCAACGTCTTCTCAGAAAACACAAGTCAGGTCACACGGTGCATTTGAGACAAAGACAATTCCATAGCTCAACTCACCAACCAGTCTGCTGACCAACCAAATTAGCCTGTCTAACCGTCTGTTAAAAGCAGGGGTTTAGTTAGCACACATTTGCAAACGCATGTGAAAGCTGCAAGGCCTCGTCAAGGCACCCTGTATTACTTGCAGTCCTAACACTACTAAATTTTTAAGTTTCTCCACAGTGGAACCACATGCATTGAATAGATAGGTGTGAGACAGGTGAGCCTGGAGGCCGCCCTAGCCCCCTTAAAGGGACAGGAGCACACTGGACACCCAGCAAGAGCACAATGGCAGCAAAGGTGTCCAGTGTGTCCCCGACCCACATTTACAAACAGTAACAAAACACTGGCCACCGCCCACACCCATAACTGGCCTTCACAGTAAGGAGCACATGGAGGGCATATACATGTAAGACAAAGACAATTCCATAGCTCAACTCACCAACCAGCACACCACCACACGGTGCATTTGAACAATTTTACTGTAAAATCCAGTAGCATAATACAATTCCACATATTTGTGAAACAGTGCAAAAAACTCCTCTCAACACCTTCCCTTATAGTTGCTGCGCTATATGTACCTTCCCTGGAGCAAGACACCCCCTAGAGATATGATCGTAAACAGTCCATAATCCTTTGGAAGAGTCCCGTCAAGGGGGTGATGTAGTAGTTCCACTGACTACATCTCCTGTCTGTAGCTTTCCACTCTGACAACCAGTCGCCTTCCTCCTATATTTATAGCTCCCAAAAAAAACAGACAGGAAGGCACACACACAGGTGGAAGTGCACCACAGCAGCTTTTTTGCTAACTATTTAACTCCACCTGCCTACAGTCTGCTTGCCAGTCTTCATGGAATCACTCCCTCACTAGCCGGCCATTGAGATGTCACTCCCTTGCTGTCCTTTTACTGGTGAGGGAGATTCATCAGCATTTGGACCAGCAAGTGAAGTAAGTGGAAGGCTATCTCACCTGACAAAAATAAGATAAAAAACACAAAGCGCTGTGATAGTTAATAGCTAATGAATATACACATCAAGAAAGTGAGGCTGCTATCAAAAAAAGTGTTCAGAATCACTATAAAGATATATGGATAAAATGTGTTTGAAGCGCTTCACAATGTGATAAAATTCATGAAAAAATGGCTCTTAAACACTGGTAGCCATATGCTCAAAATAATTCAGCAGTGGTAAAAAAATGCAATCTAAAAATTGTGACACCATGTGCATAAATAATAAATAAATATATAAATAATAATGTGTTGAATATACAGTCACTTCTAGTGATAATCCACAAAGCGTGAATAAATCAGACAACCAAAATCACATGAAAATTAGCTTTTAGTCCCAAATAGCAAAGTTTTTGAATAGGACACAATTGCTTAATTGGAGTGCTGTTTGGCAGTTTTAAACGACAATGTTCCTTTGCTTTAGTCACATCAGATGTAACGATCCCCGTCAGACATCATATGTAAAGCAGATAAAAGAAAGATAACATTGCGCAATGCTCTTAATAACAGGTACACAGGCAAACATGTGTTAGATCCACTCACGTGCGCCCAATAGTAAAAGGCATATGCAGGTGTATAGAGCAGTCAGCCGCCTCGGACACAAACAGAATCCCTGCAGTACACAGCTAGATACTATCTCACATGACACTGCCACAAGCAATGTCTAACCAGCCTGTTTGACATCATCCTTAAAGAAAATGAAAAACAACGTCTAAAATTATATGAGCACATTAAACGTACCACCCTGGCCAAAAGTTTTGAGAATGACACAAATATTAATTTTCACAAAGTCTGTCGCTTCAGTGTTTTTAGATCTTTTTGTCAGATGTTACTATGGTATACTGAAGTATAATTCCAAGCATTTCATAAGTGCCAAAGGCTTTTATTGACAATTACATTCAGTTTATGCAAAGAGTCAATATTTGCAGTGTTGACCCTTCTTTTTCAAGACCACTGCAATTCGCCCCAGCATGCTGTCAATCAACTTCTGGACCACATCCTGACTGATGGCAGCCCATTTTTGCATAAATAATGCTTGGAGTTTGTCAGAAGTTGTGAGGTTTTTTTTGTTTACCCGCCTCTTGAGGATTGACCACAAATTTTGATGTTTTGTTCCCCAAACCACTTAGTTATCACTTTTGCCTTATGGCAAAGTGTTCCGTCATGCTGGAAAAGGCATTGCTCGTCACCAAAGTATTCTTGGATGGTTAGGAGTTGCTCTCAGAGGATGTTTTTGTATCATTCTTTATTCATAGCTGTGTACTTAGGCACAATTGTGAGTGAGCCCACTCTCTTGGCTGTGAAGCAACCCCACATATGAATGGTCTCAGGATGCTTTACTGTTGGCATTACACAGGACTGATGGTAGTGCTCAGCTGTTCTTCTCCAGACAAGGTTTTTTCCGGATGCCCCAAACAATCAGAAAGGGGATTCATCAGAGGAAATTACTTTACCCCAGTCCTCAGCAGTCCAATCCCTGTACCTTTTGCAGAACATCAATTTGTCCCTGATGTTTTTCCTGGAGAGAAGTAACTTCTTTGCTGCCCTTCTTGACACTAGGCCATCCTTCAAAAGTCTTCACCTCACTGTGCGTGCAGATGCACTCACACCTGCCTGCTGCCATTCCCGAGCAAGCTCTGCACTGGTGGTGCCCCGATCCCGCAGCTGAATCAACTGTAGGAGATAGTTCTGGCGCTTGATAGACTTTCTTGGGTCCTCTGAAGTCTTGATCATCATCACAACAATTGAACCTCTCTCCTTGAAGCTCTTGATGATTCGATAAATGGTTGATTTAGGTGCAATCCAAGTAGCAGCAATATCTTTGCCTGTGAATCCCTTTTTGTGCAAAGCAATGATGACTGTATGCGTTTCCTTGCAGGTAACCATGGTTAACAGAGGAAGAACAATGATTTCATGCACCACCCTCCTTTTAAAGCTTCCAGTCTGTTATTCTAACTCAACCAGCATAAGCCCTGGTTTACATTGATGTGATTTGGCATGCGATTTGACATGTCAAATTGCATGCCATATCGATTTCAATGTGCCGCATCAATGTGAACCAGGGCCTACAGAGTGATTTCCAGCATTGTCCTCGTCAACACTGACACCTGTGTTAACGAGTGAATCACTGAAATTATGTCAGCTGGTCCTTTTGTGGCAGGGCTGAATTACAGTGCAAATGTTTTTTGGGGATTAAGTTCATTTTCATGGCAAAGAGGGACTTTGCAATTAATTGCAATTCGTCTGATCACTCTTTATAACATTCTGGAGTTTATACAAATTGCCATCATAGAAACCAAGGCAGCAGACTTTGTGAAAATTATTACTTTTGTCATTATCAAAACTTTTGTCCAGAGCTGTATATGATATTTTATTGATTGCTTCTAGATCTGTTTAAAAGTGTTGGCTTCCTAGCCTGCAAAACACCCTTATTATTAATGTTGTAAACGCGAGAAGCAGTGGCTCTGTCTTATTTACCAGTTACAAATTGAAGATTCACTCTAAATGAAAATAGCCATTAAAGAGGCAACCTAGCCGCCTGATTTTTCAATTTAGCACAGTTGTGGGTAGACTGAATATTACTCTCTGGCTCCTTACATCTTAAGCAGTCAAACCTTTGGGTCTGAGCTTTCAAGTCTCACCTGCAGTAGCCAGTTAGAGGGAGATTCAGTGTTTTAGATGAATTTTTCATTTATTTTACACTACAGAGAATGCTATAAAAAGAGGTTGACTCCTTTGTGGGAAAGGTTGCATCTCCAGTGGGGCCATTTTATTCTGAAGGTGGAAGTCGAAGTATGCAGAGAAATTACAGGAAGCAGATCCCATTTTATATGCATTGAAAGCCTTAAAAAAAATAAACAAAAAAATCAATAAACAATAACCTACAAATCGCATTGCAGTGGTCTGTTTATAACCAGATAGCTATGTAAGCCACTTTTTCGGTGAACTTTTGTTCTGCATGGCTTATTTTTTCTCTTTTCAGTTCACCATTTGCTAACTGTTCCTCATTTTTTTGTGTTCAATCTGAGTATATTTACAATAAACTCAATATTAGAAGTACAAAACCAAATTACAAAAAAAAAATACAAAAGAGATACACATGTACCGTACACAATGGTAGAAACAAAAAATAATAAAAATGTAAAAAAAAAGAAAAAAGGATAAATATATAATGCAACAATAAGTAAGTGCCCCACAGACCGTGGGTGTACAGAGTACTCCCCCCACACACACACACATAAATCAGATCTTACACATCGTGGGATCAAGAAAAATGTACATAAACTCCCCCAGCCGCAAGTATTATAGGGATAGATGAAAAGGTGTTGGACAGTATCCAAGGGGCAACTCAACAGGAATACAGAGTGAGGAAATATTTATACAGTGGGGGTGGATATCCAGACAATTCGGTCCTGGAATTCTGTCTGTACAAAGTGCTGGAGGGGCAGGAGAAAAAAAAAGGAGGGGGTAGAGGGGAAGAGAAGAAATAACAGTAAGAAACGAGTAGGTAAAAAGGAAGAACAGAGAAATACAGACATAGCCAGAAGTAGGTAACCAGGGGTGACATCACACGTCTACTTACTCACAAGGACCAGTGTTTACCCCTGCCTGGCAAGGAGGACTCCCAAAACATCTTCCAAGAGAGACAGATTTGGTGACATTGTTCATAGGTATCCAGTTATCAAGCCAGAAGGGATCATATCCTCTCAATGTGGTCTATTTCTGTAACCCATTCAACCAGATTGGGAATCTAAGTTAAGCGCCAATGGTGTGGGATCATTGTTCTGGCTACCATCAGAATGCTTTTTTGACATGTTTGAAAGAGTTTGGAAGCATAAAAAGCAAGGTTACTTGAGGAGAGTTGGAGACAGTCACCTCAGCAACAGTGGTGTAAAGCCAAGGCCAAAGGTTGTGGATAGGGGGGCATTCCCACCAAATGTGTATCAAGCCAGAAGGGATCCCATCCTCTCAATGTAGTCTATTTCTGTAACCCATTCAACCAGATTGGGAATCTAAGTTAATTGCCAATGGTGTGGGATCATTGTTCTGGCTACCATCAGAATGCTTTTTTGACACGTTTGAAAGAGCTTGGAAGCATAAAAAGCAAGGTTACTTGAGGAGAGTTGGAGACAGTCACCTCAGCAACAGTGGTGTAAAGCCAAAGCCAAAGGTTGTGGATAGGGGGGCATTCCCACCAAATGTGTAATAACGACCTTCTGGCAGTGTGGCAATTCCAACATACATCCGGGACAGTCGTGTAAATCCAGTGTAATGAAGTCAGGCAGCAATACCATTGCGAGAGAAGTTTGAAATTAGTTTCCTGCACTTTAGTCGCAAATGACAGATGGTGAGTAAGAGCAAACGACTTGTCCCAGTCCTCTGGGGTAAATTGATTGCTAAGATCTACCTCCCGTTTTGTTGTATATTCTCGGGGATCAGGGTGAATTTTTTCCTAGAAAAGCTTTGGTGATCTTGAGGTTAGAGATCTATGCAGGCCACTCAAGTTCCTTCACACCAAATCCATCAACTCGTGCAACTAACACTAAATCCTGTGGCAGAGGATCGTTCAACCATCTTGTTCTTCTCAAGTCTGTGGCAAAGACTTTTCGTCCGTGCGCCATTCCAGCTGCTAGGTCAGTGAGAGAGGCCTATCCGGGGGGGCAAAGATCTGGTGACTGAAGGTGTGTTTGTCTTCAGGATCTCAAATTCCTCAGTGATCTGCATAAGGTATCTGAACTATCCTGCAACTCTCTTTCTACCTCTTTACTGCTACTTCTTCAAAAGTTTTGCAACAAAGCATCGGAAATATAACAAAGTGACTGGTGCATACATTGGTGGGCATAAGGCCTAATATAGACTCTTAGTCCCGTGTCTGGTGAAAATACAGGTAAGGGGGTGACGGCAAAGACCCAAATAAAATCAGCCGCTCCTTCGGGGGTAAGCTACATAAGGTTTTCTTTAATTGATGTAATTTGCAGAATGGGTCACACCTTTGATCTACTTGTGAATGAAATAATGAATGCAAGGAAGCAATGCATTAATTCATTGTATTTTCCTTAATGACATTTGATGACTGTCCACAGCCAAGGCTAAAAGTTTTGAAGATGACACAAATATTCATTTTCACAGTCTGCTGCTTCAAAGCATTTCATAAGTGTCAAAGGCTTTTATTGACAAGGACTCAATATTTGCAGTGTTGACCCTTCTTTTTCAAGACCACTGCAATTCGCCCCGGCATGCTGTCAATCAACTTCTGGGCCACATCCTGACTGATGACAGCCCATTCTCGCATATTCAATACTTGGAGTTTGTCAGAATTTGTGGGGGGTTTATTTGTTCACCTGCCTCTTGATTTCTGACCACAAGTTCTCAATGGGATTAAGGTCTGGGGTGTTTCCTGGCCATGGACCCAAAATTTCAATGTTTTGTTCTCAATACCACTTAGTTATCACGTGTGCCTTATGGCAAGGTGCTCCATCATGCTGGAAAAAGCTTTGTCCCTCACCAAACTGTTCTTGGATGGTTGGGAGAAGTTGCTCTCGGAGGATATTTTTGTACCAATCTTAATTCATGGCTGTGTTCTTGGGAAAAATGTGAGTGAGCTCACTCCCTTGGCTGAGAAGCAACCCCACACATGAATGATCTCAGGATGCTTTACTGTTGGCATGACACGGGACTGATGGTAGGGCTCACCTTTTCTTCTCTGGACAAGGTTTTTTCCCGGATGCCCCGAACAATTGCAAAGGGGATTCATCAGAGAAAATTACTTTACCCCAGTCCTTAGAAGTCCAATCCCTGTACCTTTTTCAGAATATGCGTCTGTCCCTGATGGTTTTCCTGGAGAGAAGCGGCCTCTTTGCTGCCCTTCTTGATACCAGGTCATCCTCCAAAAGTCTTCTCCTCAATGTACATGCAGATGTACTCACACCTGTCTGCTGCCATTCCTAAATAAGCTCTGAACTAGTGGTGCCCCAATCCCATAGCTGAATCAACTGTAGGAGACGGTCCTGGCGCTTGCTGGACTTTCTTGGGCTCCCTGAAGCCTTCTTCACAAATGCAGTGGAAATACTTTTATGGGATTAAGTTCACTTTCATAGCAAAGAGGGAAATTGCAATTCATCTGATCACTCTTCATATCATTCTAGAATATATGCAAATTGCCATCATAAAAACTGAGGCAGCAGATTTTGTGAAAATTAATATTTGTGTCATTCTCAAAACTTTTGGCCATTGCTGCACATGTGTCATTTTACATCTGGATTTTTACAGGTGCTTCTGCTGCGTAATAAAGACACTTGCCAATAATAGCGGCGGGGGTAAGGGGGGGCAGTGGCAGGGGGAGAGGAGCTGGATGTAAGAGATACGTCCTGAAGAATTTTGTTGTAGTTTTTTTTTAAATATCTCTTACTTTCAAAATCCTCAAGTCGTTAAAAACCATCAGACAACAGCCCTTTACACAGTGTTTAGACTGCACAGAACATAGAAAGACAATCAGGGGCGGCAAAAGGCAAAAATAAATTAGGCAATTAAAAAAATATGCAAATGACAAATGCTTGGAATCCTCACACTCAATGGAAGAACAGTAAACTCAGAAATTTGACTTATTTCCTTCAGTAAAAATGTGAGCGCTCATAATGGTGTCCACGCATCAAACTGTCACGTCATAATAACTATACTCAGGAAGGCAGTCTGATTGCCACGGGCATCATAACACCTTCCAGCAGGAGCTCTGGACTATTGTAAGGGAGGAATTTAGAATCCAACTTACTCTTGTTTTGATGTCAGTTCTAAGCAGAAATTGTAGAACCGTAGAGAATACCTGGCATCGACTGAACGTCTCAGTCTGAGATATTGGATCAATTCTCCACAACAGATGTTTGGGCCCCCAGGCAGGTCACTGGGTTTGGATTATCTCCTTGCCATGCATAAAAGTTTATGTCAATAATAAAGTTGGGATTGAATATAACAAGTAATAAATATTATAGACTGTGGCATATGTCATGGCATAATAACAATTACCAGAATTTTATTTTTTAAATTATACATTTTTTTATTAGGCTAACTGAGCTTACCTCCAAAGTTCTTAAAGGATAAGTCCACCCTAACACTAAAATCTCCACACCTACAGACATCCACAATATAAGCCTAACCTATTTAGCCCTTTGAAGAAGAAATCAGCATACATACCTTTTTTGAAGCTGCTCCGGTCCAGTCTCTAGCGGCGGAAGCTCTGCAGAGGACACAGCTGACAACAGCTATGAAATGAATGGGAAGTCACGTCACCCACAGACTTACTATGGGGCTTCTGTTGTCAGCTGTGTCCTCTGCACCCACCTCCACAGCGAAGCCGCGGCTGACAACTCAGCATGTGATCGGGTTGGATCGGCTTCAAAAAAAGGTTTGTATACTGATTTCTTCTTTACAGGGTTAGATAGGTTAGTGTTAGTGTCACGAATGCCATGTCTATCCCAATGCAGGTGGTCAGACACTATAGCTATCTACTGTGTGCTTCACCTATAGCAGCCCCCTTTCCCTTAAGGCAAGCAGGCATTCCGGTACTTGGTTGCCCCCAGGACTTATACACAATGCTACAGTGCCTGGCCACCACACCAGGGCAGACGCGAACAGAGCAAACAACAGACTACTTGCAGTTTAGCAGACAGATAGCATGGTTCTATGACAGTCCAGTTAAAAGGCATGCTGATTTCAGGGAATAGTCAGATATCCGATCCAATGACAGTCCAGGTAAAAGGCAGGCTGAGTTCAGGGAATAGTCCAATATCCGATCCAGGTCATACACAGGGAATTCCAACAGCAAAGCAGGGCAGACAAACGGGAGGCTTGATCAGGAACAATGTAGGTAACTCTGTCTCTATCACAAGCAATGGATAGAATGTTCGGTTTGCTTATAACAGGTGACTGACCATCAATCAATTTGCAGGTGAACGCAGACAGGGGGAATGCAACAGCCAACACCCAGATGCTGGAATGAGTAGCAGGAGCACTAAGTGATCCTGAAAGTTAGTTTGTGGATGTCTGTAGATGTAGAGATTTTAGTGTAATGCCATGTACACACTAGCGGACTTTTCGACAGCAAAGTTCCAACGGAACAAATCTGCCGGACAATTCGATCGTGTGTGTGTTTCATCGGACCTTTGCTGTTGAAAAATCAGACGGACTTTAGATTTAGAACATGTTTCAAATCTTTCCGATGGACTTGAATCTGGTCGAAACAAAAAACGACGCAAGGGCAGCTATTGGCTACTGGCTATGAGCTTCGTTATTCTAGTCACTTTGTACGTCATCACGTTCAAATGAACGGACTTTTGAACGGACTTTAGTTCGTTCATGTGTGAGCAAGTCCGGTCGTTTGAAAGTCCGTCGTAACTCCATCGTCGCGTCGAACCTTTGATGCTGAAAAGTCCGCCCGTGTGTACGCGGCATTAAGGTACACTTATCCATTAAAGACTACCAGTCAGAAATACTGAAAGTATGATTTTTTGGGGGCACTAAGGACTTCCATGGTACCACTGTACTCACAACACTAAGTATAATTTAAAATAATCATATTGTTTTACAAAAATCTATAAAAGATCATCAATACAAAAAAGAAAATTATATTAAAAGGATGAAGGGGAAATAACTCCTTCCAAGACTAGACATCTTTACACAATACTCCATGAAAGTAGGGAGTCTATGATAGATGTTTATCCAGCCTTCCTCAAAATGTTTTGCGGTGTGATCGCTTACTCTGGTGTTTTTAGAAGGAGTAATAATCTGCAGAAGATAAGACATGAATAATAATATCAACAACAGAAAGAGGAGACAAGGGAGTCCCCAGAAAGCAAAAAAGGGGAATGGTCAACTACGGCTTATGGTACAAAAATGCAAAAAGGCTTTATTAAGGGTAGGGGGGGTGGGGGTATTTACATATACAAAAAAATCCAAATATATGTAAGATAAACAATTGTTTATCTTACATATATTTGGAATTTTTTGTATATGTAAATACCCCCACCCCCCTACCCTTAATAAAGCCTTTTTGCATTTTTGTACCATAAGCCGTAGTTGACCATTCCCCTTTTTTGCTTTCTGGGGACTCCCTTGTCTCCTCTTTCTGTTGTTGATATAGTGCCATTGCTTTTAGGGCAGGTATCCCGTCACATATTGACGAATCGGCTGGTACTCCATTTGCTGTTTGCTACTTTGGTGAGTGTGGATTCAAGGACTTTTTACCCCCCATTTTTTGCATGAATAATAATATACAAATAGAATACCAAATGTGTATAAATACAGCCATATAAATATATATGCATATATACATGTGTATAACAAAAACACATGTACACATGCCCATGAAGGGTACACACAAATGGTCAATTCACCATACAAAATGTATCGCTCCATGCACCGTGCAAAAAACGCACATGGCTATTGTAAAATACTCACTCAACAATTCACTCAGACCCATCAGCAAGATGCTAGCGCCAAAATGGTAGCCTCCCCGGTGACTGTGGGAGCCAGGTATGACTAGGGCTGGTGGGCTCTGTTCCAAAAAATATAAACATTATAACATTGCATAGGTAATTAAGCAGACACTACACACAGTGTACATAGTGCTTTATATACGCACCAAAAAGTTATTAAAATTTTAAGATTTCGTAAACTGGCAGTGCGTGATGTTGGAATGATTGATGGAGTGAATTGTTGAGTGAGTATTGCACCCCTATTTTACATTAGCCATGGCACAAATGTTATAAATTGAGTTGCAGTTCATTGAGTAAAATAAGTACTTGATCCACAAGCAAAACATGACTTACTACTTGGTGGAGAAACCATTGTTGGCAAGCACAGAGGTAAGATGGTTCTTGTAGTTGGTTACAAGGTTTTCACACATCTCAGGAGTGATTTTAGTCCACTCTTCTTTGCTAAACCCTTAAGGTTTTATTGCTCCCTCAATATTTTCTATAGGATTAAGGTCTTGAGACTGGCTAGGCCACTCCCTGACCCTAATGTGCTTCTTCTTGAGCCACTCCTTTGTTGCCTTGGTGGTATGTTTTGGGTCATTGTCATGCTAGAAGACCCATCCATGACCCATCTTCAGTTTTCTGTCTGAGGGAAGAAGGTACTCATCCAAGATTTTACAATACATGGCCCCATCTTTTGGTCCCTCAATGCGGCAAAGTCGGCCTATACCTTTAGCAGAGAAACAGCCCCAAAGCATAATGTTTCTACCTCTGTGTTTGACTGTAGGGATAGTGTTCTTGGGATCATAGTCAACATTTTTCTTCCTCCAAACACGGCGAGTCGAGTTAATGCCAAAAAGCAAAATTTTGGTCTCATCTGACCACAACACTTTCTCCAAATCCTTCTCTGAATCATTTAGATGTTCATTGGCAAACTTCAGATGGGCCTCTACATGTGCCTTCTTGAGGAGGGGGACCTTACAGTGCTGCAGGATTTCAAACCACGGCGGAGTATTGTGTTACCAATGGTTTGTTTGGTGACAGTGGTCCCAACTGCCTTGATATCATTCACAAGTTCCTCCTGTATAGTTCTGGGCTGATCCCTCACTTTTCTCATGATCATCTTTACCCCAAGAGGTAAAATCTTGCATGGAGCTCAAGACCGAAGGCTAATGATGGTAGTTTGTTTTTCTTCCAATTGCAAATAAGCACTCCAACAGTTGTCTCCTTCGCACCAAGCTTCTTGCTGATGGTCTTCTAGCCCATTCCAGCCTTGTGCAGGTCTACAATCTTGTCACTGATGTACTTTGGCAGCTCTTTTGTCTTGCCCGTCTGTGGGAGCCAGAATTATTGTTGGTTGGTAGCGGATCAAATACTTTTTTTACTCACTGAACTGCAACTCAATGTATAACATTTGTATCGTGTTTTTTTCTGGATTTTTGGTTAATATTCTGTCTCTATCATTTAAAATACACCTATCATAACAATCATAGACCCTTCATCCCTTTATAAATGGGCAAACTTACAAAATCTGCAGGGGATCAAATAATTATTTTCCCCACTGTACATAATTACATCCAAGCTACACCAATGTAAATATGCCAAAAAAAAGCCCTTCAGGTTTAAAGTGGTTGTAAATCTCAGAAATGAAAAATTAGCAAAGCATATCCCTCAATGTACTTGCCTCAATCCATAGCACTTAGTGTGGTTCTTATCTGCTATCTCTTCCCCCTGCTATCTGCCTGAGTCGCTCCTGGCAGTCTATGCCGATGCCACAGAATCCCAGTGATTGACATGCTCAACTGTGCATGTTTCTTTATGATCTGTGTGAAGGTGGGGTGTGCACTTTTCCTCCACTCAGGTCTCAAATTACACTCAGCTCACCTCTCTGTGCTCTGCAGTGTGTGACATCAGATCCCCACCCCCTGCTTGCTATAGCTTAGAAATGCTACCTAAAATGTGTGCTTTAGGAAGCTATAGAGAAGAGAGGGCTGCAGATAAACAGGTAAAATGTATG
Organism: Lithobates clamitans; assembly: GCA_037952925.1. Classification (NCBI taxonomy): domain Eukaryota; kingdom Metazoa; phylum Chordata; class Amphibia; order Anura; family Ranidae; genus Lithobates; species Lithobates clamitans. The sequence goes on from JBBGZY010002458.1 coordinate 532,695, forward strand.
TAGGAGGATTTGTTTCATCTCTGTGTATTACCTGAGGCTAATAACTTCACTGGGTATATATTAAGGTTAAAATTATAAACAAAATGTGTAGCGCTGAAGGAAAAATTGAGGCATTTACAAAATGGCAAGATATAAAATCAGTGCCCTATATACAGTATGACAAAAATAGCATTAAAATCATACAGGTAACATATATAATGTATTAAAGAAAAGTCCGTGAATGGAAGACTAGATGGATCACCAATATTGAGTAATATATGCACCACCTTCACCGACTAAAAGCCACAAAGTCTCTATGTAGACAACAGATGACCGATATGTTGCAATTCAAACATATTCCGGATAATGACGTATGGATGAGTCAATTCCAATGCATCACACCACAGTGTTTTTCCACCCGTGCAAGTCACTCAGATAATATAGTTGAAGGCTTACCAGAGGGTTTGAACCCTAAACAGTGTACACTGTGAGGGTCAAATAAACTTTGATTGCTCACTGGCAATAATGGGAAGGCATTCACATCATATCATGAAGAGATCACAGGGGTTCCGTGAGGCTGTATCTTCTCCAAAAATGATCAAACATCGTCCCATGTGTGGCTCATAAAGGATATAGAAAGAGCCACATAGTGTGATACCGTAAAAGTAATGATTTATTAAAAAGAAGAATTTACACTTACATGATAAGGACGGATAAAAAGCGCTTATGCATAAAAAGGCAGCAGTGGAGTCCTCCCGACGCGTTTCGTCTGAATAGACTTCGTCTTGGGGTGCTCACCACTGCAGCCTGACTCCATAATATAGGTGCTATAATCATGTTGAAGTGACTCCAGCCTATTCGATTAAGCAAAATAGCACTTCCGGGTTCCCAAAATGGCCGACCCGCGTGCGTTCCAGGACTCTCTTTGATGGATATGTCATGCGTTCCACCTGATGTTAAGCTTAATGGTCGTATTATGTGTAACTTAAGTTTGATTCCTATTAATGGGCCATAATACAAAGCTTATTAGTATAAGAAGCCCCCAATATATAAGATCTCTAAATTTATTTATTTGTCGGTGTCTGCAGAGAAAAGGTGTCAGCGGGACTAGCGGTATAACGTCATCCCGCGAGACATAAAGTGCGATCGTATCGAAATTTTCGTTCTCCCGCGAGACTAGCGGTGTGGCGTAATCTCGCGAGACCGGAAGTGCGATCGCGTGAGCATCAGGGTTTGCGTTCCAACCTTAATAGGCCGGAAACCCACGATGCATACACTCCCAGCATCCCTCACAGCCCGAAATTTTCAACGTCCTCCGCTGGGAATACCACCCGACGTGAGGATGTGGCGTCAAGACGTGAGAGCGGAAGATCTCAGGAAATGCGTTCCAGCTATGGATAGCCGGAAGTTAGTATTAACAACCAAATAATGGAAAAGCCTAAATCCCAAGTTGAATGTAACAAATAAAACCATATATTATATAATAACTGGTGTCATCCTAAAATAATAACGACTTTACACACTCAGGCATATGTCTACCCAATACATCGTACGGGAAGGTATACAAAGGTTATAATTATTTGTCAATGGGCCCTATTCTCCTAGATGTGTTAAATGAAAACGTTATGTGTGGAAATAGGGCGATCAATCCATCTAAGTGATTGTAAAATAGTTAACCAAAGAGTTAAAATAAAGTAAGTGTGTATAAGATATACATAAACACCCTGGTTATGCACGGCCATATATAAAGACGGGAATATTAAAGGGATCTATATATAAGGAACCCGTGAGGCCAAATTAGTGAGGGGAGTCGAATAAACTGGATTCACCTACACACTATTGCCATCTGTAATTAACATCTAAAACATCTAAGTGGATATTTCATATAGACATAACAATAAATAATGTATAATGATTACATATATTGTGAATTTCATGATTCATCTAAAAAAGCGTTAACATCAATCTCTACGTTGAGCCCCTGAGGGAAAAACGTCTGTAGCTCGTATGCCCAAAACATTTCCAGGCGGGATACTCCCCTTATTTTCGCACCCCCTCTCCAGGGAGGCGTATATTTGTCAATAATGACAAACTTAGAACCCTCTGGATTCCCGCCATGAAATTCTTTGTAGTGTCTCGGAACCGTATGTTTGGGGTCTCTATTTTTAATTAAGGCAATATGTTCGCCCAGCCTAATAGAAAATGTCCTGGTTGTACGGCCTATATACTGTTTCTGGCAGGGGCAAGTAATGAGATACACTACAAATTTCGTACTGCAAGTGCAGAACGATTTTATGGTGTAACTCCTTCCTGTAGTAGTGGAAGTAAACTCTGTCACTTTGCGTGCCCTAATGGTATTATGTTGGCACACTACACACTTCCTACAGGGAAAGAAGCCTGTCCAGTCGTGAAAGAAGAGGGGACGAGTAGGAGGATTTATAATATTAGGGGCTACCCGATCCTTTAATGATGGTGCACCTCTAAAGATGACACTGGCTTCTTCTGGAATGAGTGGTCCCAACACATTGTCTTGTTTGAGAACACCCCAGTGCTTTTTCATTATATGTTTGACTTGTCTATGTTGTGTTGAGAAAGCCGTTAGCAGGGCCCACTTAAATTTGCCGTCAGGTTCTCTCATAGGTTTGACTTCCAACAAGGATTTCCTGTCTATATTGATAGTTCTTTGAATCTCTTGGTCTAGGCCTTCAATGCCATACCCCTTATCTATAAATCTAGATTTTGGAACGTTGGCCTGTTCTAAAAATACCTCTATGTCTGTGCAGTTACGTCGGAGTCTCAAAAACTGGCTCCGAGGGACCGCATTGAGCCATGAGACATGATGACAACTGTCAACGGGAATAAACCCGTTGCGGTCAGTCGGTTTAAAATATGTACTGAATCTAAATTGCTTATTTATTAGCTCTATCTGTAAATCCAGAAAATGGATTTTAGTTTCACTGGCTTCATACGACAAAGATATACCTCTATCATTTGCATTCAGATTTGTAAAGAACTCGTCTAGTGTCTCCCTGGTACCACTCCATAGGAGAAGGATGTCGTCTATGTACCTGGTCCACAGAACCAGCGAGCTGGTTTCGTGGACATAGACGACATCCTCCTCCCACTTGGCCATGAATAGGTTCGCGAGACTAGGCGCGAATTTCGCCCCCATAGCAACTCCACGTTGTTGGAGATAAAAATCATGGTTAAACCAAAAATAATTATGTTTGGCTGCAAATTCTAGTAATTCCACAAGATAATCGCACTGGAAAGAGGCTAGGGAGTGTTCCTGGGCCAGAAAATATTTCACAGCATCAATCCCCTTATCGTGTGGTATGCACGTGTACAATGATGCCACATCCGCAGTGGCCATGATGAATCCATCTTGTACTGAGACATTTTCGAGGAGTCTAATTGTGGAACCGGTGTCTTTCAAATATGAGGGAGTCTTCTTCACTAGAGGTTGTAGGAAAAAATCTATATATTTGCCTACTCTGGCAGTAATGGAATTAATACCACTCACAATTGGTCTGCCAGGTGGGCAGACAGGGTCCTTATGGACTTTCGGCAAATAGTAGATAGTGGGAATACGGGGTGCGGAAGGAATCAAAAAGTCCCTTTCCCTTTTGTTCAAGATTTTCAACTCGTAGCCCTTTAAGACAAGTTCCTGAAGTTCTTGTTTATATTTATGTGTAGGATTGTTAGGTAACATTTGGTAAGTACCTGGTTCATTCAGAATACGATGCATTTCTGTCTCGTACTGGCTTTTGTCCAAAATGACTATGCCTCCCCCTTTGTCCGCCGGGCGGATTACAAGATCCTTACGTGCGCACAAAGACTCTAAACCCCCTTTTAGCAAAGGGGAATGGTAAGTGCGTTTCAATGGTAATTTGGCTAAATCTCGTAGGACGAGGTCCCTAAAAATTTTTACAGCTGGCGCTGTGGGGACCGGAGGAGAGAACAAGGAGGGGTTGGATAAACCGGAATGAACGGTTCCGGATGTAGCTGCCGGAAAATCCGTACGCACAGGATTTGATGTCAGATACCTCTGAATATTAACCTTGCGTATATATTTATGAACATCCATAAATGTGTGGAACTTATCTAATTTTTTAGGGGGGGCATATTTAAGACCCTTATCTAATACAAATAGTTCTGCTTCGGTAAGGGTTTGTGAGCTTAAATTATAGACACCTTGGCCTCTTAAACTCTTGGCCTTTTTTCTTTTTTGTATTCTCCTCCCCCCTCTGCACCCTCTCTTTGATCTGGGCCTCGTTTTCTCGAGTGTGGAGCCTCGCGAAAAACCTGATTCCTATGTGCATATGAGTTATGTAGGTACGGTTCTTGGTCATAGTCCTCTCTTCTGTATGCTGGACTATAGACCTCCCTAAGGGGGGAATATCTGTTATGGGTACGTATAGGGGAGGAATAATTATGGTATGGTTCCCCTCTATGTTGAGGATCTGAACCCATTCTATGTTCTCTAGGGGAGGGATGATAAGAAGTGTATTGAGAATTGGTATTCAAGTGGTGACTCCTATTATGAGAGTTACCTCTACCACCTCTTTTTCCTCTCAGATTATGTCTACCCCTCCGTGAAGGATGGGGGCTATAGTGTTGTACCACTTGTTGGGATGCATGCGGTATTACATCATTTTTGATACCACCTCTCTGGGAACCACGGCCACGAGAATGTGTGTTCGTAGTTTGAGATTGTACAGTAGAGGCGTTCACTGTTGGAAGGCTGCTTGATGGTGCAGTACTTCCTATGGTGTTAGAGGAAACCTCCATAGGTTGGGTGGCTTGAAGGATTTTTTGCCAACCAAAGACTGCATGGTTCTTGTAGTCTCCTGCGTCTCTGGAGTATTTCTTTTGTTTTTTTAACTTTTGGTCACGGTCCTCTTTTTCTAAGTGCCCCAAAAGGTTAGAAGAAAGGGAATTGTACTCCTGAGAGTTTTTATGGATCGAAAGTTTCTCTCGTAGCTCCTTGATTTCTCTATCAAGGACTTGGAGTCTATTATTTTTCTTAGAAATGAGTACCTGTAGGAAATTAATCCCTGCATCGTTAAAGTATTTAAACCATGCATCAAAGTCTGTTTCCCCTTGTTGTGGTTGGACTTCCCAACGGAGGCTTCTAGGTACCATTTGTTCTGTAACATATTGCTGTAAAAAAACCAAATCCCATTGCAAATGGAGTTCGGTAGTCATGACATTTTTGAGTCTAAGGAATAATCCTCCGATCTCTGTGTCACTACTCATAGTTGTAAATACTCCCTCGGTATTGACCCTATGGGAGGCTCGGTAGTCGAACACATCCATGAGGGAAGTGATCAGAGAGAGCAGCAGCAAAAATAAAATTCTAAACTCACAAATCAAAAACAACCCAACAGGCAATTTTGCGCTTGCTCACCAATAATTAAGCTGCTAACACTACATAAGAATAATGCCCAATAGATCAAAATTATAAACAAAATGTGTAGCGCTGAAGGAAAAATTGAGGCATTTACAAAATGGCAAGATATAAAATCAGTGCCCTATATACAGTATGACAAAAATAGCATTAAAATCATACAGGTAACATATATAATGTATTAAAGAAAAGTCCGTGAATGGAAGACTAGATGGATCACCAATATTGAGTAATATATGCACCACCTTCACCGACTAAAAGCCACAAAGTCTCTATGTAGACAACAGATGACCGATATGTTGCAATTCAAACATATTCCGGATAATGACGTATGGATGAGTCAATTCCAATGCATCACACCACAGTGTTTTTCCACCCGTGCAAGTCACTCAGATAATATAGTTGAAGGCTTACCAGAGGGTTTGAACCCTAAACAGTGTACACTGTGAGGGTCAAATAAACTTTGATTGCTCACTGGCAATAATGGGAAGGCATTCACATCATATCATGAAGAGATCACAGGGGTTCCGTGAGGCTGTATCTTCTCCAAAAATGATCAAACATCGTCCCATGTGTGGCTCATAAAGGATATAGAAAGAGCCACATAGTGTGATACCGTAAAAGTAATGATTTATTAAAAAGAAGAATTTACACTTACATGATAAGGACGGATAAAAAGCGCTTATGCATAAAAAGGCAGCAGTGGAGTCCTCCCGACGCGTTTCGTCTGAATAGACTTCGTCTTGGGGTGCTCACCACTGCAGCCTGACTCCATAATATAGGTGCTATAATCATGTTGAAGTGACTCCAGCCTATTCGATTAAGCAAAATAGCACTTCCGGGTTCCCAAAATGGCCGACCCGCGTGCGTTCCAGGACTCTCTTTGATGGATATGTCATGCGTTCCACCTGATGTTAAGCTTAATGGTCGTATTATGTGTAACTTAAGTTTGATTCCTATTAATGGGCCATAATACAAAGCTTATTAGTATAAGAAGCCCCCAATATATAAGATCTCTAAATTTATTTATTTGTCGGTGTCTGCAGAGAAAAGGTGTCAGCGGGACTAGCGGTATAACGTCATCCCGCGAGACATAAAGTGCGATCGTATCGAAATTTTCGTTCTCCCGCGAGACTAGCGGTGTGGCGTAATCTCGCGAGACCGGAAGTGCGATCGCGTGAGCATCAGGGTTTGCGTTCCAACCTTAATAGGCCGGAAACCCACGATGCATACACTCCCAGCATCCCTCACAGCCCGAAATTTTCAACGTCCTCCGCTGGGAATACCACCCGACGTGAGGATGTGGCGTCAAGACGTGAGAGCGGAAGATCTCAGGAAATGCGTTCCAGCTATGGATAGCCGGAAGTTAGTATTAACAACCAAATAATGGAAAAGCCTAAATCCCAAGTTGAATGTAACAAATAAAACCATATATTATATAATAACTGGTGTCATCCTAAAATAATAACGACTTTACACACTCAGGCATATGTCTACCCAATACATCGTACGGGAAGGTATACAAAGTAACCTTTGTATACCTTCCCGTACGATGTATTGGGTAGACATATGCCTGAGTGTGTAAAGTCGTTATTATTTTAGGATGACACCAGTTATTATATAATATATGGTTTTATTTGTTACATTCAACTTGGGATTTAGGCTTTTCCATTATTTGGTTGTTAATACTAACTTCCGGCTATCCATAGCTGGAACGCATTTCCTGAGATCTTCCGCTCTCACGTCTTGACGCCACATCCTCACGTCGGGTGGTATTCCCAGCGGAGGACGTTGAAAATTTCGGGCTGTGAGGGATGCTGGGAGTGTATGCATCGTGGGTTTCCGGCCTATTAAGGTTGGAACGCAAACCCTGATGCTCACGCGATCGCACTTCCGGTCTCGCGAGATTACGCCACACCGCTAGTCTCGCGGGAGAACGAAAATTTCGATACGATCGCACTTTATGTCTCGCGGGATGACGTTATACCGCTAGTCCCGCTGACACCTTTTCTCTGCAGACACCGACAAATAAATAAATTTAGAGATCTTATATATTGGGGGCTTCTTATACTAATAAGCTTTGTATTATGGCCCATTAATAGGAATCAAACTTAAGTTACACATAATACGACCATTAAGCTTAACATCAGGTGGAACGCATGACATATCCATCAAAGAGAGTCCTGGAACGCACGCGGGTCGGCCATTTTGGGAACCCGGAAGTGCTATTTTGCTTAATCGAATAGGCTGGAGTCACTTCAACATGATTATAGCACCTATATTATGGAGTCAGGCTGCAGTGGTGAGCACCCCAAGACGAAGTCTATTCAGACGAAACGCGTCGGGAGGACTCCACTGCTGCCTTTTTATGCATAAGCGCTTTTTATCCGTCCTTATCATGTAAGTGTAAATTCTTCTTTTTAATAAATCATTACTTTTACGGTATCACACTATGTGGCTCTTTCTATATCCTTTATGAGCCACACATGGGACGATGTTTGATCATTTTTGGAGAAGATACAGCCTCACGGAACCCCTGTGATCTCTTCATGATATGATGTGAATGCCTTCCCATTATTGCCAGTGAGCAATCAAAGTTTATTTGACCCTCACAGTGTACACTGTTTAGGGTTCAAACCCTCTGGTAAGCCTTCAACTATATTATCTGAGTGACTTGCACGGGTGGAAAAACACTGTGGTGTGATGCATTGGAATTGACTCATCCATACGTCATTATCCGGAATATGTTTGAATTGCAACATATCGGTCATCTGTTGTCTACATAGAGACTTTGTGGCTTTTAGTCGGTGAAGGTGGTGCATATATTACTCAATATTGGTGATCCATCTAGTCTTCCATTCACGGACTTTTCTTTAATACATTATATATGTTACCTGTATGATTTTAATGCTATTTTTGTCATACTGTATATAGGGCACTGATTTTATATCTTGCCATTTTGTAAATGCCTCAATTTTTCCTTCAGCGCTACACATTTTGTTTATAATTTTGATCTATTGGGCATTATTCTTATGTAGTGTTAGCAGCTTAATTATTGGTGAGCAAGCGCAAAATTGCCTGTTGGGTTGTTTTTGATTTGTGAGTTTAGAATTTTATTTTTGCTGCTGCTCTCTCTGATCACTTCCCTCATGGATGTGTTCGACTACCGAGCCTCCCATAGGGTCAATACCGAGGGAGTATTTACAACTATGAGTAGTGACACAGAGATCGGAGGATTATTCCTTAGACTCAAAAATGTCATGACTACCGAACTCCATTTGCAATGGGATTTGGTTTTTTTACAGCAATATGTTACAGAACAAATGGTACCTAGAAGCCTCCGTTGGGAAGTCCAACCACAACAAGGGGAAACAGACTTTGATGCATGGTTTAAATACTTTAACGATGCAGGGATTAATTTCCTACAGGTACTCATTTCTAAGAAAAATAATAGACTCCAAGTCCTTGATAGAGAAATCAAGGAGCTACGAGAGAAACTTTCGATCCATAAAAACTCTCAGGAGTACAATTCCCTTTCTTCTAACCTTTTGGGGCACTTAGAAAAAGAGGACCGTGACCAAAAGTTAAAAAAACAAAAGAAATACTCCAGAGACGCAGGAGACTACAAGAACCATGCAGTCTTTGGTTGGCAAAAAATCCTTCAAGCCACCCAACCTATGGAGGTTTCCTCTAACACCATAGGAAGTACTGCACCATCAAGCAGCCTTCCAACAGTGAACGCCTCTACTGTACAATCTCAAACTACGAACACACATTCTCGTGGCCGTGGTTCCCAGAGAGGTGGTATCAAAAATGATGTAATACCGCATGCATCCCAACAAGTGGTACAACACTATAGCCCCCATCCTTCACGGAGGGGTAGACATAATCTGAGAGGAAAAAGAGGTGGTAGAGGTAACTCTCATAATAGGAGTCACCACTTGAATACCAATTCTCAATACACTTCTTATCATCCCTCCCCTAGAGAACATAGAATGGGTTCAGATCCTCAACATAGAGGGGAACCATACCATAATTATTCCTCCCCTATACGTACCCATAACAGATATTCCCCCCTTAGGGAGGTCTATAGTCCAGCATACAGAAGAGAGGACTATGACCAAGAACCGTACCTACATAACTCATATGCACATAGGAATCAGGTTTTTCGCGAGGCTCCACACTCGAGAAAACGAGGCCCAGATCAAAGAGAGGGTGCAGAGGGGGGAGGAGAATACAAAAAAGAAAAAAGGCCAAGAGTTTAAGAGGCCAAGGTGTCTATAATTTAAGCTCACAAACCCTTACCGAAGCAGAACTATTTGTATTAGATAAGGGTCTTAAATATGCCCCCCCTAAAAAATTAGATAAGTTCCACACATTTATGGATGTTCATAAATATATACGCAAGGTTAATATTCAGAGGTATCTGACATCAAATCCTGTGCGTACGGATTTTCCGGCAGCTACATCCGGAACCGTTCATTCCGGTTTATCCAACCCCTCCTTGTTCTCTCCTCCGGTCCCCACAGCGCCAGCTGTAAAAATTTTTAGGGACCTCGTCCTACGAGATTTAGCCAAATTACCATTGAAACGCACTTACCATTCCCCTTTGCTAAAAGGGGGTTTAGAGTCTTTGTGCGCACGTAAGGATCTTGTAATCCGCCCGGCGGACAAAGGGGGAGGCATAGTCATTTTGGACAAAAGCCAGTACGAGACAGAAATGCATCGTATTCTGAATGAACCAGGTACTTACCAAATGTTACCTAACAATCCTACACATAAATATAAACAAGAACTTCAGGAACTTGTCTTAAAGGGCTACGAGTTGAAAATCTTGAACAAAAGGGAAAGGGACTTTTTGATTCCTTCCGCACCCCGTATTCCCACTATCTACTATTTGCCGAAAGTCCATAAGGACCCTGTCTGCCCACCTGGCAGACCAATTGTGAGTGGTATTAATTCCATTACTGCCAGAGTAGGCAAATATATAGATTTTTTCCTACAACCTCTAGTGAAGAAGACTCCCTCATATTTGAAAGACACCGGTTCCACAATTAGACTCCTCGAAAATGTCTCAGTACAAGATGGATTCATCATGGCCACTGCGGATGTGGCATCATTGTACACGTGCATACCACACGATAAGGGGATTGATGCTGTGAAATATTTTCTGGCCCAGGAACACTCCCTAGCCTCTTTCCAGTGCGATTATCTTGTGGAATTACTAGAATTTGCAGCCAAACATAATTATTTTTGGTTTAACCATGATTTTTATCTCCAACAACGTGGAGTTGCTATGGGGGCGAAATTCGCGCCTAGTCTCGCGAACCTATTCATGGCCAAGTGGGAGGAGGATGTCGTCTATGTCCACGAAACCAGCTCGCTGGTTCTGTGGACCAGGTACATAGACGACATCCTTCTCCTATGGAGTGGTTACCAGGGAGACACTAGACGAGTTCTTTACAAATCTGAATGCAAATGATAGAGGTATATCTTTGTCGTATGAAGCCAGTGAAACTAAAATCCATTTTCTGGATTTACAGATAGAGCTAATAAATAAGCAATTTAGATTCAGTACATATTTTAAACCGACTGACCGCAACGGGTTTATTCCCGTTGACAGTTGTCATCATGTCTCATGGCTCAATGCGGTCCCTCGGAGCCAGTTTTTGAGACTCCGACGTAACTGCACAGACATAGAGGTATTTTTAGAACAGGCCAACGTTCTAAAATCTAGATTTATAGATAAGGGGTATGGCATTGAAGGCCTAGACCAAGAGATTCAAAGAACTATCAATATAGACAGGAAATCCTTGTTGGAAGTCAAACCTATGAGAGAACCTGACGGCAAATTTAAGTGGGCCCTGCTAACGGCTTTCTCAACACAACATAGACAAGTCAAACATATAATGAAAAAGCACTGGGGTGTTCTCAAACAAGACAATGTGTT